>CM039511.1:40640486-41045486 GCA_022432975.1 Begonia masoniana
GCATTGATCCATCTTTCTTTTTGACAAAAAGGACAGGTGCACCCCACGGTGAAAAGCTAGGGCGTATGAACCCTTTCTCCAACAAATCCTCCAACTGTTTCTTTAATTCTTTAAGTTATATTGGTACTAGTCTATACGGATTTTTAGACACAGGCTTGGTGCTGGGGTAAACATCTACCACAAATTCAATTTCCCTATTTGGTGACAAGCCAGGAAGGTCATCTAGGAATACTTTCAGAAAATCCTAGACAACTAAAACATTTTCGGGGCTCGCTTTTCCTACTAGTTGTGTGTCTAAAACACTAGCCAAAAAGCACAAATATTCCTTGCACGGGGAGGGTCTATAATTGATAGAGGTCATCATAGTCATTTCCTTACTCTTCTTCAGAGCTCAGAAGGTATGGTTTAAACCATCAGGAGGTTGAAAACTAACAACTCCAGTCCTACAGTCTATTGTGGCATAATGCTTAAACAACCAATCCATACCTAGGATCACATCAAATCCCATTATGTCCATAACAATGAGATCAGCAGGCAAATTCATGTTTCCTACTAATACAACACTATCAGGCATCATTTGATTGGAGTGCATGCGCTCACCAGAGGGTAATGCTACGTTAAACACATGCTCAGAAGAAGTGAACTGTACATCTAACTTATCAGCAAATGCAGAGGCTATAAAAGAATGTGTTGCTCCCGAATCTATCAAAGTAAAAGCAGGTATAGAGTTAATCAATATAGTACCTGACACTACAGCAGGCTGGTCCTCATCACCTGACTCCATCATGGAGAATATTCTTGGTTTAATCTTGGCAGGTCCGCCCTTTAAAGTTGGGCAGTCTCTGTTGATATGGCCGACTTTGTTACAGTTGAAGCAACGGGTGATTCTAGGCTTTGGGCAATCCCTGAACGAGTGTCCGACCTCTTCACAGTTAAAACACTTATTCGTCCCAAATCTACACTCGCCTGGGTGATTCTTCGTACACTTCGGGCATTGAGAAAACATCTTGGTATCTGGTACTTTCTTTCCTATTCCTTGACTATACTGGCCTTCATTGTGCCTCTTCACTCATCTCTGCGGTGGTGGTTGAACAAACTTTCTCAAGGTTTCCTTTGTTCCATCACACTTCAACTCAGCTTCTTCCACCTCCAATGCTGTGGACACAACATCACTAAAAGGCAAACCTTTAAAACCCGAAAACTTGACCCCTCTGTACATTTCTGGTTTCAGTCCATTCATGAATTGAAACACCTTATCTTCATTTCGGTGAACAAGGTGTCCAGCGAAGCTGGACAGAGACTCGAATTGTCTAACGTATTCAGCCACAGACCCTGTCTGCTTCAAGTTCAAAAACTCTACCTTCTTTGCAGCCTGAACTGTGCTGTTAAAATATTTCTCATAGAAGATGTCCTTGAACTGCGACCAGGACATCGCCAAAACATCGGTGGTGGTCTCGATTGTCTCCCACCAAAGTTGAGCATCGCCAGCAAAATGGAACATGGCCAACGTGACTTTATCTCCTTCACCAACATTGGCACACCGGAACATGCTTTCGATCCTCCTCAACCACTCTTCAGCAACAATCGGGTTTGATGATTTTCCATCAAACGTGGGCGGCTGAAGCCTCCGGAATTGGTCTCCTGAATGTTCATTGCTAGAACCCGAGTTGGCACTTCCTTGTACTTCTCGGTTCAGCAACACTCCTATCTAATCGGACTGCTGACGCATTAAGTCTGTTTGCTGACGTACCAAATATTTCAGTTGTCTAATAACACTAGATTCCTCCTCACTCCTCAAGTTTGGAATTTCCCTCGGTATTCTAGGTCTTCCTGGGCATCTGGCCATTGTACTAAATTCCTGTACAGGGCTAATTACACTCTTAAGTATCTAATAGCTAAGGTTAACATAAACACTTACAGTTGTTGAAGTACTTCCATGCGACAGTTGGCACTCATGAGTAAACTTTTGAACGATTTAACTGAATGTCTCTGATACCATAATGTAACGCCCCGAGTTATCTGAACCCGGTTCGTTACAAAGAAGCCCGTACATGACTAAGAAATTCCAACTGTATTAATATTACTATTATTATATTTTTTTTAACTTTGCTCAACATCCAGCATTTGACATAAGCTAAAATCTCATAACATTTAAAAACTTGCAGCGGAAATCATTTGGACAGCAATAGAGTTAAACAAAACTATGAACGTTGTTAGAAGTGTAAGAAATAATCGGCTAAAAAGAAATAGAGGTTTAAATCGTGAAATACTTGGAAAGTTGCGGAAGTCAAACGCATCTGCCGATGGATAAAGTCAACGGAAGAAGCAGAAATAGGCTTCTACCGATGACGTAGACCAGAAGAGTTGGAAACAAAAAAAACATCTCTCGATGGACTGCATCTACCGATGACGTCAGCCGACTAAATTACTTATTCAACATCTACCAATCTCAAAGCGACAAAACCTATTACCCACTCATACCGGTAGTGCAAAATCTACATCTTCCGATAGCATTGAACCTACATCATCCGATGGCTTAACTGAAGACATCTTCCGATAGAATTAAACCTACATCGTCCGATGGCTTAACTGAAGACATCTTCTGATAAGATTTAAACCTACATCATCCGATGGCTTAACTGAAGATATCTTCCGATAGAATTAAACCTACATCGTCCGATGGCTTAACTGAAGACATCTTCCGATAGGATTTAAACCTACATCATCCGATGGCTTAACTGAAGACATCTTCCGATAGACAACATAACTATAACTCAACATCTTCCGATAGACATCATCTAACGATAGAAGACAGGGCGAAATTTCAACTATTTCTTGCTAGGCCAACACAACTTAAGTACAGAAAGAATTTACTTATTTCACTAAGACCATTCAGAAGTAACTCGAATCATTGCACCACTCAAATCCAGTAAAAACCAACATTAAAAAAAACTCAACAAAATATCATTATCTGAAAATCTCACAATGTATTCTAAGTATTAAACCTCTACTAACATGAAAACTCAACATGCTTAAATTAAAACACTGTCAACTGAAACTTCACACTAACTGACATCAGTTAAATCGCCTCATCAAGTACCAGATCCGTGGCATGAATGTGCTACTCCAACCAGCCTATCCATCAACAAGCTCAGAGAATTCACCTGCTGTTACTTCCTCACCCACATCACAAAACTCATATATTAGCCTAATGCTAAATAAGCGAAGTGATAATGAAATGATATGCTGAGACTTAAATCCTAATTATGCAGTTTCTACTTTCTCTTCTCAGTTGCACTTTCGTTCATTCACTGATCTGATCCCTCGATTCCCTTGGGAGTGGGATCAATTCTCTCAATGTTATACATCCTCTTCATCAGTTAAGGTGTGGATGAATTCCCTTAACAGCTGTTTTGATCCCTCAGTTTCCTTGGGAGTGGGATCAGTTCTCCCAATGTTATAAATCCTCTTCATCAGTTAAGGGGTGGATTAGTTCCCTTAACAGCCAATGCATTTCAATCTGTACCTGCCTTTCCATAACATTACATGAAAGTTCATTTTCGTGTTCTTTAAAAAAAAACATGATGCATGACATTCAGGAAATACTCAAACATGCATACGCCTAGTATTCTGTAATGTAGGTCCGAAAGCACACACAATACTTCACTTACCTGGCTCTTTTGGAAATGCTTGGTTTCAACTACTCCAGAAGCTCGCTCACCTAGGGTCATGACAGTACATTAATCCAACTCTCACTAAAACTTACCAAAGTCAATAAAATGCTTGAGGAAATCGATTGAAACTCTGCTACCCGTGCATTCCCATTTATCACCAAGAACCCGAACCTACCCTTACTCACAGCATCCTCAAATCTCCACATTGTATTCTTTCAGTTATCTAATCGCTAAAAAGCAAGAAAGCAAGGAAGACTTACCTAGATTGAAGGAGAATCGGGTGAGAGGATCGCCTAGAGAGCTCTACTGCTCGAGCTGAAAATCGAAAGAGGGAAATAGGGGATAGTGGCGGCTATGGTGTATTAACACTTCCCTTAAATACGTTACCCGTTCTTAAAACCTCACTTTACATAAATGTCCTTGCTTAGTCACTCACTAACCTAATAAATAATTCCCTTAATTCTTTCATAAAATGCACATCATATTTGATAAATTAAATTTGGTTTAGCGGAACCGGGTGCTACAGGTTTGGACGACAACTTTGGACGATTAACACTGTAGCATCCGGTACGTGGTTTCTATTTTAAGGGATTAAGTGATTTTGATTGGTTGCTTAAATAGGTTAAAGTTTGTTAGTCAAGGGCATAAGCGTAATTTGTGAAGCATGCGATATAAATGGAGGGTTTAGTGAAGGATAGCCGCCACTTTTTCATCACTTTCCTTTTTCAGCTCAGCTCAGCAGATTCCTCTGGCGATTTTTCTCTCAGATTCTTCTTCAACTTAGGTGAGTTCTTCCCTGATTTCTTCTTGCTGATGATTTAGGATGAATATAGGATATACATTCAATGATTGGTTTATGGTAGAATGAGTGTTTTAGGAATGCTGTGAGTGAGAGCTGAGTTCGGGTTTTGTAAGGAATCAAGAATACTTGAGGAACAGAGCTTCCAACTAGTTTCCTTAGATTTCTGGATAGTTTAAAATGAAGTTTAGCAAAGATCTAACTAATACTCTGTCTACGGTTTTAGGTTTGAGCAAAACCCGAAGTAGTTTGTGTAACGACCTGAGAAGATCGTCACATAATCCATATCTTTCTTAATCATTTAATTCTTATTACTCACACTCAACCTATTTTCGGTAATATATTTTTTTTTTTTTGAACATCTCTTAAACTGGATCTGACAACAAAGAAATAACTTACATCGACCGGTGGTCATGTGTGCTTCACGTGACCGACTTAAAACATTACCTGGACATTAAACAATAAGAGAATATTCACATCATCCGGTCACTTATTACACTACATCTGCCGATCACTAGACGACAAAATAATACTCTCATCATCCGATGGCTTAAACACTCTACATCTGCCGATCGCTAGACGACAAAATAGCACTTTCATCATCCGATGGCTTAGAAACTACATCTGCCGATCGCTAGACGACAAATTAGCACTTTCATCATCCGATGGCTTAGACACTACATCTGCCGATCGCTAGATGACAAAATAGCACTTTCATCATCCGATGGCTTAGACACTACATCTGCCGATCACTAGACGACAAAATAACACTCTCATCATCCGATGGCTTAAACACTCTACATCTGTCGATCGCTAGACGACAAAATAGCACTTTCATCATCCGATGGCTTAGACACTACATCTGCCGATCGCTAGACGACAAAATAGCACTTTCATCATCCGATGGCTTAGACACTACATCTGCCGATCGCTAGACGACAAGATAACACTCTCATCATCCGATGGAAATTACCACAACTCACCTGAATCTTAACTTAGTAACCATTAATCTCAAAGAGTAAAAATCATAAACTCATCTAAAATACGCATAGCGGAAGACTCAAGAAAAACAAATCATTCATTAATCCTTAAAATCGTATTCAGACTCTAAAGACAAGCCCTTCAAATCCAAATCTCATTGTTATAAGAAATTCTGTTCTATTTAGTCATCTGTTCATCGTAAACTTTTCTAACTTACTATGAGCATAACCAGGGAACTTAATCGCCTATCCAGCCTTCACTGTCACACTGAGCATCCTCCGGCAACCAACTTTAGACATCATCTCTGGACTGGAAATCCTCACCTTCTAACTCTTCACCTACATCATAAGATTTAACTATAAGCCTAATGCTTAGTAAGGAATGCAACACTAACATGGATGCATGAATGTATAATTTGGGAAAATCACATGCTCATAAATCTTTTCTTGTTCATATCTTTGCTCGTAATCATCATTCATAGTCATGGATCATATTCATCATTCATAGTCATGGATCATATTCATCATTCATAGTCATGGATCATATTCATCGTTCATAGTCATGGATCATATTCATCGTGCATAGTCATTGATCATATTCATCATTCATAGTCTTTGATCATATTCTTCATTTAGGTTGTGTGGATTAAGAAAGGATTTGTGCCGGTAAAGCGGGTTCGACAGTGAGTTTGATCTTGTTCCCTACTGCGGGTCGTATTCATATGTCCCTTTTTAGACTGTGACATACGCCGAACCGCCCCCAACCCTCACTTAGTCCACATTGCATAAATCTTATATATATACATATATACATACATATCTTGTTCATAGAAAACATGCATTAAAATATTTTCTTATGCTTGAGAAACATTCATGATGTATGAACATGAGAACTTTTAACCCATCAGACTATGACAAGGATCATACCAGAGCAGAAAACTTCACATTCACTAGCAGGTCATCAAATAGTATAACTCACAACACTCATCAATCCTTCAAGTGCAGACAAGCTCATCATCATAAGGTAAACATTAGGCATTTAAAACAACCTAGTACTCCCACGATGTAGGGCTCTATTAGCCGGAAATCTTAATACATTCACTTACCTGGTCTCCTTAGCACTTGAGCTCCTTTCTCTTCAAACTTCTTCACCTAAAACATTTACATTGCAGTAGTTAAAACAAAATCCTAATAGTTCTAATCTCAAGTTATCCTAAGATTTAATAGCTAAAGTCATTCCCGAATCCTTAGTCTAATACCCCGTGCAATTTGAAATCCAAATCCCAGAACAGACAGATTCGATTATCGATTACTCAGGGGTGGTTGTTCTAAATGTCCAGAATCGATTTGATAAAAGCATTCCCACTCTCAGATTTCAAATGATCTTATTATTAGTCAGCCATTGGAAAATCCAAAACTTCAATGCCGAGTAGAAAACAGGGCTAACAAACTAACAAATAGCTACGTTGTCTATTGCATACCTCGGGCACAGAGTAGTCGAGTAGTGGCAGAGAAATCGATCGTCGAAGAGAGTGTGCTGAAAGCAGAGAGCAAGAGCTTGGGAGGGAAGAAATCGCCGAAAAGGAAGGTGTCGGCTACAGTGGTTCAAGTGAGGTTTAAAACATTTCCTTTTTCTTTATATATTGGTCATCACCCTCCATTATTACAACTTTGCCACCCAACCTAGTTTAAATACACATGAAATTAATTATTCTTGGTATAAAACTCTAAACCGTGAAGATTGAATATTTATGACCGTTAATACAGTTAGGAAGTCACCTGGCTGAAGTTGTCGGGTGTTACAGTTTGCCACCAAACTGTTCCAGGAAGCCAGGTAAGTGGAGTATGTGTGTGCCTTCGGGACTACATCACAAAACAATAGGTTTATGCATGTTTGAATATTTTCAGTATGTCATGCATCATGTTTTGAAAGAATACGAAAATAAATTTACATGTAAGGGCATGGTAAGGCAAGAACAGAATTTATATCAGATCAGCTATTAAGGGAACTAATCCGCCCCTTAATCGAGTAAGAGGATGTATGACTTTGGGAAAAATGATCCACTTCCCATCGAACAGAGGGATCAGATCAGCTATTAAGGGAACTAATTCGCCCCTTAATCGAGTAAGAGGATGTATGACTTTAGAAAAACTGATCCACTTCCCATCGAACAGAGGGATCAGATCAGAGAATGAACACAAATGCAACTGAGATATGAAAGTAGAAACTGCATAATTAGGATTTATGAATTTAGCATTTCATTTCATATTTGCTCTACTTATTTAGTATTAGGCTAGTAGATGAGTTTTGTGATGTAGGTGCTGAGGTTTCATCAGGTGATGTCTCTGAGCTTACAGAAGGATAGGTGAAGTTGATGGAGCACATCTATGCCACGGTTTGGTGCTCTGATGAGGCGGTTTAACTAATGTCAACATGAGAAGTCTAAATAGATAGATGTTTTGTCGAAGTTTGCTGAGAATTTTTATGACAGTGGTTGTTTTAATATTTCTGTTATGTTTATTTTTTTTTCCTTTAGTTACTCTGATAGTGATACATTGTTGATTTTAACTGTGGTTCCTACTGGATTTCGAGCATTTCATGGAATCAAGTTGTTTTGAATAATTACAATAAAATTTATAAGTACTTTTAGTAGTCAGAGTTGTTCATTTGCTTAGAGTGTAATGGTTAATGTGTTGTGATGTTGTCATTCGGCAGATGTGATCGGCAGATGTTGATCGACATATGTCGTTCGACAGAGGTGATCGGTGGATGTTCGAAATCGGAAGATGTATTCTGTTTCTGCTTCTACCGCTGAGACTATTTAGCAGAAGATGCCTTCTGTTTCTGCTTCTAACGCTGAGACTATTTAGCGGAAGATGTCTTCTGTTTCTGCTTCTACCGCTGATACTATTTGGCTGAAGATGTGTTCAAATTTAAGACATTTAAATATTCAACACCTTTATGCCCTCGGTTCTTTTGGTCGATTGTTTCTATTATTTTAATTGTTATATAAGTATTGCCTTAGTGTTTTGTTTTAATCCTGCTTTACACAAATGATTTTCCGCTGCAAGTTTTGATATTTTTAAATAATGTCGAATTTTGACCGTTGAGTGAAGTTTCAAAATATTTCCCAGAACGTCTTAGTTCTGTTCAATGTTATGAGTAGCGAACCGGGTTTTACTAAAATTCGGGGCGTTACAAACACTTAGCCTTAGTCAACAGACTAAGTCTCTGGAATTAATTTCTACACCATTCGGTCGACAAATTCGACCGAATAGAACAGACGGACTAAACACTCCCTCAAAATCTGAAGTGCCCCAACCAAAAGAAACCCGATTAAAACATAATTTTAGACATGTTTCAAAACATGACAGAAGTTCAAAAATCTAACTACATGGATAGCTCTAAAACCCAAGACAATCCATGCATAACCTAAAAGAAAAGACTCCAAGTAGTTCCAGAATATTTCAAAATATATATTCAACTGTCAGAACAGAGGTTTTAAAACATCAACACAAAGTTTATACATCGTTTTAAAATCCCAAAAGCTGTACAGAACTTGACATACACCTCAAAAATACATCCCACAGGATCAAAATATGTCTGGCTGCCACAACCACCCCCGAAAGCTCGTGCCACCAACCACCTATTCGTCTGCCTGAGGCTCAAAATCCTCATCCACGGGGTCCGTACCTGCATCAACGAGTTCAACTATGAGCCTCGAGCTCAGTAAGAACATACAATGCAGTGATGCATATGCTATGCATGAACTTTTGAAATACATGTACATTACATAATTTTACGTTCAAGTGGACAGAAGGTATAAGTGGGGCTTATAGAGGAACTGGCGCAACAGAGGTGCACTATCAGGCACATAACAGGGGTGCACTTTCAGGCACATTACAGGGATACATTACAGGAATACAGAACAGGATGTCAGTCCTCATCCCACACTTAACCGTACATTACATTACAAGTTTTATCTTTCTTAACTTCAAACCTCGTGCATAAAACATTTGCATGACTTTCGAGAAAAACGTGTATGCATGAACATTCATTGTGCATAGACTTAACATACTGGAAAACAGTTCAAAACTGTAACGCCCCCGAACCCACCCTGGCTCGGAGCGCTACTTTGCTAACCAGTCCCACGTTAAAACACAATTTAAAATAAAATTTGACACAGCAGAAATTAAAACAAAGTCTCTCGAAACGAAGTCTCTCGAAACTCTCTCTTACGTCATACCTAGCTGCCTAGACTCACTAATTCCCTTACCTAGTTGCCTAGACTCACTAATTCCCTTACCCCTAACCTTTAAGCACCACGGCGTCCTTTCCGAAAATTTCGGCAAAGTAACGCCTGAAAATGGCGCCTCCAAAATGCTAGGTACCTACAATAAATAAATCCCCAAACAAATCCTGAATACTCCTAACCAACTATCCAGTATACAGCATGAGAAATCTCCAAATAGCAGAAAAGAGGGAAACTAAAATACAAACATTCCTAAGTAAAGAAAGTCCACAGTACAGGGCGACACATCACCCTTAACTATGATTATATACACCAAATACAAATAGCTATGTAATAACGCTAAAACCAACATCAACCAAAAAGACAACTCTACAAACCACCACCAAAATAATTGTAAATTATACACGACCCCAAAAATACTGTTCCACCCACGTCTTTCCGAAGACCATGGTCGAGGAGCCCCGACAACTATCCGCACCGGCATGTCTCATACTCCTCCGACTGCAGCCTAGTCCTAGGCTGTCTTCTCTACCTCACCTGTAAAAACTCGCCACCTACACCATAGAACACAAAAGTAAGCCTAACGATTAGCAAGTAGGGAAATAATGCACAACAACACACTAAATGCTCGACTCAACCCTATCATGTAGTTTCTACACACTCAGTTGCTTTCTTTTCATTCAGGTTACATTTATCTTTCACTTTCATGTGAATCAAGTAGGCGCACATCCCAACACAATCCTGGACGGCCACGCCTTGACCCACAGAGCAAGACCTGAGGCACACGTTCTCGTAACTCTACCCAAAACCGACTCTAAACACGATTAAAATGAAGTACATTTTCATGAAAATAAACTGCATGGTTCCGTTTAAAAGTGTGACATATCCTCCTGTTTACAAAATCACCAAGCAGTTCATAAAATCCAAATAAAAACCTTAACAAACGTTTTATAAAACAAATCTATCAACCAAACAGAATCAAACACCTTAAAACGTACCAACTACCAATTAAACTAAAAACATTCCCATAACGTTAAATTAATGATTTAAACAAAACATTTGAAACATCAGCATAAAAATCTAACACCTAACCAGAACCAAGCATTCATGATCTAACAGTACAATTATCCATCAACGTCAAAATATCAACCTATCAACTATACAGTTTCATCTAACTAACCCATCATTAACCCAAAACCTCTCAATACCGTTACTTACATCCCCACGGGTCAGGTAAGCATCGACTGCGCAACACACCACCGCAATCCATCTTTCGTCAACTGCCTCATGCCTCAGGAGGAGGAAGCTCATCCTCACCTGTTTCCTCGTAACCACCTACACCATACAGACATCTATGAGATAAAAATCTCAGTAAGCTCTAGTAAATGCAAATGCGTGCTGTGCATATGAATCTGTAAATCATGCATTGTTTTCTTTACTTTACTTTACTTACTTTACTTTGCTTTGCTTTGCTTTGCTTTGCTATAAACTGTATACCGATTTCTTTGCTTTGCTTTACTATAAACTGTATACCGATTTCTTTGCTTTGCTTTGCTATAAACTGTATACCGATGGGCCATTTAAACTATATACCGAAGGGTCATTTAAACTATATACCGAAGGGTCATTTAAACTATATACCGAAGGGTCATTTAAACTATATACCGAAGGGTCATTTAAACTATATACCGAAGGGTCATTTAAACTATATACCGAAGGGTCATTTAAACTTTTCTTTACTTTGCTTTACTTTGCTTTGCTATAAACTGTATACCGACGGGCCATTTAAACTATATACGGAAGGGTCATTCTTTCTTTGCATTTACTTTAAAACATCGTGCAGAAATTCATTTTCATAACATTTGAAATACGTGATGCATGAGCAGATATGAACTTAAACTAAACAACCAACATGCATACATCAAGACCAAATTAGAATAACCTATAACAATTATAAACCTATCTACCCGACCCAAAGCAATTTAAAACAAACAATCCATTAAGATCCTCGACGCTACATCGAAGTACGGTGTAGGCCAATCGGCCAGAGAAGATCACGAGAACTTACCTCGTGCCCGTTGCAGCTCTTGCTCCGTCCACGAGCGTTGTTTACCTACGCAATTTTCATCAATTTGTCGTTAATACGAGCTTAAACAATTAAATGTCCAAATTTAACAAAAACCTTAACTAAGGAATTTCCCTAAAATCTTCACCTAATTAATCGAAGTATTTAAACAACGATTAACGCTCGATAGCTTAAAATCACAATTAACGAGTTTTCCTAAAAACCCGAAAATTCACAAATTTAACATTTCTCGCAATTCACTCTAACTCCGTCCAATAACGTTCAATACGTCCTTTATATCGTTAATTACTATAAACCTATCAATTTCAGACCCTAATTTGGGTTCGGTAAAAACTGACCCGAAACTTCGAACGCGCGTAACTTTCGCGTCGGTTATCGGAATCGAATGATTCCAGCAGCCACGCGCTCCTCTAATAACCTATTTTAATCTGCCAAAAGGAATTTTAAAACAATCGACCGTAGCTAGGTCAATTGCAGCAAAACCCGAATATGCCCTAAACCGGGAATTTCACCATTTTCGGTTTTTCATCAATTCTCATCAATTTCCTCACCAATCAACCCTAATTAGCCTCAATTAGCCTAAACAAATCGAAATCACGAGGCAACACACCGAAAACCGAAATCCCCCAATTCGGAATTCTCAGATTTTCGCTCAAATTGAGCATTCCGCGGCCGAGCAACAATAGCCGGCCCAAGGGTTGGCAAACCCACGCCGGAAGTGACCATAAACGGCCGGTGATCGGAGCTCAATCGAGCTCGTCACCCTCGGCCCCAAATTGAACCGAAACAGGGCGAAGAATCACTCACCGATTCGGTTTGTGCGCGAGACGGGCCGAAGATCGCACGTCGCCGTTGTCTGCCTGAGAACGGCGAGAAGTCGCCGCCGTTGGCTGTCGGAGAGGCGTCGCTCGTCTCTGTCGTCGGGCTGTCGTCGGGAGCTCGGGTGCGGGTCGCGGTGAATAAACACAGCAGAATGGTTTTTTAACCATTCTGCTGATTTAATTAAAATTAAGTTTTTAATTTTAATTTTATTTTTATTTCATTATTTATTTTAATTAGTTTATTTATTTATTGAACATCACTACCTCTCGTGTTTTCAACCGTTTCGAATTTCTTATTTTGCCAATAAATCCAACTTATTATCTGGGTTCTATTAAAACTGTCCGTTCACAAATCGGACCTCGTTTACTATTTTTACTAAAACGTCCTTTATATTACGAAAAGCGTATTTACTCGGAATATATCGATATTATTCCGAGAATTCCTTAAATTTCTTTAAAATTCCTATTAATTGTTAGGATCGTCATGACGCTTTTTTTTCGTAAAACGGACCTGATTTGACATATTTACAAAAATGCCATCCTATATTAAAATAATAATATCCTCAAAAATCCGTACGATCGATCGCAGGCAGTGCGCCGATCGATCGCAGGCAGTGCGCCGCTGCGCGCGCTGCTTGGGCGACGCGCGCGCCAAGCACGCGCGCGCCTAAAATGTGTCAACCTGAACTTTTTTTTTCAAATTTTTGGTTTTTCAAAAATGTTTTAACCCGATCTTTTCCGACACGTTTGGCACGTATTTTATGCACATTTTCCAACCATTTTTTAGGGTTCAAAAAATCCAAAAATTGAGTCAAAATTTTATCGGATTTTATTTTAAACGTCGTTTTAAACGTGGTAAGTGCGAGCCACGTAGTGCATCGAGCCGGGGTGGGTTCGGGGGCGTTACACATAAGCGACTTCTCCTGCTCTTCTTGAGATTTTAAATGAGCCTATAAATCTTGGACTCAACTTTCGTTTCTTTTCAAAACGCATCACGCCTCTCATTGGCGAGACTCTCAAGAAAACTTGATCCTATACTGCAAATTCCAACTTTCTTCTTGTAATACCCGGCTGTACGGAATATTAATATTTTAATGTAAATGGTATTTTTGTTAATATGACAAATCAAGTCCATTTTTTGAAATGAAAGCGTTATTACGATCCTAATAATTAATAAGGATTTTAAGAAAATTTTAAGAATTTTAGGAGTTTAACGCTAATTTTACGAAAAGTACGTTTATCGTAATATAAAAAGATACTTTGGTAAAAATAGTAAACGAGGTTTGAATTGCGAACGGACAGTTTTAATGGAACCCTTGTAATAAGTTGGAGTTATTGGCGAAATAAGGAAATTTGGAGAAATCGAATCGTCGGTTAAATAATGAAACAAAGGACGAAACAAATAGAAAATCAAAGGAAGGGCAAAATGGTAATTTACCATGTCAAATTTTAATTAAAACTCACAAATCTCTCTTTCTCCCTCATTCCCTCTCTGCTTCACGATCTCCTTCCTTCTTCTCCAGGCGACTTCTCCTTCTCCTCTCAACAGCGTTCTCCCTCTCCGTCTACGATTCGTCCTCCGATCATCTCGTTTTCTTCGTGTTTTCTCCTCCTCTCGCAACCCTAGGTATGAATCTATGGTTTTATAGCGTTATATTTCGATTTTCACGAAGTTTAACGGTTAGGGTTTTGTTTAGGGTTTTGTAAAAAACGTGATTTAGGGTTTGAATTGATAGGTTGTCGTAGTTGTGAATATGATAAACGTATTGAGCGTTATTGGATGAAGTTAATCGATTTAGGACGAATGTTGGAGATTTCACAAATTTTTCAGTTTTGGGGAAAAACTCGTTAATGGTGATTTCGAGGTATCGAGAGTTAATTGTTGGATAAAAATGCCTCGTTGAGCTAAGTTAGAATTTTAGGAAAATTTTCTTAGTTAAGGTTTCATTAAATTTGGACGTTAAACGATTTAATCTCGTTTTAACGACAACTGTTGTGTTTTGCCTCAGACAAATGACGCTCGTGGACGGAGCTCGAAGTTCAGCCCGCACAAGGTAAGTTCTCGTGACTTACTTGGCCGAGTGGCCTACACCGTACGTCGAAGTCGCGTCGAGGATCTTTGGAGAATGTTTGTTTATATGCTTTGGTCAGTAGATAGGGTTAGTTCTTTTATAGGTTATGCTTTTTATGGTCTCGATGGTATGTATGATGTTTGTTTACTTTATATCTATAACTGTTCACGCATCACGTGTTTTTTAAAATAGCATGAAAATGGATTTCTGCACGAGTTTAAACAAAATGAAATGAACGAACGAAATGAATCTACGTAATCCGTTATCTGGTTACGCGAGGTGGGGCTCAGGCACGACTGTTTATGGATGTGAGCGTGTACACCCCTGTTAGGTGAAGAGGGCAGTCCAACTGCGGGATGTGTCATCTCCATCTAATAGGCTGATACCTCGG
The DNA here is from genome assembly GCA_022432975.1 of Begonia masoniana. Lineage (NCBI taxonomy): Eukaryota > Viridiplantae > Streptophyta > Magnoliopsida > Cucurbitales > Begoniaceae > Begonia > Begonia masoniana. The sequence continues at coordinate 40,655,563 of CM039511.1, forward strand.
TGACATTCTGTCTGCGACGTAATGAAAAGAAAATGTTGCATGATTTCTAAAACTCATACGCACAGCATGCATTGCATTTACGAAACTTACTGAGCCTTTAGCTCATAGTGTGTCTGTATGGTGTAGGTGACATTAAAACAGGTGAGGACGACGTTCCTCCTCCTAAAGCATGAGTCCAGTTGAAGAAGAATGATCGTGGGAGTGCGCTGGCACAGTCGAGGCATTTCATGACCCGTGGGGACGGATGTAGGTATTTTGGGATATTTTGGATAGAAAACGTTTAAGGAAAATATTTGTACAGATAGAACATTATAGGGTGTTTGGATCTGGACTAGTTGATAGGTTTATTTTTTAAAGTTTTTAAACGTTTTGGAAACTTGTTTTGTAAACGTTTGGTAATAGGGATATGTTCGGTTTTTAAACATATCCATGCAGTTTGTTTTGGTGAAAACGTATTTCGTGTTAAATGCGTCTCGAGTTGATTTTGAGTGAGAATATGGGGGACGTAGGAGTATCGGGTGGTTTGATGTTAAATGGTATTGTGAAGGTGTATGTGGAGTTAGTAGTAATTGAGGAAGAAAAATGGTTATGTGTTTAAGTTTGTATGCAGGGAAGAAGAAGAAAGAAAAGGGAGGGAGAGGAGCCGAGCTCTCTGGAATTTTTCCAGAGAGCTCGGCGATCAATCGCCCCTTTCAGGCGATCAATCTCCTCCCCTCTTTGGTCGCGCCCCAGCAATCGCCTAGTGAAGCAATCACTGGCAAAATGATCGATCGCTGACGGGGGATCGATCGCCTGTTTTGGGCGATCGATCGCCCCTGCATTTAGGGGATGATTGTCACTTTTTGCCCCTGTTTTGTCTGTTTCCGCTGCTTCATATGTAGCACCCGGTTCCATTAAACCCAATTTATTTTTTGTCAAATTAAGATGTGCAAATAGGGGTTAGGTTAATGAATGGATATGCAAGGGCATTATGGTAAATTAAAAACTTATTAGTGGATAACCTATTTAAAAAGAATTTATTGAGCTTAGCCGCCACCATTCATTCTTGCTCTCGGTTTTCAGCTAAAACTAGCAGACTTCCCAGGCGATTTCCTTCCCCGAATCCGTTCGACGAGCTAGGTAAGTTTCTACCTCGATTTTTCTGACTTAGTAACTAAGGAAGATTGTATGGGGGAAGTGTTAGATATCTATTTTGGGAACTCATCAGGAAAGTGAGTAGATACGGGTTTAGCATAGAATCAGTAATGCTTGGCGATCAGAACTCCCAACTATTTCCTTAGGTTTTCTGAATGCCTTAGAATGAGGTTTAGTACAGGTTGACTTAATGTTCTGTTTATGTTCTAGGTGAGAAAGATCCCGAAGAAGCTCCTAACCGAGCACTCGCCAAGAATCCAGGTAAGTAGAGTTTGTTTGTGCCTTCGGGCCTACATCACAAAACAGTAGGGTTTATGTATGTTTTGTATGTTTATTTTCCAGTTGTCATGCATCATGTTTTTGAAAGATTACGAAAATGAATTTACATGAAACGCATGGTAAGTGTGAGCAGGATGATCAGAACAACTGTTAAGGGGGATTAATCCGCCCCTTAACTGAGAACAGAGGATTGAGGTTTTGGGAAAAGTGATCCACTTCCCAATCCTACAGGGGGATCAGACCAGTTAACTGTTAAGGGAATTAATCCGCCCCTTAATTGAGATCAGAGGATGTATGCTTTGGGGAATGACTGATCCACTTTCCCATCGTACAGAGGGATCAACAGAGAACGAATTTGAATACAACTGAGATGAGAAAGTAGAGACCGCATGTTTAGGGAAATTATTGCTTCATTGATCCATTTCATTCATCGCTCTACTTGCTTAGCATTAGGCTAATAGATGAGTTTTGTGATGTAGGTGAAGAAGTTACTGAAGGTATGTTTACCGACCAACATGAGGAATAGGCTGGTTGGAGGAGCATTTTCAGGCATCGGTTTGGTCATCTGTTGAGGCGGTTTAATCCATGGCTGCAGGTGTTGAGTTGGGAGTAACTAATTCAGTATAGATGTTTCCTTTTCTGAAATTTTATGACAGTAGTGTTTTTTTCAAAACTTTGAATACATTCTGAGAGTCTTTGATATTAGTGTTCTGTTGGGTTTTGAAAACATTGTTTTTACTGAATTTGGGAAGGGCAGTGATTTGATTTGTTTCTGGATGTTTAGTTTTGTCGTTCTGCCTATCGGAAGGTGCCTTCAGTAAAGTCGTTGGATGAGAGAGAGAACATCCGGCTGACGTCATCGGCAGGTGCGAGTCGCAAAACCTGTAGTTTTGTCTATCGGCAGATGGAAATCTATCGGTAGATGAAGTTATGTTGACTCCATCGGCAGATGAAGTTATGTTGACTTCATCGGCAGATGTAGTGTGTATTTTAATCTTATCGGAAGGAGTCGTAATGTCGTTGTCGGTAGATGTCGCGAGTTTGTCTATCGGCAGATGGAAATCTATCGGTAGATGAAGTTATGTTGACTCCATTGGCAGATGAAGTTATGTTGACTTCATCGGCAGATGTAGTTGTGTTGGCTTGTCGGTAGATGGTGGTGCGTTGTTTGTACACGTCATCGGCAGAAACCTCCTAAATCCTATTTCTGCTTCTTCCGTTGACTTTGTCGTCGGCAGATGTGTTCGACTTCGGCAACTTCACGGGCATTCCGCGTTTATTTTTTTAGCTTTACGTCTTTTAGCCAATTACTCTTAACACTTCCAACAGTCATTTTAAAATGTTTTCACAGGTCACTTAGCTTCATTGATGTCCAATTGATTTTCCGCTGCAAGTTTTAAAATATATTTAGTTTTAGAAAAAGTCAAATTTTGGCTGTCGAGTGAAATTTTAAATTTTGCATCAAGACGTCATGGTTCGGTTCAGCGTTATGAGTAGCAAACCAGGTTCAGATAACTCGGGGCGTTACAAGTTGGTACCAGAGCCATTTGGTTAAACCGTTCAAAGAATTACTCAACAGTGCCGATCGTTGCATGGAAGTACTCCAACAACTGTAAGTGTTTATGTTAGTTTTAGTTATTAGATATTTATGAGAATAGTTAACTTTTTACAGGGATATAGTAAAATGTCTAGACGACCAGGTAGACCGAGAGTACAGAGGGGGACACCAAACCCGGAGAGTACTGAGAATTCTGGTGTGATCAGGCAGCTAACAGACTTGGTACGCCAACAATCTGATATGATGCGCCAGCAGTCCGATCAGTTGGGACTGCTACTGAACCGAGAGGTACAAGGGAGTGCCAACTCGGGTTCCAACAATAAACAGGCAGGAGAGAGGTTTAGGAGGTTGCGACCACCCACTTTTGATGGAAAGTCAGCTAATCCAATTGTGGCCGAGGAATGGTTGAAAAAGATAGAAAGCATGTTTAGGTGTGCAAATGTGGGAGAAAGAGAAAATGTCATTTTGGCAACCTTCCACTTTGCCGGTGATGCTCAACTTTGGTGGGAAACGATGGAGACCACCCATGATGTTATTACGATGACTTGGACGCAATTTAAGGAGCTTTTCTATGAGAAGTATTTTAACAGTACTGTACAGACCACAAAGAAGTTGGAGTTCATGAACTTGAAACAGACAGGGACCGTAGCTGAATACAGCAGACAGTTTGAATCCCTATCAAGGTTTGCTGGACACCTCGCACGCAGAGATGAGGATAAAGTGTTCTAATTTGTGCATGGGCTGAAACCTGAGATTTATAGAGGAGTCAAGTTCTCGGGTATAAAAGGATTGTCCTACAGTGAAGTAGTGTCCACGGCATTAGAAGTGGAAGAGGCGGAGATGAAGTGTGCTGGGTTTAGTGCGGCTCCACGAAAGTTCACCCAGCCACACCATCACAGGGGAATGAAGAGGCCCGGTGAGGGCCAGGGCAGTCAAGGGAAGGAGAAGAAGACACCAGATACTAGGAAGTTCCCTCAATGCCCAAAGTGTTTAAGATTTCACCCGGGAGAGTGTAGAATTAGCGCGGGGAAGTGTTTCAACTGTGAGGAGACCGAGCACCTGCTTAAGGATTGCCCAAAGCCCAGAGTCCTTCGCTGTTATAATTGTAATAAAGTTGGCCACATGAGTAGGGATTGTCCAGCTCTGATGAATGGCCCGGTGAATGTTAAGCCAAGGATATTCTCCATGGTAGAATCGGGTGATGAAGATCAGCCTGCTGTTGTGTCAGGTACCATACTAGTCAATTTTATGCCTGCTTTTACTTTAATAGATTCAGGTGCAACACATTCCTTCATAGCGTCTGCATTTGCTGATAAATTAGACGTTAAGTCTTCACTTTCTGAGCATATGTTTAATGTTGCTTTACCTTTTGGCGAACGCATGCACTCTAGTCGTATGCTGCTTAATAGTGTAGTGACAGTAGAAGGTAAGAACCTACCTGCTGATCTCATTATTTTAGGGATCATGGGATTTGATGTAATCTTAGGAATGGATTGGTTGTTTAAGCACTATGCTACGATAGATTGTAGAACTGGCTTAGTTAGTTTTCAACCCCCTGGTGGTTTAAGACACACTTTCCAAGCCTCGAAGAAAGATAAGAGGATGTCTGTTTTAGCCGCTTTTAGTGCTAGATCTTCCTTATGCAGTGAGTATTCATGCTTTCTGGCCAGTGTTTTGGACACAAAACTGGTAGGAGAACCGAGTCTCCAAAAGGTTCCAATAGCTCAAGATTTCCCTGAGTTTTCCTTGATGACCTGCCGGGTTTACCACCTGATAGGGAGATTGAATTTGTAGTAGATGTCTATCCTGGTGCTGAGCCAGTATTTAAGAATCCATACCGATTAGCACCAGCAGAACTCAAGGAGTTAAAGAAACAGTTAGAGGAACTGATGGAAAAAGGGTTCATACGACCGAGTTATTCGCCGTGGGGTGCACCAGTTCTCTTTGTCAAGAAAAAAGACGGATCAATGCGCATGTGCATTGACTACCGAGAATTAAATAAGTTAACCATCAAGAATAAGTACCCATTACCTAGGATCGATGATTTGTTTGACCAACTTCAAGGTGCACGAGTTTTCTCTAAGATTGACTTAAGATCGGGGTACTACCAATTAAAGGTTAAGTCTGAGGATATACCAAAGACTGCCTTTCGTACGAGATATGGACATTACGAATTTTTGGTTATGTCCTTTGGTTTGACAAATGCACCAGCAGCTTTCATGGATCTCATGAATAGAGTGTTTCACGAGTTTCTAGACAAGTTTGTCATTGTATTCATTGATGATATCTTGATTTATTCTAGAAATAAGGATGAGCATGCAACGCATTTGAGTTTGGTGTTAGGAGTACTCAGACAGCACCAACTTTATGCTAAGTTTTCCAAGTGTGAGTTTTGGTTGGACAGAGTTCACTTTCTTGGTCACGTGATCTCTGGGGATGGAATATCTGTCGATCCAGCCAAAGTTCGTGCGGTTAAGGAATGGCCCCAACCGAAGAATGCTTCTGATATTAGGAGTTTCCTCGGGTTAGCAGGGTATTACAGGAAGTTTATTGAAGGATTCTCGAAGGTTGCGACACCCCTCACTCGTTTAACTAGGAAAAACATAGAGTATGCTTGGACTGAGGAGTGTGAGTCCAGCTTCCAAACCTTAAAGCAGAAATTGACCAATGCGCCTATACTAACCCTTCCTGTTGAAAATGGTAAGTTTAGTATTTATTGTGATGCTTCCAAAATTGGACTGGGCTGTGTTTTGATGCAAGATGGTAAGGTCATAGCTTATGCTTCTAGGCAATTAAAGGTGCATGAGAAGAATTATCCTACGCATGACTTAGAATGAGCTGCGGTGGTTTTTGCATTAAAGATTTGGAGGCACTACTTGTATGGACAGACTTGTGAAATATTTTCGGATCATAAAAGTCTGAAGTATATTTTCACGCAGAAGGAATTAAACATGAGACAACGTAGATGGTTGGAGTTTGTTAAAGACTACGATTTTGAGATTAAATACCACCCTGGTAAGGCCAATGTGGTGGCTGATGCATTAAGTAGAGTAGTACCGTCAGCCTCAGCTTTGATTATGGATATGTCGGTGGCCTTAGAGACTGAATTTCATAAGTTTAACCTAGAAACTGTGTCCAATGTAGCAGCTATGCTTTCTGCCATCTCCTTGAAACCTACCATTCTAGAAAAGATAAAAGAAACCCAGGACATTGATGAGGAGTGTAAAAAGTTCAAGTCGAGCATGGATTCTACTGACAATTTGGACTTCAATTATACTGATGATGGAATACTTAAGTTCAGGAATAGATATTTTGTGCCAGCCAATAAAGAGCTTCGTGATGAAATCCTTTCTGAAGCTCACTCTTCTAGATTTTCCGTTCATCCTGGTAGTACAAAGATGTACAGAGACCTTAAGCAGACTTATTGGTGGCCAGGTATGAAGCGGAGCGTTGCTGAACATGTAGGACTATGTTTGATCTGCCAGCGAGTTAAGGCTGAACATCAGAGACCTGCAGGAATGTTGCAGCCATTACCACTCCCTGAATGGAAATAAGAGCAGATAACCATGGACTTTATTGTAGGATTACCCAGAACAGTAAAAGGACATGATGCAATCTGGGTGATAATCGATCGATTAACCAAATCAGCCCATTTCTTACCCATCAAGGTGACTTACTCTATGGATCAGTTAGCTGAATTGTATGTGCAGAAGGTTGTGCGACTACATGGAGTTCCAGTTACTATAGTTTCGGACCGAGACTCTAGATTCACATCCAAATTTTGGAAGAGTTTACATAAAGCCATGGGCACACAGCTAAACTTCAGTACAGCCTTTCACCCTCAAACAGATGGACAATCGGAAAGAACCATTCAAACATTAGAGGATATGCTTCGGGCATGTGTTTTGGATTATCAAGGTTCTTGGAGCAAGTATCTGTCCTTGGTGGAGTTTTCTTATAATAACAGTTTTCAAGCAACAATAGGAATGGCACCGTATGAAGCTTTGTATGGACGAAAATGTAGATCTCCTTTGTACTGGGACGAAGTTGGTGAAGCACAGTTGCTTGGTCCTGACATTGTGCAGCAGACTATTGAGAAGGTTACTCTCATCCGTCAGAGGATCTTAACAGCTCAAAGCCGACAAAAGAGCTATGCTGACAGAAGACGCAGAGAATTAGAGTTCGAAGTAGGCGATGAAGTTTTTCTTAAGGTATCACCATTCAAAGGAGTTGTGAGATTTGGAAAGAGAGGCAAACGGAATCCTAGATTTGTTGGTCCTTTCTCAATTCTGAAAAGGATTGGGAAGGCAGCCTATCAGTTACAGCTACCAGCTTCTATGGGAGGGATACATGACGTGTTTCATGTCTCGATGTTAAAGAAGTGTGTGCGGGATCCGTCCCAAGTTGTTGAACAGCAAAGCATTGAAATTCAACCTACACTTACCTACGAGGAGAAGCCAGTAAAGATTCTAGATTATGCAATAAAGGTACTACACAACAAAGAAGTGCCGCTGGTGAAAGTCTTGTGGCACAATCAGAACACAGAGGAGGCAACATGGGAGCGCCAACAAGACGTAATGGACCAACATCCAGAACTGTTCAGGTACTGAATTTTGAGGACAAAATTCTTTTAAGGAGGGTAGACTGTAGCACCCGATTCCATTAAACCCAATTTATTTTTGTCAAATTAAGATGTGCAAATAGGGGTTAGGTTAATGAATCGATATGCAAGGGCATTATGGTAAATTAAAAACTTATTAGTGGATAACCTATTTAAAAAGAATTTATTGAGCTTAGCCGCCACCATTCATTCTTGCTCTCGGTTTTCAGCTAAAACTAGCAGACTTCCCAGGCGATTTCCTTCCCCGAATCCGTTCGACGAGCTAGGTAAGTTTCTACCTCGATTTTTCTGACTTAGTAACTAAGGAAGATTGTATAGGGGAAGTGTTAGATATCTATTTTGGGAACTCATCAGGAAAGTGAGTAGATACGGGTTTAGCATAGAATCAGTAATGCTTGGCGATCAGAACTCCCAACTATTTCCTTAGGTTTTCTGAATGCCTTAGAATGAGGTTTAGTACAGGTTGACTTAATGTTCTGTTTATGTTCTAGGTGAGAAAGATCCCGAAGAAGCTCCTAACCGAGCACTCGCCAAGAATCCAGGTAAGTAGAGTTTGTTTGTGCCTTCGGGCCTACATCACAAAACAGTAGGGTTTATGTATGTTTTGTATGTTTATTTTCCAGTTGTCATGCATCATGTTTTTGAAAGATTACGAAAATGAATTTACATGAAACGCATGGTAAGTGTGAGCAGGATGATCAGAACAACTGTTAAGGGGGATTAATCCGCCCCTTAACTGAGAACAGAGGATTGAGGTTTTGGGAAAAGTGATCCACTTCCCAATCCTACAGGGGGATCAGACCAGTTAACTGTTAAGAGAATTAATCCGCCCCTTAATTGAGATCAGAGGATGTATGCTTTGGGGAATGACTGATCCACTTTCCAATCGTACAGAGGGATCAACAGAGAACGAATTTGAATACAACTGAGATGAGAAAGTAGAGACCGCATGTTTAGGGAAATTATTGCTTCATTGATCCATTTCATTCATCGCTCTACTTGCTTAGCATTAGGCTAATAGATGAGTTTTGTGATGTAGGTGAAGAAGTTACTGAAGGTATGTTTACCGACCAACATGAGGAATAGGCTGGTTGGAGGAGCATTTTCAGGCATCGGTTTGGTCATCTGTTGAGGCAGTTTAATCCATGGCTGCAGGTGTTGAGTTGGGAGTAACTAATTCAGTATAGATGTTTCCTTTTCTGAAAATTTTATGACAGTAGTGTTTTTTTCAAAACTTTGAATACATTCTGAGAGTCTTTGATATTAGTGTTCTGTTGGGTTTTGAAAACATTGTTTTTACTGAATTTGGGAAGGGCAGTGATTTGATTTGTTTCTGGATGTTTAGTTTTGTCGTTCTGCCTATCGGAAGGTGCCTTCAGTAAAGTCGTTGGATGAGAGAGAGAACATCCGGCTGACGTCATCGGCAGGTGCGAGTCGCAAAACCTGTAGTTTTGTCTATCGGCAGATGGAAATCTATCGGTAGATGAAGTTATGTTGACTCCATCGGCAGATGAAGTTATTTTGACTTCATCGGCAGATGTAGTGTGTATTTTAATCTTATCGGAAGGAGTCGTAATGTCGTTGTCGGTAGATGTCGCGAGTTTGTCTATCGGCAGATGGAAATCTATCGGTAGATGAAGTTATGTTGACTCCATCGGCAGATGAAGTTATGTTGACTTCATCGGCAGATGTAGTTGTGTTGGCTTGTCGGTAGATGGTGGTGCGTTGTTTGTACACGTCATCGGCAGAAACCTCCTAAATCCTATTTCTGCTTCTTCCGTTGACTTTGTCGTCGGCAGATGTGTTCGACTTCGGCAACTTCACGGGCATTCCGCGTTTATTTTTTTAGTTTTACGTCTTTTAGCCAATTACTCTTAACACTTCCAACAGTCATTTTAAAATGTGTTCACAGGTCACTTAGCTTCATTGATGTCCAATTGATTTTCCGCTGCAATTTTTAAAATATATTTAGTTTTAGAAAAAGTCAAATTTTGGCTGTCGAGTGAAATTTTAAATTTTGCATCAAGACGTCATGGTTCGGTTCAGCGTTATGAGTAGCAAACCGGGTTCAGATAACTCGGGGCGTTACATCATATGTTTTTAACTTTTAATTATGTTTTCTTTTAATTGTTTTAAAGTTTTATTAAGTGGTTTTCAAAATAGATTCGAACATTTTAACAATTTGGTTTCCGATCTAAATTCCGTTTAAATGCAATTAAAGTCTATTAGGATAAAAAAAATAATACAAGAAAATTAGGAATAGTTTAAGGGACGCTACACTTCTTCTCCGATAAGCATAACCTTTTTGTCTACTTTGGGTCGTAAGATTTTTTTTTCAGATTACCGCAACAATCTCAGCAGTCTGTCTCAAAATATCTGGCCCAACAAGTATTCTTTCACCCACTTCATCCTAATGCATTGGAGATCTGAACTTTTTGCCATATAAAGCTTCATAAGATGTCATCTCAATTGAAGCTTAATAACTGTTGTTGTAGGCGAACTCTACTAGTGGCAGGTTTTTACTCCAATTCCCTTGAATAGCACAAGCCCGTAGCATATCCTCTAGGGTTTGAATCGTCCTTTCTGATTTTCCATCTGTTTGAGGATGAAAAGATGTACTAAAGTTTAACTGAATGCTCATAGTTTTCTCCATACTCTTCCAAAATTTAGAGGTAAAGCATGTATCTCGATCAGACACGATAGAAATGAGCGTACCATAAAGGCTGACAATCTCTTGAATATAAAGCCAAACATACTGATCCATAGTATATGTATTCCTTACAAGGAGAAAATGTGTTGATTTGGTCAGTTGATCAACTATAACCCAAATAGAGTCGTGACTCTTAACCGTCTTAGGAATCCTACCACAAAGTTCATAGTGATATGCTCCCACTTCCACTAAGGAACCATGAATAATTGTAAAGTACCAGTAGGTCGTTGATGCTCCGCTTTGACTTGCTGACAAATGAGACATTTTTGACGAATTTAACTACATCCACTTTTAATCCACGCCACCAGTAATGCTGCTTCAAATCTCGATACCTTTTGGTTGAACCAGGATGTACCACCATCTTTAATCTAGTATCACCAGGTATACACCATCTCTTTTTGAATTGGATAATCCCGTCATCCGATTAAGATAATTCATACACTTTTTCGGTAATGACCCTAGATGGCCGCCACGAAACTTGACATGACTTGCATGAACTTAAACATATTTCTCGACGAAAAATTTTTCGTTTTCATTAAAACATAGAATTGACTTTTAACCTCTTTTGAAAATAAATAGAAAAACATTCTTAAAGTATGTTTGGAAAATAATAGTTAAAATAAACTTGAGAAAACTTAAGAAAATTTAATTTAAATTTTTTTTTACTATTTGCACTGTTCACATGATGATTTCGTCATTCTACTATTTTACGTAGATGGTATGTTAATTGTGGGTCAAGAAGTTCAGAAGATTTGCATGATGAAGAAAGAACTCAGTAGGTCCTTTGCAATGAAAGACCTGAGACCTGCAAGACAAATTCTGGGTATGAAAATTACTCAAGACAGCCATAATAGAAGTTTGTGGTTATCTAAGAAATAATACATTGAAAAAGTACTTGAGAGATTCAATATGAGCAATGCATAAATAGTTTCTTCTTCACTCGCAAATCAAGAAGTATAGTTCTACAAGTGATAAAGAGAAAGAATCTATGAATAAAGTACTTTATGCATCAACAATGGGTAGTTTGATATATGTTATAGTGTGCATTCATCCAGATATTGCTCACGCCGTCAAAGTAGTTAGTCAATTTCTCTCTGATCTAGAGAAAAAACATTGGACTGCAGTTAAATGAATTTTTAGATACGTCATAGGTACTACCAAAACATGTTTATGCTATGGTAATGGTGAGTATGTGATGCATGTTTATACACATTTTGAATTGGCAAGTGATGTTGATTCTGTAACGCCCCGAATTAATCAACCCGGTTTGCTACTCACACTCACTAAACTGAACTAGGAAATTATGGAAAAATTAAAATTCCTCTCAGCGGTAAAATCGACATTTGTTTAAAACACCAAAACCTTACAGCGGAAGACATTTATGTAAGGAAAAGGGCCATTACGAAAACAGACTAGAAAATCTTCCAGTTTAAATAAAAAAAGACGTTCGAAACATCTCTGCGACAACTACAGCCAGTTCAACGCTACAGGGCGATTTGGCAACCACAAAGTCTGTCGTCCACAACCTTGGACGACGTACTCATCTATGACTCTGGACGACGAACTCTGGACAAGCGACTTTTGTAGCAATCGGTAATTGTCTAACTTGATATTCTTAATAGTTACATTTTTGTGACTTTTATTTTATGGAACTAAGTGAATTTTATTGGTTGCTCAATTAGGTTAAAGTTGGTTAGTCAAGGGCAAATGCGTAATTTGCAAAGATTAGTGTATAAAAGCGGTTAGCTAAGGATTTTAGCCGCCACTGTTTCATTTCCTCATTTGGTATTCAGCTTGCTCAACAGACCTTCTCTCGATGATTTTCCTGCCTGATTGTTCTTCAGCTTAGGTGAGTTCTTCTTGCTGATAGTTTAAGATGTATATAGAATATGCATTTGATGATTTGCTTACGGTAGAATGAGTGTTCTAGGAATGCTGTGAGTGAGAGCTGAGTTCGGGTTTTGTGATGAATCGGGAATGTTCAAGGAACTGAACTTCCAACTAGTTTCTTTAGACTTCTGGATAGCCTAGAATGAGATTTAGTGAAGATCTAATCGATACTCTGTCTATGGTTTTAGGTTCGAGTAAGCTCCCGGACTTCCAACAAAGTTTTCCAAGAGACCAGGTAAGTATAATATGTGTGTGCCTTCGGGCCTACATCACAAAACAGTAGAGTTTATGTGTGTTTATGAATGTTTTTTTTAGTATGTTATGCATCATGTTTTATTGAATGAGAACGAAAATGAATTTACACATATAGTGGCATGGCAAGGCATGAGCAGATTGAATCAGATTAACTATTAAGAGAATTAATCCGCCCCTTAATTAAACTGTGGACACATACTTTGGGAAAATTGATCTGCTTCCCATCGAACAGAGGGATCAACAGGGAAAATACTTTGGGAAAATTGATTTGCTTCCCATCGAACATGTAACACCCGGTTCTATTAAACCAATTTCTATTCCATTATTTAATAGTAAGCATGTTGTTGAGAAAATTGAGGGAAATATTAATTAGGTTAATGAGTGACTATATAAGGGCATAGTGGTAAATTGAGAACTTTTAATGGATAACCTATTTAAAGAAAGAGGCTTTGTGATTAATGCACTGTAGCCGCCACTATTTCCCCTATTTGTTTTTCCTCGGTCTTCAGCTCAAGCAGCAGAGCCCTCAAGGCGATTCCCTCACCCGATTTTCCTTTAACCTAGGTACGTTTTCCTCATTTTCTTATGTTTTAGTAGTTAGATGACCAAGGGAGTGTAATGTAAGAATTTCTAGGATGCTGCGAGTGACAGTAGGTTCGGGTTATTGGTGACAAATGGGAATGCACGGGTAGCAGGGTTTCAAACTAGTTTCCTTAAATTTTTGGTTGATTTCTGGTGGAGCTTAGTGAGAGTTTGATTGATGCTCTGTTGTGACTCTAGGTGTGTGAGCTTCTAAGACAACTTACAGCCGAGCGATTTCCCGGAGACTAGGTATGTAGAGTATGCTTGTGCCTTCGGGCCTACATCATAAAACAGTAGGGTTGTGCATGCTTGAATATGTTTGTATGTCATGCATCATATTTTGAAAATTTTACAAAAATGAATTTACATGAAATGGCATGGTAAGGAATGAACAGACTGTAACAGTTGTTAAGGGAACTAATCCGCCCCTTAATCAAGAGAGAGGATGTATGACTTTGGGGGAAGTGATCCAAACCCCAATTTCACAAGGGGATCTGAACAGTTGTTAAGGAAACTAATCTGCCCCTTAATCAAGAGAGAGGATGTATGACTTTGGGAGAAGTGATCCAACTCCCAATTTCACAGGGGGATCAGATCAGAAACGAATGCAAATGCAACTGAGATGAGAAAGTAGAAACACCATGTTTAGGAATTTCAGCATTTCATTTCACTATTGCTTTACTTATTTAGCATTAGGGTAATAGATGAGTTTTGTGATGTAGGTGAAGAAGCATCTAAAGGTGTGTTCTCTGAACATGTTGAGGGTTAGGCTGTTGGGGGAGCACTTCAATGCCACGAATTGGTGATTCTTATGAGGCGGTTTAGCTGGTGCCAGTAGATGGGAAGGTTTCGTGAACCATGATTCATTTTAAGTTTTGTTGAGTTTTCTAATAACAGAAGTGGTTTTAATGTTTTTGAATACGTTGGTGAGACTTTTCTGATAATAGCACTCTGTTGGTTTTAAACGTTAGCTCTCACTGGATTTTTGAGTAAATGTAAGGATTTGGGTTGGTTCTAAATGGTTTCAGTGAAGTAAGCAAATTCCTTTCTGTAGTTAGAGTTGTGTGATATAGCAAAAGAGTAGTTGAAATGTTGCTCTGTTCTCTACCGGTAGATGTTGTCTATCGATAGAAGTTAGGTGTTTCGTCCACCAGTGGATGTTGGAGGACTGAATCATCCGACTGATGTCACCGAAAGATGTCTTCAGTAGAAGTTTTGTCGTTTAGTGATCGGTGGATATCGGGTATTAAACTTATCGGATGATGTAGTAGAAGTTTTGTTATTTAGTGATCGGTGGATGTCGGGTATTAAACCTATCGGATGATGTAGTAGAAGTTTTGTTGTTTAGTGATCGGTATACACAGTTTGTTCTTTCGGAAGACATGAGTAAAAGATTTGTCGTCTTGTGATCGACAGAGGCTGGATGAACGAATCATCCGGCTGACGTCATCGGTAGATGCGAGTAGAAAAACTTGTCGTTCTGCGATCAGCAGAGGTTGGATGAACGATTCATCCGGCTGATGTCATCGGTGGAAACCTTATTTCTGCTCTTTTTGTTGACTTTGTTCAGCGGATAATGTGTTTGACTTTTATGAACTTTAAGTATTTCACGCGTAAGCCTTCGCCTCTTCCAGCCAAATTCTTTTCTTAATATTTTTAACTGAATATTCGAACACTGTTTTATAGTTTTGCTTAACTTTGCTTTGCTCAAAGATTTTCCGCTGCAAGTTTTTGTGATTTTAGCAAACGTTCAAATTTGACTTTCGAGCAAAGTTTGAAATTTGGTCCGAAATTTCCTAGTTATGTTTGGGTCTATGAGTAACGAACTGATTTAGAAAACTTGGGGCGTTACAGTACGGTATCAGAGAGATTCAGTTAAACCGTTCAAAAGAATTATTCATCAGTGCCAATCGTCGCATGGAAGTGCTCCAACAACTGTAAGTGTTTATGTTAGACTTAGTTATTAGATGTTCATGAAAGTAGTTAACCCTGTGCAGGAATTTAGTATAATGGCCAGACGCCCAGGGAGACCTAGAGTGCCAAGGAAAATGCAAAATTTGAGAGGTGAGGAGGAGCCTAGTGTGATTAGGCAGCTGACAGAATTGGTGCGTCAGCAAATAGACCTAGTGCGTCAGCAGTCTGATCAGTTAGGAGTGCTGTTGAACCGAGAAGTACAAGGAAGTGCCAACTCGAGTTCTAGTAATGAACATTCTGGAGATAGATTCAGGAGGCTACGACCACCTACGTTTGATGGACAGTCATCTGATCCGGTTATCGCTGAAGGGTGGCTTAGAAAGATTGAGAGTATGTTTAGGTGCGCCAACATTGGAGAAAGAGACAAGGTCACGTTGGCAGCGTTTCATTTGGCTGGTGATGCTCAGCTCTGGTGGGAAACAATAGAGACCACCACTGATGTTTTTGCGATGCCTTGGTCACAATTCAAGGACATTTTCTACGAGAAGTATTTCAACAGTACTGTCCAAACTGCAAAGAAGTTGGAATTTCTGAACTTGAAGCAGACAGGGTCTGTGGCCGAGTACAGTAGGCAGTTCGAGTCCCTGTCCAGGTTTGCTGGACATTTTACTCACAGGGACGAGGATAAGGTGTTCAAATTTGTGCATGGGTTGAGGGCAGAAATTTACCGAGGAGTTAAATTTTGTGGTATTAAAGGCTTGTCATTCAATGAAGTTGTGTCTACTACTCTGGAAGTGGAAGAAGCTGAAAGGAAGTGTGCTGGACCAAAGGAGGTCCCACAAAAGTTGGTCCAGCCACACCAACAAAGGGGAATGAAGAGGCCTAGTGAAGGCCAGAGTAGCCAAGGAACAGGTTGGAAGGTACAGAGTGTCAAGAAATTCCCCCAGTGTCTTAAGTGCTTGAAGTACCATCCGGGCGAGTGCAGATTGGGCTTTGGGAAGTGTTTCAACTATGAGGAGGTTGGACACACGATCAAAAAGTGCCCGAAGCCTAGAATCACCAGATGCTACAATTGTAACAAGGTCGGCCATATTAGCAGAGACTGCCCTGCTCCTAAGTGTGGCCCTGCTAAGGTTAAACTGAGGATATTCTCCATGATGGAGTCGGGCGATGATGAACAGCCTGCTGTTGTGTCAGGTACTATACTGGTCAACTCTTTACCCGCTTTTACATTGATAGATTCTGGTGCAACACATTCATTCATAGCATCTACATTTGCTGATAAGTTAGATGTAAAGCTTACCCCTACTGAGCATGTGTTCAATGTCGCATTACCCTCTAGTGAACGCATGCACTCTAACCGAGTGATGCTTGATAGTGCTGTATTAGTAGGAAACATGAACCTCCTGCTAACCTCATTATTATGGATATAATGGGATTTGATGTAATCCTAGGAATGGATTGGTTGTTTAAGCATTATGCCACAATCGACTGTAGGACTGGAGTAGTTAGTTTTCAACCCGCTGGTGGTTTGAAACATACATTCCAAGCTCTAAAGAAGAGTAAGAAAATGTCTGTTATGACCTCTATAAATTGTGGACCCTCACCATGCAGAGAGTACTTATACTTCTTGGCCAGTGTTTTAGATACACAACTAGTAGGAAAAGCAACTCCCCAAAATGTCTTAGTTGTCCAAGATTTCTCAGAAGTATTCCTAGATGACCTTCCTGGTTTGCCGCCAGATAGGGAAATTGAATTGTTGTAGATGTTTATCTCGGCGCTGAGCCTGTATCTAAAAATCTATATAGATTAGCACCAACAGAACTTAGAGAATTAAAGAAGCAGTTAGAGGATCTATTGGAGAAAGGGTTCATACGCCCTAGCTTTTCACCGTGGGGTGCACCTGTTCTCTTTGTCAAAAAGAAAGATGGATCGATGCATATGTGCATTGATTATAGGAAATTGAATAAGTTAACTTTCAAGAACAAGTATCCATTACCGAGGATTGATGACCTATTTGAACAACTCCGTGGTGCACGAGTTTTCTCTAAGATTGATTTGAGGTCAAGTTACTACCAACTAAAAGTCAAAACCGAAGATATTGTGGACATTATGAGTTTTTGGTTATGTCCTTTGGATTGACAAATGCACCGGTAGCCTTCATGGATCTTATGCATAGAGTGTTTCACGAGTATTTAGATAAGTTTGTCATAGTGTTTATCGATGATATTTTAATCTATTCCCGTTCCAAGGATGAGCATGCCAGCCACCTGACATTGGTGTTGGAAGTATTAAAACAGCACCAACTATACGCCAAGTTTTCTAAGTGTGAGTTCTGGTTGGACCAAGTTCACTTTTTAGGACATGTTATCTCTGGAGACGGAATATCTGTCGATCCAGCTAAGGTTCAAGCAGTTAAGGAATGACCCCAACCGAGGAATGCTATAGATATCAGGAGCTTTCTTGGACTAGCAGGATATTATAGAAAATTCATTGAGGGATTTTCGAAGATTGCTACACCCCTTACTAAGTTAACAAGGAAAATGTGAAGTATATATGGACTGACGAATGTGAGCATAGTTTTCAGACCTTGAAACAGAAACTGACCAATGCTCCAATTTTGACCCTTCCTATTGACGATGGTAAATTAAGTATTTACTGTGATGCATCCAAGATTGTACTTGGCTGTGTCTTGATGCAAGAGGGGAAGGTAATAGCGTATGCCTCTAGGCAGTTGAAAACACATGAGAAGAATTACCCTACTCATGACTTGGAATTAGCTGCAGTAGTTTTCGCACTTAAGATTTGGAGGCACTACCTGTATGGACAAACTTGTGATATATTCTCGGACCATAAAAGTCTGAAATATATCTTCACACAAAAGGAATTAAATATGAGGCAACGTCGTTGGTTGGAATTTGTAAAAGATTATGATTTTGAGATTAAATACCATCCCGGCAAAGCAAATATTGTGGCTGATGCCTTGAGTAGAGTGACAACTTCAGCCTCAGCCTTGATTCTTGATGTACCATTAGCCTTAGAGTCTGAATTCCAAAGGTTTAATCTAGAAGCAGTGCATAGTGTGTCAGCCATGCTTACTGCAATATCCTTAAGACCTACCATTCTTGAAAGAATAAAGGAAGCCCAGGTAAGTGATGTAGATTGCAACAAGTACAAGTTAAGCATGTATTCTACGGACAAATCAGATTTTAACTATTCTGCTGATGGAATCCTTAAGTTTAGAAATAGATGGTTTGTTCCTGCCATAAAAGAACTTCGAGATGAAATTCTTTCTGAAGCACATTCTTCTAGATTCTCTGTTCCCCCCTGGGAGTACAAAGATGTACAAGGATCTTAAACAGCATTATTGGTGGCCAAGTATGAAAAGAAGTGTGGCAGAGTATGTAGGATCATGTTTGTGTTGTCAACAGATTAAAGCTGAGCACCAGAGACCCTCAGGAACATTACAACATTTACCAGTTCCTGAATGGAAATGGGAACAAATAACGATGGACTTTGTTGTGGGATTGCCTAGAACAGCAAAGGGACATGATGCAATTTGGGTAATAGTTGATCTATTAACTAAATCTGCCCACTTTCTGCCAATGAGGATGACATACTCGATGGATCAAGTTGTTGATTTGTATGTGCAAGAGATTGTTAGGTTACATGGAGTTCCTGGTACCATAGTTTCAAACCGAGATTCTCGATTCACATCTAAGTTTTGGAAAAGTTTGCACAAGGCTATGGGAACACAGCTCAATTTTAGCACAGCCTTTCACCCTCAAACAGATGGACAATCCGAGAGAACTATTCAGACCTTAGAAGATATGCTCCGTGCATGTGTTTTAGATTTTCAAGGATCTTGGAGTAAATATTTGTCATTGTTAGAGTTTTCCTATAATAACAGTTTTCAGGCAACAATAGGAATGGCACCTTATGAGGCCTTGTATGGGAGAAAATGTAGATCACCTTTGTACTGGGATGAAGTTGGTGAAGCACAGTTGTTTGGTCCTGACATTGTGCAACAAACTGTTGAGAAGGTTGTCCTCATCCACCAGCAGATTTTGACAGCTCAGAGCTGACAGAAAAGCTATGCTGATAAAAGACATAAAGAATTGGAGTTTGAAGTAGGTGATGAAGTCTTTCTTAAGGTATCACCATTCAAGGGAGTTGTGAGATTTGGTAAGAGAGGCAAGGTGAACCCCAGATTTATTGGACCCTTTTCAATCTTAAAAAGGATCGGGAAGGCAGCTTACGAGTTACAGCTACCCACCTCAATGGAAGGAATCCATAATGTGTTCCATGTGTCTATGCTGAGGAAGTGTGTACGAGATCCATCACAGATTGTGGAACAGCAGAGTATTGAAGTTCATCCTACCCTTGTATATGAGGAGAAACCAGTAAGGATCCTAGACTATGCTGTGAAGGTGTTGCGCAACAAAGAAGTTCCTCTGGTGAAAGTCTTATGGCACAACCAGAACATAGAGGAGATGACTTGGGAACGCCAACAGGACATGATGAACCAACTTCCAGAACTGTTCAGGTACTGAATTTTGGGGACAAAATTCTTTTAAGGAGGGTAGATTGTAACACCCGGTTCTATTAAACCAATTTCTATTTCATTATTTAATAGTAAGCATGTTGTGGAGAAAATTGAAGGAAATATTAATTAGGTTAATGAGTGACTATGTAAGGGCATAGTGGTAAATTGAGAACTTTTAATGGATAACCTATTTAAGGAAAGAGGCTTTGTGATTAATGCACTGTAGCCGCCACTATTTCCTCTATTTGTTTTTCCTCGGTCTTCAGCTCAAGTAGTAGAGCCCTCTAAGCGATTCCCTCGCCCAATTTTCCTTCAACATAGGTACGTTTTCCTCATTTTCTTATGTTTTAGTAGTTAGATGACCGAGGGAGTGTAATGTGAGGATTTCTAGGATGCTGCGAGTGAGAGTAGGTTCGGGTTATTGGTGATAAATGGGAATGCACGGGTAGCAGGGTTTCAAACTAGTTTCCTTAAATTTCTGGTTGATTTCTGGTGGAGCTTAGTGAGAGTTTGATTGATGCTCTGTTGTGACTCTAGGTGTGTGAGCTTCTAAGACAACTTACAGCCGAGCGATTTCCCGGAGACCAGGTAAGTAGAGTATGCTTGTGCCTTCGGGCCTACATCACAAAACAGTAGGGTTATGCATGCTTGAATATGTTTGTATGTCATGCATCATATTTTGAAAATTTTTCGAATATGAATTTACATGAAATGGCATGGTAAGGAATTAACAGACTGTAACAGTTGTTAAGGGAACTAATCCGCCCCTTAATCAAGAGAGAGGATGTATGACTTTGGGGGAAGTGATCCAAACCCCAATTTCACAAGGGGATCTGAACAGTTGTTAAGGGAACTAATCCGCCCCTTAATCAAGAGAGAGGATGTATGACTTTGGGAGAAGTGATCCAACTCCCAATTTCACAGGGCTAATCCGCCCCTTAATCAAGAGAGAGGATGTATGACTTTGGGGGAAGTGATCCAAACCCCAATTTCACAAGGGGATCTGAACAGTTGTTAAGGGAACTAATCCGCCCCTTAATCAAGAGAGAGGATGTATGACTTTGGGAGAAGTGATCCAACTCCCAATTTCACAGGGGATCTGAACAGTTGTTAAGGGAACTAATCCGCCCCTTAATCAAGAGAGAGGATGTATGACTTTGGGAGAAGTGATCCAAACCCCAATTTCACAAGGGGATCTGAACAGTTGTTAAGGGAACTAATCCGCCCCTTAATCAAGAGAGAGGATGTATGACTTTGGGAGAAGTGATCCAACTCCCAATTTCACAGGGGATCTGAACAGTTGTTAAGGGAACTAATCCGCCCCTTAATCAAGAGAGAGGATGTATGACTTTGGGGGAAGTGATCCAAACCCCAATTTCACAAGGGGATCTGAACAGTTGTTAAGGGAACTAATCCGCCCCTTAATCAAGAGAGAGGATGTATGACTTTGGGAGAAGTGATCCAAACCCCAATTTCACAAGGGGATCTGAACAGTTGTTAAGGGAACTAATCCGCCCCTTAATCAAGAGAGAGGATGTATGACTTTGGGGGAAGTGATCCAAACCCCAATTTCACAAGGGGATCTGAACAGTTGTTAAGGGAACTAATCCGCCCCTTAATCAAGAGAGAGGATGTATGACTTTGGGAGAAGTGATCCAACTCCCAATTTCACAGGGGATCTGAACAGTTGTTAAGGGAACTAATCCGCCCCTTAATCAAGAGAGAGGATGTATGACTTTGGGGGAAGTGATCCAACTCCCAATTTCACAGGGGATCTGAACAGTTGTTAAGGGAACTAATCCGCCCCTTAATCAAGAGAGAGGATGTATGACTTTGGGAGAAGTGATCCAACTCCCAATTTCACAGGGGATCTGAACAGTTGTTAAGGGAACTAATCCGCCCCTTAATCAAGAGAGAGGATGTATGGGGGATCAGATCAGAACGAATGCAAATGCAACTGAGATGAGAAAGTAGAAACAGCATGTTTAGGAATTTATGTTTCAGCATTTCATTTCATTATTGCTTTACTTACTTAGCATTAGGCTAATAGATGAGTTTTGTGATTTAGGTGAAGAAGCATCTGAAGGTGTGTTCTTTGAACATGTTGAGGGTTAGGCTGTTGGGGGAGCAGTTCAATGCCACGAATTGGTGATTCTGATGAGGCAGTTTAGCTGGTGCCAGTAGATGGGAAGGTTTAGTGAACCATGATTCATTTTAAGTTTTGTTGAGTTTTCTAATAACAGAAGTGGTTTTAATGTTTTTGAATACGTTGGTGAGACTTTTCTGATAATAGCACTCTGTTGGTTTTTAACGTTAGCCCTCACTGGATTTTTGAGTAAATGTAAGGATTTGGGTTGGTCCTGAATGGTTTCAGTAAAGTAAGCAAATTCCTTTCTGTAGTTAGAGTTGTGTGATATAGCAAAAGAGTAGTTGAAATGTTGCTCTGTTCTCTACCGGTAGATGTTGTCTATCGATAGAAGTTGGTTGTTTCGTCCACCGGCGAATGTTGGAGGACTGAATCATCCGACTGATGTCACCGGAAGATGTCTTCAGTAGAAGTTTTGTCATTTAGTGATCGGTGGATGTCGGGTATTAAACCTATCGGATGATGTAGTAGAAGTTTTGTCGTTTAGTGATCGGTGGATGTCGGGTATTAAACCTATCGGATGATGTAGTAGAAATTTTTTCGTTTAGCGATCGGTATACACAGTTTGTTCTTTCGGAAGACGTGAGTAAAAGATTTGTCGTCTTGTGATCGGCAGAGGCTGGATGAACGAATCATCTGGCTGACGTCATCGGTAGATGCGAGTAGCAAAACTTGTCGTTTTGCGATCGGCAGAGGTTGGATGAACGATTCATCCGGCTGACGTCATCGGTGGAAACCTTCGGTTTTATTTCTGCCCTTTTTGTTGACTTCGTTCAGCGGATGATGTGTTTGACTTTTATGAACTTTAAGTATTTCACGCGTAAGCCTTCGCCTCTTCCGGCCGAATTCTTTTCTTAATATTTTTAACTGAATATTCGAACACTGTTTTATAGTTTTGCTTAACTTTGCTTTGCTCAAAGATTTTCTGCTGCAAGTTTTTGTGATTTTAGCAAACGTTCAAATTTGACTTTCGATCGAAGTTTTAAACTTGGTCTGAAATTTCCTAGTTATGTTCGGGTCTATGAGTAACGAACTGAGTTTAGAAAACTCAGGGCGTTACAGAACAAGGGGATCAACAGGAAAAATACTTTGGGAAAATTGATCCGCTTCCTATCGAACAGGGCGATCAACAGGGAAAGTACTTTGGGAAAATTGATCTGCTTTCCATCGAACAGAGGGATCAACAGGGAAACGAACATTAATACAACTAAGATGTGAAAGTAGAAACTCCATGATTAGGATTTATGAATTCAGTATTTCATTCATATTTGCTCTACTTATTTAGCATTAGGCTAATAGATGAGTTTTATGATGTAGGTGCTGAGTTTGCAGCTGGTGAATTCTCTGAGTTTACAGAAGAATAGGCGATGTTGATGGAGCACATCTATGCCACGGTTTGGTACACTGATGAGGCGGTTTAACAAATGTCAGTGTGTGAAGTCTTAGTGAACAAGTGTGTTGTTGAAATGTGCTGAAGATTTTAATGACAGTAGTAGTTTTATTGTTTTAACATGTTTTGGGATTATCCTGACTGTGAAAACATGATTTGTTTTAGTTGTAGATTGTTATTCTGGATTTATAAAGTTGTGGATCTATGTTGTTTTAAATAGCTGCTGTTAAAATTTACAAGTTCTTTTAGTAGGCAGAGTTGTCCGTTTGTTTAGAGTGTTACTGTTCACCGGTGGATGTTGTCTATCGGTGGATGTGTCTATCGGTGGATGTTGAGTGTTTCTGTTCACCGGTGGATGTTGTCTATCAGTGGATGTTGTCTATCGGTGGATGTTGAGTGTTACTGTTCACCGGTGGATGTTGTCTATCGGTGGATGTTGAGTGTTACTGTTCACTGCTAGATGTTGTCTATCGGTGGATGTTGAGTGTTATTGTTCACTGCTAGATATTGTCTATCGGTGGATGTTGTCTATCGGTGGACGTTGAGTGTACTGTTCACCGGTAGATGTTGAGTGATAGAGTCGAGTAGGTGTGAGTAATAGATTTTGTCATTTTGTAATCGGTGGATGCGAGCGGTAGATGTGTTCTGTTTTTTCTTTGTCTTCTTTCAACCAACTGTCTCTAATATTTTAATCATTTAATAAATGTTGTTTTATACAAATGGTTTTTCGCTGCAAGTTTTAATGTTTAAATGGTCAAATTTTGATCGTTGAATGAAATTTTAAAATTTTCTCAAAATGTCATAGTTCGGTTCAGCATTTTGCGTAGCGAACCGGGTTCAGAAAACTCGGGACGTGGCAACTTTAGACGTCGCGACTCTGGACAACGTACGTTGAACGACATCGCTTTGGACAATATCACTTCAGACAACGTTAATTTAGACGACACCGTTTCGACAACACTCTGGACGACAACTTTGGACGATGACTCTTCCATTAATCTCTATGACAATTTGGACAACTGTCCCTCGTCGTCCACGGCTACATAGACTTATCGCCTACGGATTTTCGTCCACAGACTTACTTAGACTTATCGTCCACAGACCACGTGACTTTAATGTCCCCGGTCCATGTGACTTCATCGTCCACGGGTTACATAAACTCATTGTCCACAGACTAACGTCCATAGGCTTACTTAAATTTATCGTCTATAGGCCACGTGACTTTATCATCCCCGGTCCACGTGACTTTATTGACCCAGCTTTGGACTACTACTTAGCCTTCAATTTTGGACGACTGTTCTTGTCCACAGAATGGACGACTGTTTTCCCTTACAACTTTGAACGACTATTCCTATGACAGAAACATAGCTTAACCGATTATACACTAATCGGTGGACGATTCTGACTACAAGAGAACTTATAAAATTTTGACAGCAACCATTCAAAACAACGTGAATCCATAACTTACTCAAAATCCAGAAAAAAACTACAGTTAAAACCAACCAAGTTTCATTGTTAGAATAATTTCAAAAAACGTATCAAAACATTAAAACTACCACTGCTATTAAGATTCCCAGCACGCATTAGCTAAACATTTGTCCACTAAATTCCACACATACTTCCACTGGATAAATCGCCTCATCAGTTACCAAGCCGTTGCATGAATGCACTCCTCCAACTGCCTCTATTTCTTAATATACTCGGAGAACTCACCTGTAGCCACCACTGCACCTACATCACAAAACTCATCTATTAGCTTAATGCTAAATAAGCAGAGCAATAATGAAATAAAATGCTGAAACATAAACCTTATTCATGCAGTTTCTACTCTCATAGCTCATGTTGTATTTATGTTCGTACCCTGTTGATCCCCCTGTTCGATGGGAAACGGATCATTTTTCCCAAAGTAAGTATCCTCTGACTCGATTAAGGGGCGGATTAGTTCCCTTAATAGCTGTTCATGATCTCCCTATTCGATGGGAAGTGGACCATTTTTCCCAAAGTATGTATCCTCTGACTCGATTTAAGGGTGGATTAGTTCCCTTAATAGTTAATCTGTTTTAATCTGTTCATGCCTTACCATGCCACTATATATGTAAATTCATTTTCGTATTCTTTCAAAAACATGATACTTGCCAAACCAAAAATCATACAAAACATACATATACCCTACTGTTTTGTGATGTAGCCCCGAAGGCACACACATACTCTACTTACCTAGCTTCCTGAGAGATTCTTGGTTGTAAGCTACTTCGAGAGTTTGCTCACCTAAAATCATAAACACAGCGTTAATTAAATCTTTACTAAACTTCATTCTAAACCATCTAGAAATCTAAGGAAGCTAGTTGGGAATTCTGTTCTTCGTGCATTCCCCGATTCACCACAAAACCCAAACCCCACTCTCACATACAGCATTCTCAAAACACTCATCTACAACCCCTCTATTAACTAACCACTAAAATAGCAAGAAATCAAAGTAAAACTCACCTAGGTTGAAGAAATCAGGCAGGAGAATCGTCGGGAGAAACCTGTTGAGCTGAGCACCAAAAAGGGAAGGTGGAATAAGGTGACGGCTAAAACGCTTCACTAAACCCTTCATTTATATCATATATTTCACAAATTTACACATATGCCATTGTCAATCCAAACTTTAACCTAACCATTGTTTCTCTCATTTCCCTCCATTAACATACTCAAGCAATTAGTCATCTCCCCCTTAATTCCATAAAAATGTACACCACAATCGTCAATTCAAGTCAATAATTGTCGGGTGCTACAGATTCAATAAAATTGACTAATGGGCTTATGAGTAGGGGGAGTTGTATGTTGGCCGTCCATATTACAAAAATGTGTTCATCAATAACAGAAGAAAAATATTTAGCTATTACTAAAGTTCGCGTGTAATTTTTGTTGATGAAGAGGTTTCTACAAGAGTTTAAACTTTCACAAGAAAAATATGTTTCTATTGTGACAGTTAGAGTGTTATTCACCTTTGCAAGAATTTGATGTTCCATGTAAGATTCAAACATATTCAAGCATAATCAATGGCAGAAAAATCAAAACCGAACTGCCCGCTGAAATTTTCCAGTTTTTGTACAATAACTTCTAAAATTCATAACTTATTTAATTCTTATCTAATTTCAACGATTCAATAGCAAAATTAAACCTTAAGATATCTAGTTTATCTTAGAACCATCCATTTATAAAAAGAGGATCGAAAATTATAGCAGAATTTCAACCAACCAAAACTGCCCTGTATTTTGCAACATTCAAACCTAATTTCTAAATCTTGATCCAACATGCATTATTTCCTCATTCAATCCATTCAAGACCATTACATACTCTTAAATCAAGATAAAACATCAAATGAGAGAAGAAAAACCATCAAGATTTCACAATTCTCGAACTTAAAAATCCATCAACTAAAACTTGCAAAAACTAACACTTATACTCCAAAGAATACTCAAATATCTAAAGGAACCAAAACCTACCTTCAATCCTTGATGAAATAAGTATCTATGCATGAGAAAGAATCGCCAATGGAGGGAGGAGAGTGGCTGGCATTTTCGTGGAGAAGAAAAAGAGGAAAAGAGAGGGTTTAGGTTTAAATTGTTCTTTAATTTCAATTAACCCCCTTCATCTTTGCCTTTTTACTCTTTAACCACTTTTTCTTAATTCATCAACATTAAAACCCATTTTATAAAACCTTAAATCATGCCTTAATATCAATGAGCTATCACTTTCCCATACTTCTTACTAATTTTCATCTCTTCCTCTTTTATTTTCATCAATCACTCGTTCGACCAAAATCTCCACCCAAAATATACATTACATTAACAAAGTGTTTGTATATATCATTTTAGGGACAAATACACAGTATAGAAATTTTGGGTTTTACATTTCCAGCTTTTAATGCATCTCTCACCGGGCAAATAAATGCATCGCCACATTATTTTTCTTTGATTTACTCAAGCAAACTTGGTTGAAGCGTCATAGCAGACAATCTTTCCAATAATCCAAATAGTACAACTTCGATATTAAATTTCTGCATCTCCTTACTTAACTTTCCTAAAATCTGTCACAATGATGAAACTTGTGACGGCGCTCTTCTACGTAATGAATCAGCTACAATATTAACCTTGTCAGGATGGTAACTAATCTCGCAATCATACTTAATGCAACTTGACTTTGGATTGCACCGTTAGTTTTCTCCACATAACTTTTTGGTACTTTGTTTAAAGATAACTCTTGGTGTTGAAGTCTATTTTGCTGCATGAAACTAGGTAGGGTTTGAGCTCTATTTTTAGCATTAGAAGGTTTAGCTCCTTGGTTTTGACATTGAGAACTCCAATTTAAATTTGGACATTGCCTCCACCCCGCATTGTAAGTGTTTATAGTAGGTGTTGTTGTATGTTGAAGTTTTGGTTTTTATTATAATTTTTAGCGTAGCACTTGATTCTCCATCAAGTTGTTGGAATGAATTGATTTCATTCCATAACTTAGCATTCTTGATTGGTTGAAAACATCTTCTTAAAAAAATTTCTGTCAACTCATCCTATGTAGTTACAAAATTTGGTATTATCGAGTTTAACCATACTTTAGCTCTATCTCTTAAAGAGAAAAGAAAATGTTTCAATCTTAATGAAATTTCAAAAATTCCATGTATGGTGAATGAATCACTTATTTTCATGAAGGGCTTGAGATGTACGTGAGAATCTAGTAACAAGCCCACTAAAGTGACTATAGTTTGCAACATTTGAAACATCACAGGTTTGAACTCAAATTAGTTGGTTAGAATATTAGGTCATGCAATCCCAAAATTAAAACCATGTGTTATTGCACTATCGTATCTTAGATTGGCTTGTTTATAATGTTCATTGGTTGTTGCACAACTTCTTTTGCCATTATGTTTTGATCTAGAGGTTGTTGTAACCCTCTTCTCCTAGCTCGAAAAGTATGTTCAATCTCTGGATCAAAATGTTCAATTTCTAATTGGTTTTCCTTAATGAACATGCAAGGTCATGCACTTACAATAAATACAAGATTTTTGTGCAGAAATTTTGATTGATTTTATAAAAAGCAAATATAAAATTTGTTCTCTGACGACGCCACTAAAAGCTTCTTGTGAATAATTATAACTAAGTGTAAATTTACACTATCGTAATAAGAAATACAATTATCAAATATAAGATATCGTACTCACATGGAACAATTTATAAAAGTTTCTTATGAAATCAATTTAAATATCTGTTTCAAAAGTAACTAAATTTTTTTATTCTTAAGAGTGATGCAATTAATAACGAAGAATTAATATAGAGCACATAACAATGAGATAAATATATACAAAAGATGATTGAAAATCAATTTTTTTTTTATTTTATAATTTTTCATTACATGTAACAACAATGGTACAATAATATCAACTAGTTAACTCAAATATTTAAAATATATAATACAATAATATGTTGATTTTTTATATTATATTTGTTAATTTATTTTTGTCATATGTTTACGTGAATATATAATAAAAGATAAATATGGATTTCCAAATAATTATGTGAGACAACTCTATATGTCTACAATTACTGCATGAAATCATTAACTTAATGTTTAAAGCTAATAACAACACATTTTCCAATACAAGATCTCAATGCTACTTTACTATAATAACATGAAACATGATATTGAGTAACTATTGATAAAACTATAGCAAATTAGTAACACATAAAAATCAATTGTAAAGTTTGATTTTTTATCTACTCAATATAAAGAAAATTAGTTCATAATGAAAAACAAAATAAAGTATTTAACCAAGATCAAGAAAAGAAGAAAAAAACAAGAACAGTAAACTAATTCTTCTCGGTTGCCAATCTTTGAATATCAAAATCATGAAATAAAATAATTATAAGAAAATAACATAGATTTTGTGATGTAAGGTCGTAGCCAAAGCGTTGAAAACGTGGTATTTTCACTTACTTGGATTCCGAGAGGTTAGAGTTATCGAGATTTTTCTAATATTCCAAATAATCTCTTGCCTAAATAAAATATTGATATCAAATTTTGATTTAA
Organism: Begonia masoniana; assembly: GCA_022432975.1. Lineage (NCBI taxonomy): Eukaryota > Viridiplantae > Streptophyta > Magnoliopsida > Cucurbitales > Begoniaceae > Begonia > Begonia masoniana. The sequence goes on from CM039511.1 coordinate 40,684,657, forward strand.
ATAAATCAAATTTAAGAAGCATTTAGGTAGAAATTTCTTATGTGCATTCTTAGGTCGGATAAGGTCGAATTGGATCGATTCAGATGACTTTCAGGATTTTTCCTGCCTAAATAAAATATTCTGTATCAATTTCTCACTTTAATAAATCCATTTCAAAAGGATTTAGATAGAAATTCCTTACCGGTTTAGTCTTAGATCGGTTCGGTCAGATTCGGATCATTTCAAATAGCTTTTGGTTGAATTTGACGGTCTAGAAGCAATTTGGTTCAGTCTTCTGGTCGAAATTGGTTGGGGTCTGGTTTAGTTGGACTGGTTCTGGTTTAGCTGAGTTGGATCGGTTGCTTGGCCGGTTCGGTGGTGTCACGACCCGTACGTTGCGATCACTTAGCTTTCTCATAAAAAAAAACTTTCTTTTTAAACTTAAATCCAAAATTGAGTTTTTGACTCCTTTAAACCACTTGAAATCAATGAAGTACGTTTTGAAAAGACATCACGGAACATCCATTAAAAATCAATATTTTTCTTCAAAAATCAATCCTAACTCTTCATAAATTCATCAATACTCTAAATCCTTCATAATTTGTCAAAATAAGCGCGTAGCGGAAGTCTTAAAATAATCATCGTAGAAAACCCATAAATCAAACCTGTTTTTCTATCAGACCATAATCCAACACCAAACAGTTCCAGTATTCATCAAAACATTTAAATTCTTTTATACATAAGCTTTAAAATCTAGAAAATCTGTACCAAAAGCACTTGGAGTTTCACCCACGGGTTAAAATCGCTTGACAGCCACAAACCCTCCACCATGAGTTCACTCCTCCAACTGCACATTTCCATCAACTCGAAGCTCGAAATCCTCACCTGTATAATCCTCACCTACATCATCAAAGTTTAAACTAATGAGCCTAACGCTCAGCAAGTGATGTAAAATGCAATGAATGAGCATCCATGAACATTTCATAAAACTTTTACTTTCATTTCTTTTCTTTTCACTTGACATGGGTTAAAGGGCCTCGATAAGGGAGTAGGCGCAGAGAGGTCCTAGGCGTGGACATTTTACATGGTCCCAGAAAAGGACAAATAACATATATGTAACAACCTACCCCCTTAACCGACTTTTTTCCCACACTGACGCACCGCCATTCGGGTCCGGATTCGGTATACGGGCCAGTCATCACTCATGACCTTCTCCCCCCTGGATGGGGAGTTTTTGCTTCCCTAGTGATTTGAACCCTGACCTCCGGGTTATGACCAAGAGTTCTGTAGCACCCGGTTCCATTGAACCAAAAATTTAATCTATTATTAATGATGAACTTTTATAGAAGGGTTGGGGAGAGTTATTGATTAGGTTAATAAATGATCAGGCGAGGGCATGATGGTAATTAGAATTTTACATAGTGAACTATGGGATCAGATAAGCTATTAAGGGAATTCATCCGCCCCTTAATCGAGTAGAGGACGTATGACATTGGGAGAATTGATCCCACTCCCAAGGGAACTATGGGATCAGATAAGCTATTAAGGGAATTCATCCGCCCCTTAATCGAGTAGAGGACGTATGACATTGGGAGAATTGATCCCACTCCCAAGGGAACTATGGGATCAGATAAGCTATTAAGGGAATTCATCCGCCCCTTAATCGAGTAGAGGACGTATGACATTGGGAGAATTGATCCCACTCCCAAGGGAACTATGGGATCAGATAAGCTATTAAGGGAATTCATCCGCCCCTTAATCGAGTAGAGGACGTATGACATTGGGAGAATTGATCCCACTCCCAAGGGAACTATGGGATCAGATAAGCTATTAAGGGAATTCATCCGCCCCTTAATCGAGTAGAGGACGTATGACATTGGGAGAATTGATCCCACTCCCAAGGGAACTATGGGATCAGATAAGCTATTAAGGGAATTCATCCGCCCCTTAATCGAGTAGAGGACGTATGACATTGGGAGAATTGATCCCACTCCCAAGGGAACTATGGGATCAGATAAGCTATTAAGGGAATTCATCCGCCCCTTAATCGAGTAGAGGACGTATGACATTGGGAGAATTGATCCCACTCCCAAGGGAACTATGGGATCAGATAAGCTATTAAGGGAATTCATCCGCCCCTTAATCGAGTAGAGGACGTATGACATTGGGAGAATTGATCCCACTCCCAAGGGAACTATGGGATCAGATAAGCTATTAAGGGAATTCATCCGCCCCTTAATCGAGTAGAGGACGTATGACATTGGGAGAATTGATCCCACTCCCAAGGGAACTATGGGATCAGATAAGCTATTAAGGGAATTCATCCGCCCCTTAATCGAGTAGAGGACGTATGACATTGGGAGAATTGATCCCACTCCCAAGGGAACTATGGGATCAGATAAGCTATTAAGGGAATTCATCCGCCCCTTAATCGAGTAGAGGACGTATGACATTGGGAGAATTGATCCCACTCCCAAGGGAACCAAGGGATCAGATAAGCTATTAAGGGAATTCATCCGCCCCTTAATCGAGTAGAGGACGTATGACATTGGGAGAATTGATCCCACTCCCAAGGGAACTATGGGATCAGATAAGCTATTAAGGGAATTCATCCGCCCCTTAATCGAGTAGAGGACGTATGACATTGGGAGAATTGATCCCACTCCCAAGGGAACTATGGGATCAGATAAGCTATTAAGGGAATTCATCCGCCCCTTAATCGAGTAGAGGACGTATGACATTGGGAGAATTGATCCCACTCCCAAGGGAACTATGGGATCAGATAAGCTATTAAGGGAATTCATCCGCCCCTTAATCGAGTAGAGGACGTATGACATTGGGAGAATTGATCCCACTCCCAAGGGAACTATGGGATCAGATAAGCTATTAAGGGAATTCATCCGCCCCTTAATCGAGTAGAGGACGTATGACATTGGGAGAATTGATCCCACTCCCAAGGGAACTATGGGATCAGATAAGCTATTAAGGGAATTCATCCGCCCCTTAATCGAGTAGAGGACGTATGACATTGGGAGAATTGATCCCACTCCCAAGGGAACTATGGGATCAGATAAGCTATTAAGGGAATTCATCCGCCCCTTAATCGAGTAGAGGACGTATGACATTGGGAGAATTGATCCCACTCCCAAGGGAACTATGGGATCAGATAAGCTATTAAGGGAATTCATCCGCCCCTTAATCGAGTAGAGGACGTATGACATTGGGAGAATTGATCCCACTCCCAAGGGAACTATGGGATCAGATAAGCTATTAAGGGAATTCATCCGCCCCTTAATCGAGTAGAGGACGTATGACATTGGGAGAATTGATCCCACTCCCAAGGGAACTATGGGATCAGATAAGCTATTAAGGGAATTCATCCGCCCCTTAATCGAGTAGAGGATGTATGACATTGGGAGAATTGATCTCACTCCCAAGGGAACTATGGGATCAGATCAGTTTATGAATGTATGTGTATGCAACTGAGATGAGAAAGTAGAAATTGCATGTTTAGGAATTTATGTTTCAGCAATTCATCTCATTACTGCTTTACTTACTTAGCATTAGGCTAATAGATGAGTTTTGTGATGTAGGTGTTGAGGAAACTGCAGGTGAATTCCCTGAGTTTACTGACGAATAGATGGAGTTGGGGGAGCACTTCTCTGCCACGAACTGGTATACTGATGAGGCGGATTAACTGTTGTCTGATGGTGTGAAAGTTTAGTTGACAGTATTTCAATTTAAGTATGTTGAATTTTCATTACAGAAGTGATTTCAATGTTTTGAATACGATCTCGAGATTTTCCTGTTAATAGTATTCTGTTGGGATTTAATGTTGGCACTCACTGGAATTTTTAGTAATGTAATGGTTTGAAACGTTTTTGAATGGTTTCAGTGAAGTGAGTAAATCCTTTTCCGTAGGTTGAGTTGTTGTTCTGTTGTCTATCGGAAGATGCCTTCAGTGGAAGCCATCGGATGATATAGAACAAAATTTGTCGTTTAGTGATCGGTAAATATAGCTTGTTTTATCGGAAGATGTTATTTTGTTCGCTGTCGGTAGATGAAGTCTAACAGTAGATGTCGGGTTATAGCTATGTGTCTATCAGAAGATATAAGTAGAGAGTTTGTCGTTTAGTGATCGGCGTATGCAGTTTACCCAGTCGGAAGGTGCAGGTTTAAGTCTATCGGATGAAGGAAATCATCTGGCTGACGTCATCGGAAGATGTAGAGTGTATTTTGTCGTTTAGTCACCGGTGGATGTAGAGCAAAGTCGATCGGATGAAGGAAATCATCTGGCTGACGTCATCGGAAGATGCAGAGTGCATTTTTTCGTTTAGTGATCGGTGGATGCCGTGTGTAGATCCACCGGATGATGTAAAAATTCTTTTGTCGTTTAGTGACCGGTGGATGTCGTGTGTAAACCCATCGGATGATGTAGAGAACACTTTGTCGTTTTGCCACCGGATGATGTTTTTCATTTTCTGCTCCAGCCCCTTTTTGTTGACTTTGTCCAGCGAGCGATGCGTTTGACTTTTGAAACTTATGAAGTATACTGCGATTTAATCCTTTATTCCTTTTGCCGATTATTCCTCAAAATTCCAACTGAGTATTCAAGCATTGTACAATAGCTTTGTTTAACTTTATTTTTACTAAACGATTTCCGCTGCAAGTTTTCAAAAAAAAAAAAAATACAGTTGAAATTTTTAGTCATGTACGGGCATGGTGTGACAAACCGGGTTCAGATAACTCGGGGCGTTACAGTGTGGTATCAGAGACATTCAGTTAAACCGTTCAAAAGATTACCCATCAGTGCCAATCGTCGCATGGAAGTACTCCAACAACTGTAAGTGTTTATGTTAGCCTCAGTAATTAGATATTTATGAACATAGTTAACCTTGTACAGGAAGTCAGTTTAATGGCCAGACGCCCAGGAAGACCTAGGATACCGAGGGAAATCCCAAACTTGAGGAGTGAGGAAGAACCTAGTGTTATTAGGCAATTAACAGACTTGGTACGTCAGCAAACAGACTTAGTGCATTAGCAGTCCGATCAGTTGGGGGTGTTACTAAACCGAGAGGTACAGGGGAGTGCCAACTCAGGTTCTAACAATGAGCATTCAGGAGACCGATTCCGGAAACTTCAGCCGCCCACGTTTGATGGAAAATCATCTAACCCGATTGTGGCTGAAGAGTGGTTGAGGAAGATTGAAAGCATGCTCCGGTGTGCCAACGTCGGAGAAGGAGACAAGGTCACCCTGATGACCTTTCATTTTGCTGGAGACTCCCAGCTTTGGTGGGAGACAATTGAGACCACCACTGACATTCTGACTATGACTTGGTCACAGTTTAAGGACATTTTCTATAAGAAATATTTTAATAGCACAATCCAGGCAGCAAAGAAGGTAGAGTTTTTGAACTTGAAGCAGACAGGGTCTGTGGCTGAGTACGTTAGACAATTTGAGTCCCTGTCCAGATTCGCTGGACACTTTATTCACCGAAATGAAGATAAGGTGTTTCAATTCATGAATGGACTGAAACCAGAAATGTATAGAGGGGTCAAGTTTTTGGGTTATAAGGGTTTGCCCTTCAGTGATGCTGTGTCCACAGCATTGGAAGTGGAAAAAGCTGAATTGAAATGCGCTGAACTAAAGGAAGCCCCGAGAAAGTTTGTTCAACCACCGCCGCAGAGAGGAGTTAAGAGATCCAATGAAGGCCAGCACAGCCAAGGGATAGGAAAGAAGGTACCAGATACCAAGACGTTTCCTCAGTGCCCAAAGTGTTCGAAGAATCACTGGGGCGAGTGTAGATTTGGATCGGGTAAGTGCTTCAACTACGATGAGGTTGGACACTTGTACAAGGATTGCCCAAAGCCCCAGATCGTTCCATGTTTCCATTGCAACAAAGTTGGCCATGTCAACAGAGACTGCCCAGTTTTGAAGGGTGGCCGTGCCAGGATTAAGCCAAGGATATTCTCCATGATGGAGTCAGGTGATGAGGACCAGCCTGCTGTAGTGTCAGGTACTGTATTGATTAACTTTGTACCTGCTTTTACTTTGATAGATTCGGGTGCAACTCATTCTTTTATAGCCTCTGCATTTTCTGATAAGTTAGATGTACGGTTTACTCCTTCTGAGCATGTGTATAACGTAGCATTACCTTCTGGTGAGCACATGCACTCTAGTCAAATGATGCCTGATAGTGTTGTGTTAGTAAGGAATATGAATTTGCCTGCTGACCTCATTGTTATGGACATAATGGGATATTATGTGATCCTAGGAATGGATTGGTTGTTTAAGCATTATGCCACAATAGATTGTAGAACTGGAATTGTTAGTTTTCAACCCCCTAGTGGTTTAAACCATACCTTCCAAGCCCTAAAGAAGAGTAAGGAAATGACTGTAATGACTTCTGTTAGTTGTAGACCCTCCCCTTGCAGAGAGTATTTGTGCTTTTTGGCCAGTGTTTTAGACACCCAACAAGTAGAAAAATCAAGCCCCAAAAACGTTTTAGTTGTCCAAGATTTTCCAGAGGTATTTCTAGATGACCTTCCTGGCTTGCCACCAGATAGGGAAATTGAATTTGTGGTAGATGTTTACCCCGGCGCTGAGCCTGTATCTTAGAATCCATATAGACTAGCACCAACAGAACTTAAAGAATTGAAGAAATAGTTAGAGGATTTGTTGGAGAAGGGGTTCATACGCCCTAGGTGCACCTGTCCTTTTTGTCAAAAAGAAAGACGGATCAATGCGTATGTGCATAGACTATAGAGAATTGAATAAGCTAACTGTCAAGAACAAGTATCCACTGCCGAGAATTGATGATTTATTTGATCAGCTTAAGGGTGCAAGAGTTTTCTCTAAAATTGACCTTAGGTCCGGTTATTACCAGTTGAAGGTTAAATCTGAAGATATCCCAAAGACTGCCTTTCACACAAGGTATGGACATTATGAGTTTTTGGTTATGTCTTTTGGTTTGACAAATGCGCCAGCAGCCTTCATGGATCTTATGAATAGGGTGTTTCGCGAGTATTTAGACAAGTTTGTCATTGTATTCATAGACGACATTCTAATCTATTCTAAAACTAAGGATGAGCATGCAGGACACCTAAACTTGGTGTTAGGATTGCTGAAGCAGCACCAACTTTATGCCAAATTTTCTAAGTGTGAGTTTCGGTTGGACAGAGTTCACTTTCTTGGCCATGTGATCTCTGGAGATGGGCTATCTGTTGATCCAGCCAAGGTTCAATCAGTTAAGGAATAGCCTCAACCGAAGAATGTCACTGATGTCCGAAGTTTCCTTGGACTACCAGGGTATTATAGAAAATTCATCGAGGGATTTTCAAAGATTGCCACACCCCTTACTATGTTAACAAGGAAAAATGTGAAGTATAATTGGACTGATAAATGTGAATCCAGTTTCCAGACCTTGAAGCAGAAACTGACCAATGCCCCAATTTTAACTCTTCCTGTCGAAAATGGTAAATTCAGTATTTATTGTGATGCTTCTAAGATTGGACTTGGTTGTGTTTTGATGCAAGATGGAAAGGTTATAGCTTATGCTTCTAGGCAGTTAAAAGTACACGAAAAGAATTACCCCACACATGACTTAGAATTAGCTGCTGTGGTTTTTGCATTAAAGATTTGGAGGCACTACCTGTATGGACAAACCTGTGAGATATTTTCGGATCATAAAAGCCTGAAATACATTTTCACGCAAAAAGAACTGAATATGAGGCAACGTAGGTGGTTAGAGTTTGTCAAAGATTATGATTTTGAGATTAAGTACCACCCTGGCAAGGCGAATGTGGTGGCTGATGGTTTGAGTAGAGTGACTCCTTCAGTCTCTACATTGATTCTAGAAATACCGATAGCTTTAGAGACAGAATTCCAAAGATTTAACCTGGAAGCTGTGTCTAGTGTGTCAGCCATGCTTTCGGCCATATCTTTGAGACCAACTATTTTGGAGAAAATAAAGGAAGTTCAAATGAATGACGCTGAGTGTAATAAGTATAAGTTGTGCATAGATTCTACTGACAAGTCGGATTTCAACTGCTCAGCTGATGGAATTCTCAAGTTTCGAAATAGATGGTTTGTTCCGGCTGATACTGAACTTAGGAAGAAAATCCTATTTGAGGCACATTCCTCCAGATTTTCTATTCATCCTGGAGGTACGAAAATGTACAGAGATCTCAAGCAACATTATTGGTGGCTGCGTATGAAGAAAAGTGTGGCGGAGTATGTGGAGTCGTGTCTGGTCTGCCAGCAAGTCAAAGCCGAACATCAGAGGCCTGCTGGAACATTGCAACCCTTACCAGTTCCCGAATGAAAATGGGAACAAATAACTATGGATTTTGTTATAGGATTACCTAGAACAGTAAAAGGTCACGATGCAATTTGGGTAAGTTAATCGTTTAACCAAATCAGCTCACTTTCTACCAATGAAGATAACATACTCGATGGATCAATTGGCTGAGTTGTATGTGCACGAGGTTGTTAGACTGCATGGAGTTCCAAGCACCATAGTTTCAGACCGAGACTCCAGATTTACATCTAACTTTTGGAAAAGTTTGCACAAGGCTATGGGAACACAGCTTAGTTTTAGCACAACCTTTCATCCTCAAACTGATGGACAATCCGAGAGAACTATCCAAACGTTGGAGGATATGCTTCGTGCATGTGTGCTGGAATTTCAAGGTTCTTGGAGTAAGTATATACCATTGATTGAATTCTCTTATAATAACAGTTTCCAAGCAACAATAGGCATGGCACCATACGAGGCATTATATGGACGAAAGTGCAGATCTCCATTATATTGGGAAGAGGTTGGAGAAGCACAATTGATTGGTCCTGATATTGTGCAGCAGACAGTGGAGAAGATTGCTCTTATCCGACAAAGAATCTTAACAGCTCAAAGCCGGCAGAAAAGCTATGCAGACAAAAGACGAAGAGAATTAGAATTTGATGTTGGTAATGAAGTTTTCCTTAAGGTGTCACCTTTCAAAGGAGTTGTGAGATTTGGGAAAAGAGGCAAGTTGAACCCCAGATACATTGGACCTTTCCAAATCGTGAAGAGAATTGGGAAGTCAGCATATCAACTTCAGTTACCAGCCTCTCTGGAGGGAGTTCATAATGTGTTTCATGTTTCCATGCTTAAGAAATGCGTTAGAGATCCTTCACAGATTATAGAACAGCAGAACATTGAAGTCCTTCCTACTCTTGCATTTGAGGAGAAACCAGTAAAAATCTTAGATTATGCAGTAAAGGTATTACGCAACAAAGAAGTTCCACTGGTAAAAGTCTTATGGCATAACCAGAGCGTTGAGGAGACAACTTGGGAACGCCAGCAGGACATGATGGACCAATATCCAGAACTATTCAGGTACTGAATTTTGAGGACAAAATTCTTTTAAGGAGGGTAGATTGTAGCACCCGGTTCCATTGAACCAAAAATTTAATCTATCATTAATGATGAACTTTTATAGAAGGGTTGGGGAGAGTTATTGATTAGGTTAATAAATGATCAGGCGAGGGCATGATGGTAATTAGAATTTTACATAGTGGATAACATATTTAAGGAAAAGTCCAGTGAGAGTAGCCGCCATTATCTCCTATTTTCCTCTTTTGGTGTTCAGCTCGAGCAGTAGAACTCTCTAAGCGATTCTCTCGCCCGATTCTCCTTCAACCTAGGTAAGTCTTGTTTTCTTGCATTTTAGCGATTAGTCTACTGAGGGAATACAATGTGAAGATTTCGAGGTTTCTGTGATTGAGGGTGGGTTCAGGTTCTTGGTGATAAATGGGAATGCCCGAGTAGCAGAGTTTCAAATTGATTTCCTTAAACATGTTATTGATTTTTTGGTAAGGTTTAGTAAGAGTTGGATTAATGTACTGTCATGACCTTAGGTGAGCGAGCTTCTGGAGTAGTTGTAACCGAGCATGATGCAAACCTCAACAAACTTGTTGTGAGACCCAACGTCAATAGATGGAATCAACTTCAGGATCGCCCAATAGTAGTTTCAAAGTTTAGGACTAATGACCCCGTGGTTATATGACAACCAGAAACCAATAGTATCAAGAAAGGAATATTGACCCCGTTGCTATGGAAGAGCAAGAAACCAATATTATAAGGGTTGGAAATCAAGTGGTTGCACTTGAAATTTCCGCAAGTTCTACAGAAGAACAGTTTGGAGGAAATTCTCACAAGATAATTCTCATTCTAGTGTGTCTTACAATGAAGAACTCCCAAGTATTTATAGGCGTACAAGAATAGTCTAGAATAGGCATTAAATAGCCTTGAAAACATGAGAAAGAACTTTGCTTCTAATATGGTCTAGGTCAGCCTTCTTGGAAACCATCAAAACACTTTTTGGCCTTCTCTATGTCAATATTAAATGCCTAGTGGATGTCACTTCGAAATTACTCATTCTAGAGCCTTCTTTGCTTAATTTGGGCCTAATCAAACTCCATTTGTATTTGTAACACATTAATAACTTTAAGGCCCATTTCTTCAAGTGGTCTTGGTTCTTGAAATAAGTTATTTTGGACTTCTTCTTGAAGCTTCTTGGCCCGAGCTCTAGTGATAGGTCCATTTGGTATTTTCAACTCCATTAAGTATTCTTCTTGGCCCAACTCTTCTTCAATGCCATCCTTGCCCACATCATTCTCCCTCTCTTGAAAAGGATTCGTCCTCGAATCTGGACCTACATAGAAAGGAGAGAGGTCAGTTACATTAAAAGTAGCACTCACTTGATAATCAGCTGGTAGATCAATTATATAAGCATTATTATTAATCTTTTCCAAAACTTGGAATGGTCCATCTCCACGAGGATTGAGTTTACACTTTCTTTGTTGGGGAAAACGTTCTTTACGAAAATGAACCCAAACCAAATCTCCTTGTTGAAAAGTGATGTGCTTTCTTCCTTTGTTTGCATGGGCAGCAGCTTGCTCATTCCGTTTGATGATATGCTGACGTGCGTCTTCATGAAGTTTCTTTACCAATTCTGCCTTCTTCTTCCCATCTAGGCTAATGGTCTCATTAATAGGCAATGGAAGTAAATCCAATGGAGTTAACGGATTAAAACCATAAAAAATTTCAAAAGGAGAATAAGAAGTAGAAGAATGCATTGTTCTATTGTAAGCAAACTCAATAAAAGGAATACAATCTTCCCATGATTTTAAATGATTCTTTATTACTGCTCGTAAAAGAGTTCCTAGGGTCCTGTTTACAACCTCGGTTTGTCCATCGGTTTGTGGGTGACAAGTAGTAGAAAATAGCAAAGTTGTCCCTAACTTACCCCACAGAACTCGCCAAAAATGGCTAAGAAACTTAGTGTCTCGATCACTAACTATTGTTTTTGGAACACCATGAAGACGAACTACTTCCTTAAAGAATAACTGAGCTATATGAGTGGCATCATCTGTTTTATTACATGGGATAAAATGTGCCATCTTTGAAAATCTATCCACCACAACAAAAATTGAATCTTTCCCATTTTTAGTTCTTGGTAACCCTAACACAAAATCCATAGAAACATCAATCCAAGGATGACAAGGAACAGGTAAAGCCTGGTACAATCCATGAGGTTTTACTCTAGATTTTGCTTTTCTACAAGTTATCCATCTATTGCAAATTCTCTCTACATCCCTCTTCATATGTGGCCAAAAGAAATGTTCTTTCAAAATTTCTAAGGTTTTAAGAATTCCAAAATGTCCCATAAGACCCCCCCCCCCCCCCCCCATGTGACTCTCGAACAAGCAATTCACGCAAAGAACATTGTGGAATGCAAAGTCTATTTTCTCGAAACAAATATCCTTCTTGTTTGTAAAACTTTTCAAAAGGTTTTGTTTCTGTGGCTTCAAACCAAGTTGAAAAATCAGGATCTTTTGGATATAATTCTTTGATGTGCTCAAAACCCAAAAATTTAGTGGAAAGAGTAGAAAGAAGAACATACCTTCGAGATAAAGCATCAGCTACAATATTGTCTTTACCTTGTTTGTATTGGATGGTATATGGAAACATTTCAATAAATTCAATCCAGGGAGCATGTCGTCGATTCAACTTACCTTGACCTTTTAAGTGCCTCAATGATTCATGGTCGGTATGAATGACAAATTCCTTAGACCACAAGTAATGTTGCCAAGTTTCCAGAGCTCTCACCAATGCATAAAGTTCTTTGTCATAGGTGGAGTAATTCAAAGCAGCTCCATTAAGTTTCTCACTGAAATAGGCAATGGGTCTCTTGTCTTGCATGAGTACGGCACCTATACCAATACCAGAAGCATCACATTCGATTTCAAAGGTTTTGGAAAAATCTGGTAAGAGAAGTAAAGGAGAAGTACTTAACTTTTCTTTTAAAGTGTTGAAAGCCTTCTCTTGTGAATCACCCCATTTGAACCCAACACTTTTCTTGATAATTTCCGTCAATGGAGCAGCAATGGTGCTAAAGTTTGGAACAAACCTTCGATAGAATCCAGCCAAACCATGGAAACTTCTAACTTCAGTGATGTTAGTGGGCGTAGGCCAATCTTTGATAGCCTTAACTTTCTCTTCATCTACTTCCACACCTTTGGAACTTACAACAAAACCAAGAAACTCAACCTTGTCTTTGCAAAAGCTGCACTTTTTAAAGTTAGCAAACAACTTTTCATGTTTCAAAACATTAAGTACACATCTCAGGTGTTCAATATGTTCATTAAAGTGTTTGCTGTAAACTAGAATATCATCAAAATAAATAACAACAAACTTTCCAATGTAAGCACGTAAAACATGATTCATTAAACGCATAAAAGTACTTGGTGCGTTAGTCAACCCGAAAGGCATTACTAGCCACTCATACAAACCATGTTTTGTTTTGAAAGCAGTTTTCCATTCATCACCTTCTTGCATACGAATTTGATGATAACCACTTTTTAAATCAATCTTTGAAAAGATAGTGGAACCATGCAATTCATCTAACATGTCATCTAATCGAGGTATGGGATGTCGATACTTTACCGTGATTTTATTGATTGCTCGGCAATCGACGCACATTCTCCAAGTTCCATCTTTCTTAGGGACCAACAAGACAGGAACCGCACATGGACTCATGCTTTCTCGAACATGTCCTTTGGCTAGCAGCTCTTCAACTTGCCTTTGAAGTTCCTTTGTTTCTTCTGGATTACTTCGATAGGCGGGTCGATTAGGAATGGTAGCTCCTGGAATGAAATCAATTCGATGCTCAATGCCTCTTATTGGTGGCAATCCTGGTGGCGTTTCCTCAGGAAAGACATCTTCAAATTCCTGTAAAAGAGCAACTGCTACAGTAGGCAAAGGATTATCAGTGTTAGTTGTTAAGAAATAAGCCTCTTTGTACAAGATCAACATCATTGTTTTTTCTGATTTGAAGGCACTCTTAATCTCTCTCTCTTTTGCAAGGAAATTCACTGCCTTTTTTTATTTTTCAAGAGGGACCTGACTCTTTTCTCTCTTCTTCTCACATTTTCTCTCTTCTCTCTCACTTTCTTTTGAACTCTCATGCTCACTCTCACATTGTTTTGTATTAGCTGTGACAGATTTTTTAATTTGACATTGCTCTTCAAAAACTTGATGGGGTGGTAACGGAGCTAGAGTAATACTTCGTCCATCCTTGGTAAAGCTGTACCGATTCTTGTATCCATCATGGGTGGTGCGTCTATCAAATTTCCATGGTCTTCCAAGCAATATATGGCTTGCTTGCATAGGAACAACATCACAAAGAACTTCATCTGAATATTTTCCAATTGAAAATGAGACAAGAACCTGTTTTGTTACCTTCATTTCTCCACTTTCATTGAGCCATTGGAGACGATATGGTCGAGGGTGTTTCAGAGTCTTTAATCCAAGCTTGTCCACCATCATCTTACTTGCAACATTCACACAACTTCCTCCATCTATGATTAAACCACAAACCTTTTCTTTAACATGGCAGCGCGTATAGAAAATGTTTTCACGTTGTTGACGGTCATCATCTTCTATAGTTTGAACATGGAGGGTTCGAAGAACTACTAAGGCTTGGCCAACAACTGCATGTTCGGTATCACTAGCTTCTTCAAGTGGTGGCATAACTTCATTGTCACTTTCTTCTTCAGAAACAATATCCCCATTATTTAACAAAATCATAGTTCTTTTATTTGGGCATTGTGAAGAAATATGACCAATTCCATGACATTTAAAACACTTTATATCTCGATTTCTCTGGGTTGGGGTATAACTCGTACCTTTTTCAACCTTCATGGCCATGTGGACAACTTCTTCAAGTTCCACGTAGTGCTGCAATTCTACAATATTTGCAATTTCACGATTGAGACCACAAATGAACCGAGCCATGGTTGCTTCTCGATCTTCCTCAACATTGGCACGAATCATGGATATTTCCATCTCTTTATGGTACTCCTCAACAGATTTTGAACCCTGTTTAAGGCTTTGCAATTTTAAGTGTAAATCTCTATAATAATGTGAAGGAACAAACCTTCGTCTCATGGCAGCTTTCATGTCTTCCCAATTGTCGATTGGAATTTCTCTATTTCTTCGTTTGGTTAGGAGCACTTGGTCCCACCAAGCAATTGCGTAATCAGTGAAAGAAACAGCTGCAAGTTTAACTTTTTTTTCCTCCGAATAGTTATGGCAATCAAAAACAAGTTCAACCTTTCGTTCCCATTCAATGTAAACGTCTGGGTCATTTTTACCTTGAAATGATGGGATAGAGAGTTTAATCGCACCTGTGTTGTTGTCGGTAAAATTTCTTTCTCGGTATTGACGTCTTTGTCTTGGCCTATGATCTCTTTCTCTTCTTATGGAGGCTACTTCGTCAAAATCCTCATACTCTTCAGCATAATTGCCCATGGGATTAACTGCAGTAACGAAGGGTCGTCTAGTTGGCTGTCTTTCTTGGGGCATGGCACCTTGTTGAATTTGATTAATGCGTTCATCACTACGATCCAATCGATCTCGAATCTCTTCAAATTGGACGTTCATCCTCTGGAATTGTTGCTGCATGGCTTGGATGACCAAATTGCTATCCATTGGTGTTGCTTCACCTTCTCTTTCAGACATGTTGTAGAATCTGTGTAAAAGTGTAAAGAAAAGGACCTCACCTCTCCCTCACGTGTATACACTCAAATATGGTTCTCGAGCACTCGTGTTTACTCACAGAGATTTTGGCTTTTACCCTCTAATAAGCTCTCCAACTCTTGCCTTTTACCACTCACTTTCCTCCTCAAAGTTCTTGAGAAAACTAAGCAAGGCAAATATCAAAGCAAAACAAATGAAAACCAACACACTTAAAATATAGATTTCTTAGTAAAGATGAAAACAATGGGGCGCAAAATAAAGGAAGGAAAGGAAGAAATATGGTCACAATATGATTGATACCACGGATTTTGAAACAAAAATATATGATAAAGAAATTTCTTTTTCCTCTTTTCTTTTCTTCTTTTTTTTTTCTCTTTTTTTTTTGTCCCTTTTTTTTTCTTTTTTTTTCTCTTTTTTTTTGCCCTTTTTTTTTTTTTGATAAACTATCAATGGGAGCAAGAGCAAAGATATGAAATTATGGATCAACAACAAAGAGGAAATTGAAATAAAAAGAAATTAAGCACTAGACGATAAACAAAACCTCAATTGGATGTCTAGGCTCTGATACCAAATGATGCAAACCTCAACAAACTTGTTGTGAGACCCAACGTCAATAGATGGAATCAACTTCAGGATCGCCCAATAGTAGTTTCAAAGTTTAGGACTAATGACCCCGTGGTTATATGACAACCAGAAACCAATAGTATCAAGAAAGGAATATTGACCCCGTTGCTATGGAAGAGCAAGAAACCAATATTATAAGGGTTGGAAATCAAGTGGTTGCACTTGAAATTTCCGCAAGTTCTACAGAAGAACAGTTTGGAGGAAATTCTCACAAGATAATTCTCATTCTAGTGTGTCTTACAATGAAGAACTCCCAAGTATTTATAGGCTTACAAGAATAGTCTAGAATAGGCATTAAATAGCCTTGAAAACATGAGAAAGAACTTTGCTTCTAATATGGTCTAGGTTCAGCCTTCTTGGAAACCATCAAAACACCTTTTGGCCTTCTCTATGTCAATATTAAATGCCTAGTGGATGTCACTTCGAAATTACTCATTCTAGAGCCTTCTTTGCTTAATTTGGGCCTAATCAAACTCCATTTGTATTTGTAACACATTAATAACTTTAAGGCCCATTTCTTCAAGTGGTCTTGGTTCTTGAAATAAGTTATTTTGGACTTCTTCTTGAAGCTTCTTGGCCCGAGCTCTAGTGATAGGTCCATTTGGTATTTTCAACTCCATTAAGTATTCTTCTTGGCCCAACTCTTCTTCAATGCCATCCTTGCCCACATCAGAGCATTTCCAGGAGAGCCAGGTAAGTAAAGTATGCATGTGCCTTTGGGCCTGAATCACAAAACAGTAGGGTTATGCATCTTGTGAATGATTTTGTATCATGCATCATGTTTTTGAAAGATTACGAAAATGAATTTCCATGTAAGAATGGTGAGGTATGAACTGAATGTGACAGACAAACTATTAAGGGAACTAATCTGCCCCTTAATCGAGTAGAGGATGTATGACATTGGGAGAATTGATCCCACTCCCAAGGGAACCAAGGGATCAGATCAGCTATTAAGGGAATTCATTCGCCCCTTAATCAAGTAGAGGATGTATGACATTGGGAGAATTGATCCCACTCCCAAGGGAACCATGGGATCATATCAGTTTATGAACGTATGTGTATGCAACTGAGATGAGAAAGTAGAAATTGCATGTTTAGGAATTTATGTTTCAGCAATTCATCTCATTACTGCTTTACTTACTTAGCATTAGGCTAATGGATGAGTTTTGTGATGTAGGTGTTGAGGAAACTACAGGTGAATTCCCTGAGTTTACTGACGAATAGATGGAGTTGGGGGAGCACTTCTCTGCCACGAACTGGTATACTGATGAGGCGGATTAACTGTTGTCTGATGGTGTGAAAGTTTAGTTGACAATATTTCAATTTAAGTATGTTGAATTTTCATTACAGAAGTGATTTCAATGTTTTGAATACGATCTCGAGATTTTCCTGTTAATAGTATTCTGTTGGGATTTAATGTTGGCACTCACTGGAATTTTTAGTAATGTAATGGTTTGAAACGTTTTTGAATGGTTTCAGTGAAGTGAGTAAATCCTTTTCCGTAGGTTGAGTTGTTGTTCTGTTGTCTATCGGAAGATGTCTTCAGTGGAAGCCATCGGATGATATAGAACAAAATTTGTCGTTTAATGATCGGTAAATATAGCTTGTTTTATCGGAAGATGTTATTTTGTTCGCTGTCGGTAGATGAAGTCTAACAGTAGATGTCGGGTTATAGCTATGTGTCTATCGGAAGATATAAGTAGAGAGTTTGTCGTTTAGTGATCGGCGTATGCAGTTTACCCAGTCGGAAGGTGCAGGTTTAAGTCTATCGGATGAAGGAAATCATCTGGCTGACGTCATCGGAAGATGTAGAGTGTATTTTGTCGTTTAGTCACCGGTGGATGTAGAGCAAAGTCGATCAGATGAAGGAAATCATCTGGCTGACGTCATCGGAAGATGTAGAGTGCATTTTGTAGTTTAGTGACCGGTGGATGCCGTGTGTAGATCCACCAGATGATGCAGAAGTCTTTTGTCGTTTAGTGACCGGTTGATGTCGTGTGTAAACCCATCGGATGATGTAGAGAACACTTTGTCGTTTTGCCACCGGATGATGTTTTCCATTTTCTGCTCCAGCCCCTTTTTGTTGACTTTGTCCAGCGGGCGATGCGTTTGACTTTTGAAACTTATGAAGTATACTGCGATTTAATCCTTTATTCCTTTTGTCGATTATTCCTCAAAATTCCAACTGAGTATTCAAGCATTGTACAATAGCTTTGTTTAACTTTATTTTTACTTAAACGATTTCCGCTGCAAGTTTTCAAAAAAAAAAAATACGGTTGAAATTTTTAGTTATGTACGGGCATGGTGTGACAAACTGGGTTCAGATAACTCGGGGCGTTACAAGTTCCCCATCACTGGTACCACTTGGGCTACTAGCTCTAGTGGTACAAGTGGTGGGGAACTCTTGGTCATAACCTGGAGGCCAGGGTTGAAATCACTGGAGAGGCAAAAGCTCCCCTTCTAGGAGGAGAAGGTCATGAGTGACGACTAGCTTGTATACTAGATCCAGACCGGGATGGCGGTGCATCCGCGAGGGAAAAAAGTCGGTGAAGAGGGTAGGTCGTTACAATATATCCTGGGCGGGGACGTTTACATAGTCCTAAAGAAGAACAAATAACATATGTCATACTAGCCATGTCCCACAACTTAATCATTTACGTACTTTACATAATCTTGTATTTCTTACATAAAACATGTGCATAAAACATTTTGTATGGTTTCATAAAACATGATGCATGAATGCATAAATATTACATATCAACATATCCTCAATTTAACATAATCATAAACATCTCATAAACATATCCTCAAGGCAATAAAAATAAACGATCTAACAATATAACCATAACAACAAGCTAAATCTAAACATAACATATTCTCAAATCATATAAACACATCATCAAGGTTATATAAGCACATCCTTAAAGTTAGCATCAACAATCATCAGACAACATAACATATTTATGAACTACAACTACATCTCTAATTTAAATCATCAACAACATAAACTTCCTAGTACCATGTGATGTAGGCCAAGAGGCCAAACACATGCAACATACACTTACCTCAAGTCCTTAGCAAATTTAGCAACTTTGATCATTTTTCCTTTGTGATTTCAAACCTAATAAATGTGCATAAAACCATCAATAACATCACAAAGTTTTAAACTAATAAACCATAACTATTACTCAACATTCATAACAAATCCAAGAAGTTCCAATTCCGATAACTTAAACTTCAACAATAACCACAACTCAAACAATTCCATTGAAATTCTTGGATTTCCATTTAAATTTTGCTTTAAATTTGAAAATTCATAACTAATTGTATACTTATCTAAATCCAATAACTACAAAGCCAAACATTCACTTAAAGAGTCTATTTTTACATGGTAAAAGCCATTTATCAAAAATCAAACCCCATCAAGGGTAGAAAATCAAAAACCGGAACTGCCCTGTAAACACATTGCAGATTTTTGCTTAAACTTTTAAAATCCATAACTAATTGTATACTTGTCCAAATCCAATAATTCCAACGTCAAACTGTAACTTAAAGAGTATATTTTAACATGTTAAAATCCATTTATCAAAAACAAAACACCATCAATGGCAGAAAATTGAAAACCTAAACTACCCTGTAAACACATTGCAGATTTTTGCTTAAATTTTAAAAATCCATAACTAATTGTATCAGATTTTGCTTAAATTTTAAAAATCCATAACTAATTGTATATTTATCCAAATCCAATAAGTCCAAAGCCAAAATAAAACTTAAAGGTTATTTTAACATTCTGAAATCCATTTATCAAAAACCAAACATCATCAGTGGAAGAAAATTGAAAACCGAAACTGCCCTGTAAACACATTGCAGATTTTTGCTTAAACTTTGAAAATCCATAACTAATTGTATACTTATCAAAATCCAATAATTCCAAAGGCAAAATGTAACTTAAAGAGTCGATTTTTACATGGTGAAATCCATTTATCAAAAACCAAACACCATCAATGGCAGAAATTTGGAAACCAGAACTGCCCTGTAAACACATTGAAGATTTTTGCTTAAACTTTGAAAATCCATAACTAATTGTATACTTATTCAAATCAAATAATTCCAAAGCCAAAATGTAACTAATCCATTTATCAAAAACAAAACACCATCAATGGTAGAAATTTGTAAACTGCAACTGCCTTGTAAACTCGATTCAAAATTTTCAACCCTAACTTCAAACATTAATCAACAACCAATTTCTTTCAATCAAAACCTTCAAACATGCATTCCCAACAAGATTATAACTCAAAAATTCGAAGAAGAGAAGAAGGAAACAAAAATTTCGTGCATAGAACTCCCTATTCACAAACCCAAAATTAATAACACCTGAAACCCATGCTTAAACTCTTATAATCCATGAAACTTAAACCGCGAGAGGAGGAGAAAATCAAAGAAATCTTCGCAAGGAGGAAGAAAAAGAGGGCTTCGGCGTCGGGTGAGAGAGAGAGAATGAAAGAGAAATTGGATTTTAATCAAATACTTAACCCATTTTAACCCACCTATTTAAAATCCACTTTATAAATCATAAACATACATTTCACATCTCTTTTTATCCTGAAATCACAACCTCATAATGTCACCAAAAGGATAATCAAATTTAACAAGGTATGCACATAAATATTTTTAAGGAGATGATAAAAGTTCAGGTGGAACCGCCTTTAAGTGAACCGGTTCAGGTTTTAAAGAAAAAACATGCACCCTCTTCTTTCTCCTTCCTTTGCAAATTTTCTTTGCGCTTCTCCCTTGGCTGAAACACAGAGAGCTTGTTTCTCTCTTCAGTCGGAGCTACTGTGTAACGCCCCCGAACCCTCCCCGGCTCGGTGCGTCACTTTGCTAGCTAACCCCACATTTAAAACGATTTTTAAATGATTTTTGTAAATTTTTTTTTTTAACGACTCGGTTTTCGGGTTTTTCGAACCCTAAATTTTTGTTGGAAAACGTGCCAAAATACGTTTAAAATATGTCAGAAAAATATCGGGTCAAAACATTGTAGGAGTCGGGAAAAAACAAAAAAAACGAAAATTGGCCTCAAAGGGCCGCAGGGCGCCCGCGCTGGGCGCCCGCGCTGGGCGCCGCGCGCGCCCGCCTGCGCGCTAGGCACGCCCCGCAGGTGCCAACCGCGATCGGTCGCGTTTTGGGCCCGATCGATCGGGCCCGCTAGGGCTAATTTCACCAAAATTGACCCCGGCCGCGATCGATCGTGACCCATGCCCGATCGGTCGGGTCAGCTCGGGTATTTTCGACCAAAAACGTCCCAAAACACCCCGTTTCGACTCTCCTCGACTTTCCCAACCTTTCTACACATTTCTACGAGCCCGCCACCTTTAAAAATCCCGAAAATTTAACCATACTCCCCCGACACTTGATTTTTCCAATCCCGTAAATATTTTTGAAAACCGACTTAAAACGGATATTAATAAAAATAGCTAACTTAAACCCGACGTCGTTTGTTTTAAAATCAAAACGGACGGCATAACGCTTAAAATACGATAAACCAAAACCTGCGATTTAAAACCCGAGAATATATAGTTTAAATCCTTAAAATACCACCACCATTACTCAACAACCCAAAAATTCAAAATCTTTAAAAATTCATTACGAAAACCTTTATAAAATCAACGTGCCAACACGTATCAATTCTCCCAGTCACCAACTAGATACATCAAAAATACCAAAATAATAATCATCACTCACAACCCTCCGAAGACCATGATCGAGACGCCCCGACAACTGCCTGCACCGGCATGCCCTGTACGTCACCAACTGCGCTTCAATCCTAGCTTTCCTTAGGCCCTCACCTGTACTCCAGTCGTCACCTACACCACAGAACACACACACACACACGTAAGCTTACGCTTAGCAAGTAGGGATAACAAATATAAACAAGTACAATGCTCACACAACCTCACACAACCCGAACATAACAACACACACCACTCAGCACTACACCAAGCACTACAACGCAACACAACATTACCCAACCGACAACATAACACCACACTCCAAGGCAACTCAACAAACCGACTCAACACAACACAACAACACGACCACACAATACTAGTTGCCCGCACCCGAAAGGATGCCTTAGTTGCCCGCACCGAAGTGCCTTACACTTTAACCAACTATTACACAACATCTTGCAGAACCTCCCGAAGCTTGCCATATTTCAGACACTACTTCGCGACGAGGAGCCACTACACAGCTTTTGTGGAAACCTCCCCGAAGCTTGCCATATTTTCAGACACTACTTCGCGAACGAGGGAGACACTACACTGCTTTTGTGGAAACCTCCCGAAGCTTGCCATATTTCAGACACTACTTCGCAACGCGGAGCCACTACACTGCTTTGTGGAAACCTCCGAAGCTTGCCATATTTCAGGACACTACTCGCGACGAGGAGCCACTACACTGCTTTTGTGGAACCCTCCCGAGGCTTGCCATATTTCAGACACTACTTCGCGACGAGGAGCCATACACTGCTTTTGTGGAAAACCAAACCTCCCGAGCTTGCCATATTTCAGACACTACTTCGCGACGAGGAGCACTACACTGCTTTTGTGGAAACCTCCCGAAGCTTGCCATATTTCAGACACTACTTCGCGACGAGGAGCCACTACACTGCTTTTGTGGAAACCTCCCGAAGCTTGCCATATTTCAGACACTACTTCGCGACGAGGAGCCACTACACTGCTTTTGTGGAAACCTCCCGAAGCTTGCCATATTTCAGACCAGACACTACTTCGCGACGAGGAGCCACTACACTGCTTTTGTGGAAACCTCCGAAGCTTGCCATATTTCAGACACTACTTCGCGACGAGGAGACACTACACTGCTTTTGTGGAAACCTCCCGAAGCTTGCCATATTCAGACACTACTTCGCGACGAGGAGCCACTACACTGCTTTTGTGGAAACCTCCCGAAGCTTGCATATTTCAGACACTACTTCGCGACGAGGAGACACTACACTGCTTTTGTGGAAACCTCCCGAAGCTTGCCATATTCAGACACTACTTCGCGACGAGGAGCCACTACACTGCTTTTGTGGAAACCTCCGAAGCTTGCCATATTCAGACACTACTTCGCGACGAGGAGACACTACACTGCTTTTGTGGAAACCTCCCGAAGCTTGCCATATTCAGACACTACTTCGCGACGAGGAGCCACTACACTGCTTTTGTGGAAACCTCCGAAGCTTGCCATATTTCAGGACACTACTTCGCGACGAGGAGGCCTTCGCTTGCATACTACTATCAATCGATTCCTTTGTTCGACGACCTAAAATAACAGAACTTAGCTTAATAGGTTATCAATACAATCTAAAAATATTCTTAAACCTAAACTAACCAAAACTACACCACAATTCAACTTAAAACGACAAAACCCGATTTTTTTTTACCCAATTTGACCGTCAAACTTCAAACGGTCATAACTCCCTCGTTTTTCAACAGATTTCAACGTGCCACCCCAACTCGGAAACCTCTACACGTCTACTATCCATTGAATCACTCAAATTAACCAAACAAACACTTTGGCTAGCCCGAAATTCCCAAGGACAGAATCGGCCCTTTAGTGTTCTTCAACCCTTTTTGTGGAACACTTCACCAATCCTCAATCTAACCCTCAAATCTACCTAAACCAAGTCATTTAACAACTAAACCCTCAAATAAGAAAGAAATCTAACATCAACACTCAATTTTCGGAATCCCTAACCTAGGGTTTTCCAACTCTCCCTAAAACCACCTAAAACACCCTAAAAACTCTTCTAAACTTCATCCCATAGCACATAAACTAAAACCCATGTAAATTTACCTTGCAATCACTTGAAGAAATGAAGAAAGGAGGAAGAGAGTCGTTGGCTATGGAGGAGAAGGAGAGAACTCGATGAAGATGAAGAAACAAATTGGAAACTCATCTTTTTAACCTAACTTTTCTTTCACCTTTTAACTTCCCTCCTCCAAGCTTTCTAAATTTATAAAACCACCCACACTTTTCTCTCCCAAAAACCTTCAACGTGAATGCCTTGTTATTGCACCAATTTCTCTTCCATATTTTCATTACATGTTACATTTCTATTGGTTGAAAAACAAAAACACCTTTTGACTTTTTCTTTTTATGCATTAAATTCCCAATTGAAATTACCATTTCATCCTCTCCTCACCCTTATGTCTTCCAACGCCAAAACAATATTAAATCACCATTTTCCATTCTTAAAATCATTTGAAATTTGATTGGTTTAATTGCATTTGACTTTTCCACCACTTATTGGTTTGAATTGTCAAACCTCCTTTTCTCCTTTTTGCATACCTTAATTCCAAATCCATTCTCAACATCTTCATTAAACTATTCTAACTGTCTACCATAAGACACATGTGCGTTACAGGAATTTCTCGGGTGTTACATACTGCACACTGGAGAGCTCGACTTTGTGTAGGAGGTGGTTCATCAGAGTGTTGTGTAGGATCGTAATTGTCTAAGAGGGGGGTGAATTAGACTTTTTAAAATTAATTAGTGATCTAATCGTTTTCTCTCTTGTATTCAACTTATAAGTTAACAGTGAGCAATCAAGCAATAAAAGTAAAGAGAGAGAGAAAAGCAACAATAAGAGTTTTTACGTGGTTCGGCCAAAACCTGTCTACGTCCACGCTTCAAGGTTTCCCCTTGAAGATCCTTCACTTCTCCTCAAACGAGAATACCAGATCGAGCTTCACGGGCGTCGATCTACAGCCTTACAATCCTGGATTGTTCTTCACGGGCGACAATCCACTGTCTTTACACTTTTACAGTAGAGATAAAAGTTTACAGTACAGACTACAGTCAATCACACAGATGAATCTCTAGTTCTGAAAGATAGAGAGATGTAGAATAACAGAGAGTATTCGAAGTAAATTGCCCGTTAGGGTTCGAAGATTAATTTTAGCAAAAGTTGTTCTCCCGAGCTTCTTTCTTCTATTTATACTCTGTTTGAAATCGGCTTCAGATCTGGAATGCTTCTCATCTGAAAATAGAAATATAGCCGTTGGAGAAACATCCGTACTTAGATGGCTAGCCGTTGCGTTCTGAAGTCGCTTTCGTTCGTCAGCCATTAATGGTCTGGAGTTAAGGTTCTGGATGACATACACCGTTGCTTCGCGGTTTATTTAAATTTCTAGCGGTGGATACTATTCACCGGATGACTTTGCCTTTGAAGACCAGCGGTGTATGTTGAATTTGAAAATCTAACGGTGGATGTCTTCAGAAGTTACTGTGCACCGAATGACTTTGCCTTTGAAAAACCAGCGGTGGATGTTGTCTTTGAGAATCCATCGGTGGATGTTGAACTTTGTAAGACCTTGTCGTTTAGCTATTGGTGGATGTAAACTTTGGAAGACCTTGTCGTTTAGCTATCGATGGATGTCTTCGGAAGACTCTGCCATCGGCAGATGTATACTTTGTCGTTTAGCTAGCGGTGGATGTAGCCTTAGAATACCAGCGGTAGATGTGGATTTTGTCGTTTAGCTGGCGGTGGAGGTGGCCTTTGAATGCCAGCGGTGGATGTGGCCTTTTTATCATTTTCTGCTATGTTTTGCTATCACACCCTGAACACTTAACAGAATTGTTAAACAACTAAAATACCTTTTTCAAAGGGCATTTCCACTGAAGATTTAGGTACATATATATGAAGGACAATATTTAACTTATTAATCAATTTATTAATCTCATATAATTAACTTAACCAAATTACACACAATTGAAAACACATCATTAAAAACATCGTTAGACTTAAACATAAGTTAAGTCAACATGTTGTAGGAGGTCTCGGCTAGAGAAGGGTTTTGCTAGAGATTTGTTCAGAGCTCTTGGAGAACCCCAATCAATTTTTTAGGCAGCGAGTGATGGTCAGAGAACAAGGGAGGCAAGGTATGAACCTTTCTCTAAAAAAGAAATTGAGAGAGGGAGAGCTCTGGTGTGCTTTCTCTCTTCACCGAGCCTCTTCATTTATGGGAGAGGTTTGTAATAGCTCCCTCCCTCAAATCTGAGATCCACTGAGATTTTTCTACTGAAGATCACCAAACGCGATCTCCAAATCGAATTCCTAGCTCCCACTAATTGTTTGGTCAGTTAGGGAGAGTGAAATCGGCTATAACCTTGATTTGAGCAGATTTTTTTGGAATTTCCAGAATAAAATCATGAACTAGGTTTTGATTGTGTGGATTTGGAGAAATTCAAATTTCAATTTTTTAATTTGGAAACCTAAAATGTTACAATCTTCCCTAATTTGATTTATTATCTGAATAGCTCCGGATAGGCCTTTCTCATGTTATCTTCTCTTTCCCGAGTAGCTTCCTCAATATTTCGATTTCTCCATAGCACTCTAACAAGCAAGACCTTCTTATTCCTTTATTCTCTTTCCTCTGAATCTAGAAGTTGAATCGATCTTTCTTCATATGATTATTCAGGATTGATTGCAAAGTCTAAATATCCAATTGGTAAGACATGCGAGGGATTTGGAACACATACTTCTTCAACATCGTGACATGAAATACATTGTGCACGTGCTTGAATAAATCCATCAATTTTAACTCAGAAGTGACTTCTCTCACTCTTCTTGAGATTTCAAATGGGCCTATAAATTTTGGGCTCAACTTTCCTTTCTTTTCAAAACGCATCACCTCTCATTGGCAAGACTCTCAAGAAAACTTGATCCCCTACTGCAAACTCTAATTTTCTTATTCTCTAATTAGCATAAATTTTTTTGTCTACTTTGGGTCGTAAGAATTATTTTCCAGATTACCCCAAAAATCTCAGCAGTATGCCTCAAAATATCTGGCCCAACAAGTATTCTTTCACCCACTTCATCTAATACACTGGAGATATGAACTTTCGTCCATATAAAGCTTCATAAGGTGTCATCTCAATCGAAGCTTGATAACTGTTGTTGTAGGCGAACTCTACTAGTGGTAGGTTTTTACTCCAATTCCTTTGGAAATCAATATCACAAGCCTGTAGTATATCTTTTAGGGTTTGAATCGTCATTTCTTATTGTCCATCCGTCTGAGGATGAAAAGATGTACTAAAGTTTAACTGAGTACCCATAACTTTCTGCATACTCTTTCAAAAATTAGAGGTAAAGCATGTATCTCAATCAGATACGATAGAAATGGACGTACAATGAAGTCTGACAATCTCTTGAACATAAAGTCAAGCATACTAATCCATAGTATATGTAGTACTTACAGGGAGAAAATGTGCTGATTTGGTCAGCTGGTCAACTATAAACCAAATAGAGTCGTGACCTTAACCGTCTTAGGAAGTCCCACCATAAAGTCCAGAGTGATATGCTCTCACTTCCACTGAGAAACCATGAGTAATTGCAATATACTAGCAGGTCGTTGATGCTCTGCTTTAACTTGCTGACAAGTGAGACATTTTTTGATGAATTTAGCTACATTCAATTTTAATCCACGCCACCAGTAATGCTTCTTCAAATCTCGGTACATTTTGGTTGAACCAGAATGCACCAAGTAGGGGGTTGAGTGTGCTTCCTCCAAAATAGCCCTCTTTAATCCAGTATCACCAGGTATACACCATCTCTTTTTTAACTGGATAATCTCATCATCCGATATAGAGAATTCGACACTTTTCCAGCTTCTAATGCATCTCTCACCTTGCAAATAAATGCATCTCTATGTTGTTTATCTTTGATTTACTCAAGCAAACTTGGCTGAAGCGTCATAGTAGAAAATCTTTCAATTAATTCAAATGGTACAACTTCAGTATTAGATTTCTGCATCTCCTTACTTAACTTTCTTGGAATCTATCGTAATGATGAAACTTGCTATGATGCTCTTCTACTTAATGCATCAGCTATAATATTAGCCTTTCCAGGATGGTAAATAATCTCGTAATTATAAGCCTTTACTAATTCCAACCATCTGCGTTGCCTCATATTCAGATCTTTCTGAGTTAGAAAATACTTTAGACTTTTAAGATCCATATATATTTTGCATCTCTCCATAAAGATAATGCCTCCAAATTTTCAATACATGAACCACTGCTGCAAGCTCCAAATCATGAGTTTGGTAGTTTTTCTCGTGATCCTTCAATTGTCTAGAGGCATAAGCTGCAACTTTTCCTTCTTGCATGAGAACACACCTCAATCCATATTTTGAAGCATCGTTGTACACCACATATTTTCTTGATTCAGATGGTATAGTAAGTATAAGTGCCGAGATGAATCTCTTCTTTAGCTCTTGAAAGCTTTGTTAGCATTCTGCAGTCCATAAATACTTGACACATTTCTTGATTAGTTTCGTAAGCGAGTTGACTAATCTTGAAAATCCTTCTACAAATCTCACATTTTTTTATTGTAGTCATTTACTAACAGCTTCAATCTTTACTAGATTCACTGATCACCCTCCTTTGAAACAATGTGGCCGAGAAAAGCCATTTTATCCATCCAAAATTCACACTTGGAGAATTTTTCATATAACTTCTCATATTTCAATGTTGATAAAATAATCTTCAAGCTTTCTTTATGTTCTTCCACATTTTTCGAATAAATAAGGATGTCATCGATAAAAACTATCACAAAATCATCCAAAAAGGTCTTGAAAATCCAGTTCATTAAATCCATAAATGCGGCTGGTGCATTACTTAATCCAAACGGCATAACTCAAAATTCAAAGTGAACATATCTTGTGCAAAATTTCATTTTGAACACATCATTTTCCTTAATTCTTAGTTGATGATAGTCAAATCTGAGATCAATCTTCGAGAAAACCGCCGCTCCCTTTAATTGATCAAATAAATCATCAATTCTCGGTAGTGGATACTTGTTATTAATAGTGACTTTGTTGAGCTCTTGATATTCAATACACATCCTCATAGATCCGTCTTTTTTCTTCACAAATAATATCGATGCTCCCATGGTGAAAAACTCGATTGAATAAATCATTTCTCCAGCAAATTATCGAGTTGAGTCTTTAACTCTTTTAATTCACTTCGTGCCATTCTATAAGGGGCTTTAGAGATCGGTGTCGTTCCAGACAGCATATCAATATTGAAATCCACATCTCTAGCTGGTGGTAAATTTGTCAAATCATCAGGGAAGACACCCAAAAATTCACAGACTATTGGCACCTTATCCAAAGTCGTGGCTCATTCAAGTTCAGAACATATAGCACTGGCTAGAATTCCAGTGCATCCAAATTTCAATAGTCTTTTAGCTTGCATAGCGGATATCACTAGAACTCTCGAACCTTGAAAGTCTCCGTAGAAAACGAATGGCTCCTTTTTAGGCAATTGAAATTTTACCGTCTTCTTGCAACAATCAATAGTCGCATAATGCTTGGTAAGCCAATCCATTTCGAGAATAGCATCATAATCGTGCATCGCCAAAATAATTAAATCAGTCTCTAATTGATTCTCTTCAATACGCACATCTCATTTTCTAATAATAGAGTTGGCAAACATAACTTTGCCCGAAGATATAGCTACTCTTAATTTATATTAGATATTCTACTTTGTTTCCTAACTTCATAGCATGCTCAAGAGATATAAAAGAGTGTGTAGCTCAAGAATCCATTAATATGCAAAAAGCTATGCCATAAATAAAAATTGAACCTGCCAGCACAGATGCATTTTCTTCAGCTTCGTCCTTGGTCATGGCAAAAACTCTACCAGTCGTCTTGGTTTGTTCTCTGCCATTCCTTGGACAGTCCTTAATAAAATGTCTCTGCTGACTGCACTTAAAACAAGTCATTGTCTAAGCGAGACATTCTCTAGCATGTGGCTTCTTGCATGAGGAACACAAGTTGTGGGCTCCCTCTTAACATACTTAGAAGGTCCTTTAGCAGATTCGTTGATTATTGGTCGTTTAGATGCAACCCATTATTGTTGCAGGAGTTTATTCCTGGTGGTTTGAGTTACATGATTGTACCTCCTTCTATCCTTTATCTGCACGCAAAGCTTTATCCACCACGAATGCAAAATAAGATTCCTTAGCACTGATAAGATGAATATCCTGTAATATCTCTGCTCTCAATTCTTGGACAAACCGCTTCACCTTCATAACCTCATTACTAGCTATATGAGGGGCATAATGGAAAAGTTGCTCAAACTTGTGCAAATAATCAATTACACTTCCAGTTTACTTTAAGGTCATGAATTCCTCTACCTTTGTATCCATCATAGAGTCTATAAAATACTTCTCATAGAAAATCTATTGAAATTTTTCTCAGGTCATGATGGTGACTGGATGCATCACCTTCACAGAGTCTCACCAATAACGTGCCTCCATTCAGAACATGGAAGATGCACAATCTACCTTCTCTTCCTCTGTAATCTTGGTATGCTCAAAAATTTCATTAATGGTCCTGATCCAATTATCTGCCGTTGTTATGTCTGCTAGATTTCCATTAAAAATTGGAAAATCCATTCTTCGAAATATATCGAAATCCAAATCAGCAAGTCGAGGCCTATTAGGAATCTGGAATATTAACTACTTGGGTCGTGGCAGTAGCTGCTTGGTCGATGCATTAGCTACCTGCGATAGCTGTTCGAATTGCCTTGCTTGTATCTCGATCACGTTCATCATTCGATCGAGTACAACATCTCGCTCATTTATAATTCCTTTACAATTGGGCATAGTCTACATCACAAAGACTTATTTTAAGGAAATCTAGCTTAATACACTTACTTTAAAGGGTACTACAAAATTATTAAACATACTTTTATAAAAAATATAAATTTTAATACTCACTTACTTATTGATCAACAATCTTCTAGGTGCACGTGAGCATACAGATAAGTCTACACAACAGTTTTTTATAAATCTGGCTGCTATGATACCAAATCATAAAGCCCCAAATACTAAATTCTTAATTTTAAAACCCTAATTTGAAAATCTTAAAATTTTTCCCTAAATTATATTAGGTCTAAAATTCGAGCGTTATAACCCTAATTTCAAAATATTTGAAAGCCTTGAATGAAATCATTAAATGCACGGAAGCTTAAAACAATGTTCAATCATTAAATAGCTTTGGTCAAAATTGAAATAAATGCAGAATAAAAACCATTTATAAAACTTTATCAATGATGAAGTAAACATAAATCATTCAAAATTTCAACCGAAATAATTTATGAAATATTCTCGACAACTGAAAAATACTAATTTAAATTCCTTCCTCTGAAAAAAAAAAACATTGTCTTCTTCTTTATGCTCGCTTGCCTCTCAAAGGTTCTCGGTCATAGTGATTTCTTCTTCTGATAAAAACTTACCTACATTACAAAACTACAAACTACGAGAATAACTCAATAAGCGAAAACAAATGCAGTGCAAAATTAACATTATATTTTACTGAATCCTAACTTAACAATTACATATTGGTTGTAACTCATTTTCTAACCTTCGTTCAGACTTAGCCATCTCATTGACGTTCAGGCTTTGTCATCTCATTTTCGCTCAGACATAATCATCTCATTATCGTTCAGGCCTAGCCATCTCAATTTCGTTCAAGCTCAGTCATCTCATCATTGTCGTTCAAGCTTAGATCTAGTTAGTATAGTAGCAAACCAGCAATATAGTATATATGATATGGAAGAGAAGAGACTCTAAAGACAGCCTGATATATCTGAGTTGTGAGTTGCCTAAGAGCTAAGCCTGAGCCAACGCGTCTCTGAGGCCTATGAAAGTCACGTTTTCACCGGGATATGATATAGAAGAGATTTGGATTCTAAATCTTACTTTCTTCTATGATTTTTAGTTGGAGATATGTTTTGGAAGAATTTTAATTGGATGTATTAGATTATGAAAGTTGGGTGGGTGTTTGATGGATTTTTATGGAGTTTATTAGGTGAAAAATGAAGAAAAGGTGAGAAAGGGAAAAGTGGAGCGAGCTTGTAACACCCAAAAATTTTTAAAACGTGTGTAGCCTAGTGTAGGGTAAGGAAAAGTAATGTATAAAGAAAGATTAAAGGAAAGAAAAGATAAGTGTTTAAGGTGAAAAGTAAATGC
Source organism: Begonia masoniana (assembly GCA_022432975.1). Classification (NCBI taxonomy): domain Eukaryota; kingdom Viridiplantae; phylum Streptophyta; class Magnoliopsida; order Cucurbitales; family Begoniaceae; genus Begonia; species Begonia masoniana. The sequence goes on from CM039511.1 coordinate 40,716,385, forward strand.
AAATGTGATCATCATGTTAGAAACAAATGCAAAGAAAAATTTAAAATGAAAAAGGGTGAGGTGTTCGCGTTGAAAGAAGAGAGTGAAGATGACTTTGACTTGAGGAAATGAAAGAGTAAAAGTTAAGTGAACAAATGAGGGAAAATTTGATAAGAGATAGGAGTGTTGAAAAGTCAAAAGATCTTTGAACCAATAGGAAGCAAAATAATGTAAAGTAGAAAAGATAAGTTAATAAAATAAAATAAAATAAAATAAAATAAAATAAAATAAAATAAAATAAAATAAAATAAAATAAAATAAAATAAAATAAAATAAAATAAAATAAAATAAAATAAAATAAAATAAAATAAAATAAAATAAAATAAAATAAAATAAAATAAAATAAAATAAAATAAAATAAAATAAAATAAAATAAAATAAAATAAAATAAAATAAAATAAAATAAAATAAAATAAAATAAAATAAAATAAAATAAAATAAAATAAAATAAAATAAAATAAAATAAAATAAAATAAAATAAAATAAAATAAAATAAAATAAAATAAAATAAAATAAAATAAAATAAAATAAAATAAAATAAAATAAAATAAAATAAAATAAAATAAAATAAAATAAAATAAAATAAAATAAAATAAAATAAAATAAAATAAAATAAAATAAAATAAAATAAAATAAAATAAAATAAAATAAAATAAAATAAAATAAAATAAAATAAAATAAAATAAAATAAAATAAAATAAAATAAAATAAAATATAAAGTAAAGTGATGCATTTCACGTTGAGGAAAAGTAAAAGTCGAGAAGGGGGAGTGTTTTACAAATTTTAAAGAGTTTTGTGGAAGAAATCAAAAGAGGAAAAAGTTGATTTTATAAATTTGGAAAAGTAGGTGAAAAAGAAAAAGAAAAAACTCTTTTCTCCTTCTCCTTTCTTCTCCACGAAGTGCAGCTTCATTGCTAGGGTTCTCCACTCTATTTTTCATCAATTTTTCAAGGATTTAAGGTAAGAATTAAGTGGGTTTTGTTGATAGTGTATCTAGGTGAAGTTTAGGGATGGTTTTGTTGAGTTTTTGTTAGATTTGGTTAGGGTTTGGAAACCTTAATGGGGAACCTCCGAAAATTCCTTTTCTTGGTGAGTTTTCTTCCTAAATTTAATGGTTTAATCCTTAGATATGTTGGTTTAGGTTGTTTTTGGACTTAGAATATGGAATGGGGGGAAGTTAGAGAAAAACCATTTTTTGGGAATTTGTAGTCGGTTCTGTTCTGGGTGTTTTCGAATTGACCAACTTGTTTGATTATTGATTTTGATTGTTTCAATGGATTGTAGACGTGTAGAGGTTTACGGAATAGGGTGGCACGTCCAAAGCCGTAAAAAACGATTAAGTTACGGTTAATTGAAGTTAGGACACTAAAATTGGTGGAAAATCGGATTTTAGTGTTATGTTGTGAATTTGGTTGAATGGTTGTTAGTTTTGGGTTAGATGAGTTCTTAGAATCCCTTAGAATGATTGCTAAGTAATTTTCTCTAATTGTTAGGTTGTCGAGCGAGTAATTGCCCTGAACAAAGTGAACTAAAACGTGCAACGCAACCAGGTAAGTAGCGGATGTGTAACTTTTGCCTTTAGACCTACACCACGGAACGGTAGGGATGTTTGGTTGTTTGTTTGTTTGTTGTATTTTGTTTTGTGTTAAGCATTGTGTGATATGCATCAGCTTTTACGCTATGACGCTATGAAAACAATTTTGTGCATATTGTGAATTGTGAGCGTGAAACGTAACAAGATAAAAGAATGGCAAATTTTGGTCTTGAGTAGAGTTGCCTTGTCGGGAATAAGTGCTAGGATGTAGCACCCCGAGGGGACCTCTATAAGATATGCATGGCAAAAATACTTAAGGCATCGGAGTATGAATTCATAGACGGTTATAGGATTCTACGATCGATGCGGGGGAGTAAAATCGTGTATGGCCTTCCTAGACGGTTATGGGATGCGTGCCATCCGATTTTGCTTGGTTGGATCAATGTGTGGTCATCCTAGACGGTTATGGGATGTGTGCATACTTGATCCACACGGCTTATCAAAAGATTAATGCGACAAATATAAAATGAGCACAACTGAGAGTTAGGAACTGCATGTGATATGATTAGTTTGCATTGGGTGTTTGTTTGCATTCATTAATCCCTACTTACTAAGCATTAGGCTTACGTTTTGGGTTCTGTGATGTAGGTGACATCAGGACTACAGGTGAGGTTGATGAGGGAGCCCAAGATTAGGATACAGTCGGAGATGCACGGAGCACACCGGTGCAGGCAGTTGTCGAGGCGCTTCGACCATAAATTGCTGGGAGTTTGGTGGGATTTGGTCTTTTGGTAGGATTTGGTATTTTGGTGGTTTTATTTGGACTTTTATTTTGTAAATGGTAGTGATTTTAAAACTGTTGTGAATATTGTTTTGGAACTCTGGTATGAAAGTTTAGTTTACAGGATTTGGTTTTTAGAAAATTTAGTCGTTATGCTGCTCGGGTTTTTATGAAATAAACGACATTAGTTTTCACTCGTTTTCCTCATTTTCGCTGACGTTTTGGAATCAATTTTCCGAGAAATTTACGGGTCAAGGAGTCGGGAATGTCGGGAAGGTTTGGGATAAATTTTGGGTGATTTGGGTGTGAGTGGTTTGAAGGAAAAATGAAAAAATTGGAAGAAGGGCGCTGATGGCCGAGCAGATGCTGCGCAGGGCGCGGGAGGCGCGCGCGGGGCGCAGGCTGGGGCGCGCCCAGCGCCGATTGATCGGATCTACACGCCGATGAATCGGCAGATGCTGATCGCACAACCGAAAGGGTGACGATCAATCGGCACCAGCTCGGGTGATGCAGGTGCGCGCAGCAGGCGCGTGGATTTGAGCGCGCGGCGCCCAAGGGGTGCCAACTTTAATTTTGATTTTTCAAATATGTTTTAACCCGATCTTTTCCGACACATTTGGCACGTATTTTGGGCACATTTTCCAACAATTTTTTTATCGAAAAACTCAAAAATCGATCAAAATTTTATCAAAAATTATTTTAAATTACGTTTTAAACGTGGGGATAGTGAGCAAAGTAGCGTACCGAGCCGGGGTGGATTCGGGGGCGTTATAGAGTTGGTGCACGCGCAAGGCACGCACAACGTGTGTGAGGTGCGCCTGAGGCTCACCCAGCCGATTGGTTGCCGTTGAGGGTGCGATCGATCTACATATGATAAGAATAGAGGGGTGCAGTCAGAGAGCTCGCCGATCGATCGCGCGCAAGGCACGATCGATTGGCTGATTGATGGTACAGGCGATCGGTACCCGAGAGGGCGCCAATCGATCGTGGGCAAGGCGCAATCTATCGTGGGCAAGGCGCGATCGATCGGCTCCTGAGCGCGCAACCCAGTTGGCACAGGGCGTGCATCCGGGTGAGCGATGCAAGCACGCTGACAGTGCGCGCTCCACCTGTTATGTTTTGTGATTTTTTTCAAATTAACTTCAAAGGATTCCTTCCAAATTTTTTCATAAATTTTTTCCACTCATTTTAAAGGGATTCAAAAGTCCAAAAATTGTTTTGAATTTTAAAAAAAAAAATAAAAAATTTACATGAAAGTTTAAAAGTCATGTCCAGTCCCGTGACGGCCTTCGAGTCGTTACATATTGTGAATATGTTCTAAAATCCTCTCCTACAACAAATTTCAAAGGCAATTCATCAACAATAATCATCTTTGTAAGCAGTTCTCGACAAATTGCAAGACTAAAACAAGTTACATTAATTCCCCCTCCCATATTTTGATAGCTTAACGTTTCTTGCTTTCTATCGTTACTTGCCAGCAATTTGTTGCAAGTAAGAATGTGTCTTTTCAAGTTTGATATTGCATTCTTTGATTCATGACATGCATATGATTGTGAACAATTATTACATTTTGCTCTAGAGTTGCTATTATCAGAACTTTCAATCTTAGTAAAATGATTTCAAACTTCTGATTTTTTTCTTTCGTTTGACCAAGAGTAGGACCCTCTACACTTTCAGTAATGCTTTCCATCCTAAAACAATAGTTAATTAATCAACGATACAGTTAAAGTTATTAAAATACAAAGATCACACTTCACATCAATTAAAATAAAATTAAAATACACAATTTATATTTGCTCTCGGTCACGCCCGAAGAGTCTCCCAAAAACAGAATCACAATGAAGTTCACTATTTTAGTAGCATAACAAAGTTTGTCGTTTCTTTGATAGACTATTTTAGCAGCATAACAAAGTTTGTCGTTTCTTTGATAGACTATTTTAGCAGTATATCTTAATCTCCCATCAAACAATGAACATAAGAAGCAAAAACGATGGAATGATTGAAACAAATATACGATAAGAACAAGTGAAATTAAGAATTACACCATTTGAATCAAGAAAGGATCATGAATTACATATCTGGAAAGCTACAGCATTATATTAATGGGCAACACCCATCTAAGAAACCATCTATACTCTGTAGCGATTGATATTTCGTTATGAATAAAAAATAATAATTCCCCAATTTGTTCCAAGTCAACAAAAGAAGCCAAACATGTTTCACAAAATAAAGCTAAAGAAGAACAAGGTTCAGAGTATTGCGTGCAATTTGTCAAATAATATTCAATGACTAAATAACATGTTGTCGGTCTCGCCTAAACAGTCTCCCAACACAGAATGCTTATAAAAAAAAAAAGCAAAATAAGCAGAGAATAAACCACTTACAAGCACAGCGAGTCGAGATTCGAGAAGTCGAGGTCGAGGTTGCATCTACCGAAGAGCTTGAAAGTCGAGGTCGAGGTTGCGTCTGCTGTAGAGCTTGAGAGTCGAGGTCGAGCTGTCGAGCGTCGAGTCTGCCCTACCATCTAGAAGAACTGAAGAAGAAATAAAATTAGGGCTTTATTAAAAATGGGAAGAAATGAGGTTCAGTTCAGTTAAATTCGGTTCTGAATGCTCCAAACCAAAAACCGAACCATTATATTCGGTTCTTACATAATAGAACTGAATTTCATTTTATTTTGGCGCAAAATTGACCAGAACCGGACCCGATTTCACCGGTTCTGGTCTAGTTCCCGGTTCCGGTTCAGTTTTGCACACCCCTACCTAGCTCCCACTGATTGCTTGGTCAGTTAGGGAGAGTGAAATCGGCTATAACCATGATTTAAGAAGATTTTTTTGGAATTTCCGAAATCAAATCATGAATTAAGTTTTGATAGTGTTGATTTTGGGAAATTCAAAATTTAACTTTTTAATTTGGAACCCTAAACTGTTACAATGCCGTAACATGGTTTTCAGAATATGGAAGGGTGCGATAAGTGTCCTACCTAGGCGATCGAGATTAGAACGTCAAGGCGTCGTCTTAGCTGGTTGTGTCACGACGCCTTCCGAGCTAGGGCATGGCATTATAAGGCATGGGCATTCATTTTTGTTATGTTGTGGCGCTTCGTCACTTTTGGGCTACCTTGAATTTTTAGCTCATTTCAAATTCAAATTATTTCTAACAAAGTTTTGGGGTGTTAAACATTATGTAAGAGTTTTAAAATGGTATTGACGATGATGTTATGTTAATTATCGAGATTTGACTACCATATTGGACTTCTTAAATTTTGGACTTTTGAAAGTGCTATATTCGATCGAGGTAGAACTTTATTTTTACAAAACTTATACTTTCATGACATGTCCAGTTTTACAGCATGTTAGCTTTTATACTATATGTATGACTTTCACTGACACGTTTATTTTGAGTAGCACATTTTTTTTAATTGCTGATTAACTTAGTTGCGTACACAAAGTTTGATCAAGCCAAGTGGGGGTCCTTTTTTGATACACATCTTCGACCTTATGAGAAGGTGTTTGGTTTTCTGTAATTAGAGCAACGAGACAATTGATTGTGTCTTGTCTTTAGGTGCAAAACTCCGTGATCAGGGTCATTTTGTCATGGTGATCACAAACTATCATTTTTCTCCTTATGCCTTGTGCATAGTATGCTAAGAGTCCTTGAGTGGCTCATTTTCATTGTTATTGTAATGACCTATTCTTATTATATATCAAAGTACCGTGGATATTTCTCACACTTACCCAAGAGATGTTTTTATTCTCGATTTTACAATATGATTCTTAACTGTAGCATGCTCGCTCACATTTTATGAAATTGTGTATCATACTAGAATTCTTATTGAATTTATCCCAACCCCTTTCATGTCAAAGTTGGAGAGACCATCAACAGCCGCACAATAGTGATTTGACATTTATTTCATATCTCGAGACTTTTTTCAACGAGACTTATTTCTTTTTAGCTAGTTAATTTATTTAGGTTTCTTTTCTTCGTCACTATTGTATATTTCTTTTGACACATTAGTTTAGTATTGAGCTTTGTTATTATACAATTTATGTCATTTTTAGATTTTTGAGTTAGCTCAATATTTACCTTGGTTATTATTTTTCTTTGTTATGTTTCCTGCTACAATATAAGTTATTTATTACTGAGAGGTGAGACGATCCAATGCTCTTATGGGTAGAGTTATTTTTCGTTTCGTGTCGAGTCCCTTTCTAATGGTGATAAGTACTTTAACATTCTAGACTCTGTGCAGCCTCGAAAGAATTTCACTAGTCTATGTGGTCGTGTCAGCTTCAATGTAGTCGACATATAATATGAAAGATCGTGATTCCCCTTTACAACATAAGATGTAAAGGATCGAAATCTTATTTCGAAGTGTCGTAAATGTTATTAGATTTTGCCCAAAGAATATTTATCATGATCTAAATCCTATTTTTCAATTTGTCAGCTTTACAAGCTTCGTCCATAATTTTATTGGAAAATTTCTCAAGTAGAATGGCCTTCAAATCTGCGCTGCAAGAATGCACTTCAGGATATCTATGGCTTCCACAAAACTCAAATCCACAGCGACAGTCGAAACCCAAAACCCTAATTTCTTGTAGCAGACTCTGCATCTTTTCTTCTTAGTGGCAGACGAACAACTCGAGCTCGAAGAAGAAGAGTTTCCTCCCACGGTGGACTCTTGGAAGAAAAATGGGCCTTGAGTTTCTCGGGAATCAAACACTCCGCAACCCTCCTCGCATGGTTGAAGCTTCATGTTCATGGCGGTTTTTTCCTCGTTGGGATCCAGAAGAGTGATTTTGGAGAATCTGGAGAGAAGCGTTTCATGTTCTTGTCTAAGAAAATCACCATAGCATTTAGAACACATGTTTTTGCTTCCCATGGATCCATAAAAACCACAGTTGTTTACGCACAGTGCTCGAACATCCATCTTTCTTCTTGTTCTGTTTCTGAAACTCTGAATATTTTTGAGAATAATGAAAAGTAAGCAAAAGTTGATGACTATGGCTTATATTTATATGACGGTCTTGATTACTAGTCATTTATGAGAAGAATTTCTAGCCAAATTGGTTTTATTTGGACATAATCTTCATCCATCTGAGTTAAATATTTCATATTAAATATGGTCAATGAAAAACAAAAATTCAAAATATTGTTGATTTTTAAAAAAGAGAATATGGATAAGAAAGAGAAAATACAAAACGTTTGTTTATATGTTGATAGTCATGAAATAGAATATTGCCTGTGATTTACATTCATAAATATGAATTCATGAATTCATTAAGAAACCGTTTTCACCGTTACGAAGAAAAAAAAAATGTTTGGAAAAATGTAAAAGAAAAAGATGATGAAAGCAAGTAAACTTCCGTCACTAAACCGCGGTTATCGAGAAACAAGTGGACATTAGAGCAAATGAACAGCCATTATCGAGCACATTGTAGCAAGTCCTTACTGTTGGGTTCCGCCTCTCTTTGAGGTTGACCCACAATATTTTTTTTAAATAAAAATAAAAAAGAGAGATAAGAGATTTTTAAAAGGGAGATTGAAGATAGAGAAAATAAAGATAGAGAGAGAATTTGAGTGAGTACGGCTAGAAAGAGAAGGAAAAAAGAGGATTTTTTTCGAGTTTTTTCGATCTTTGCGTGCAATATCTAACGATCATTTCTTCTTCAAATCAGTTAAAATTTCACAGTGTTCTTCTTGTCGATGAGATCTACAATTCTACTGCTTCCAATTATTGAAGAGCAAAGGACACTCGGGTTGTATCGTCAGTCAGTTTGGTGTGATCGCTATATTTTTCTCTTGTTTGTTAAAAATATTGATTTTTGAGATTAATTGTTTTTGCCATTGTTTCTTCTATTTTATTCTATAAATGATTAAAGTGTACCCATTATTTGATAGTGGAAGATCATGTGAGATTTTGGTCTCATGGATGTAGATACATTGTCGAACCACGTTAAATTCAGTATCTCATTATTTTCTACTTTATTTTGTGGCATATTATTAATTGTCATAATAACCTATTTTAATCACACAAAGAGGGAACAAGAAATTTATCTGTTGCATAATCGAATGTTATAAACTATTTTTCCCAGCAAGTTGTATCATAGACAAATTGCTAGAGAGTCAAGTTTGGTTAGGTTTCACCATAGTCAATAAAATTTGTAACTTTATTTTTTTTTTTTTTTTTTTTTTTTTTTGGATTTCTTGTGTAAATTAAAATGACTGAGAATTCAAGGTCGATGATAAAATTAAAATCATACAAGTATTATATGAGGAAACTTATGACAGAAGATATGCTTTTATGTAAAGATCTTCATGAGCCAATTAATGGAGATACAACGAGACTGAGAGGCAAGACAAATTCATATTGGGAATTGATGCATCGGAAATGTGTCATTTATATTAGGCGTTGGTTGATGCAAATGTGTTTGACAGTATTGCTACAGAGACTAGAGCCGATCAACTATAGAAGAAATTAGAATCATTGTTTGAAAGTCGAAGTACTCGGAGTAAAACTTTATAATTAATAAAAACTTGTCAATTTGAAATAGGTGGATGAACGTAGTATCAACGAGCACATTAGCGAGTTTTAAGGTTCAATGAATCAGCTATTGGGTATGAGTATCAGAGTAGATAATGAATTACAGACTTTGCTTTTGCTTAGTTATGTGGCAGATAGTTGAGAAACACTTGTGGTTACAGTTAGCAACTTAGTGTCAGATGATAAGTTAACTCTGGATGTGGTTAAAGATCGTTTACTCAACAAAGAAGAAGAAAGGATTCGACTCATTCTTCTAGTGGAGGTGCTCTTTTTAGTGAGAAACAAGAAAGACAAGGGTCAAAGTCATAGTAAAGATCAACATAAAAGAGGTCCATTTAGAGGAAGATCTAAGTTGAAAGAAAAAAACAAAAAAATATTTTCATGGTTAGAAGTCAAAACATATGAAAGTTTTGTCATTTTCAATAGTAGACATGTATCCATCCCTACATGTCCTAATCTCCTATGTCAAATCCAAGAATCATGGAAAGAATTAACAGCAAAGCATTTTTCATTCACATGCTCAATTACATCCATGTCAATAATATAGATACTTTCTTTCCTATAGCCAGTGAACAAAGTTTTGTCATTAGATGCATCTTTAATTATACATGAGTTTGATTTAAAGATCACATCAGTTATATTATCACATAACTGGCTAATACTAAGCAGATTATGCTTTAAACCCTCAACTAATAGAACATTTTCAATAGTAGGATTAAAATTGTTACCTATATTGCCGATGCCAACAATTTTGCCCTTTTGGTTTCCACCAAAAGTGACACTCCCTTTCTTTTTGTTGACAGCAGCAAACATGGTTGAGTCTCCTGTCATATGTCTCGAACATCCACTGTCGAGGTACCACTGGTTCTTTCCAGGAGAGCACTCAACCTGCAAGACAGAATTCAATTTGTCTTCTTAGGTACCCAAATCTTTTGGGTCCTAGTGTTAGTCTTGGTTCCTTTAGGAACCCACTGTAACTTGCTACCTGGTTTCATACTGTTTGTTTTTAAAGGACATATGAAGGACTTATGTCCTACTTCATTACATGTATGGCAAGTAGCCAGTTTGACAAAGAAATTCTTAAAAACCTTTCTCTTATTGAACTTGTCATAGCCTAAACCTGCTTTATCATGAGTAGCTCTATGATTCCCTATTAGTAAAGTTAAGTTCTTGCTACCATTTGAGAACCATAGAACAAGTTTATTCAAAGACTCATTTTTCTTTTTAAGTTCAATAATTTCCTTCTCATGCAGGTCTACTTCTTTAGCATGCTTTTCTAATAAATCTGTATTATCCTTTTTCAACAGATTGTATTTAGTTTTCAGCATCCCAAACTGTTTAACTAAGTCATTAAAAGCATCAATTAGTTCATCTTCTTCATTATCACTATCGCTATCACTTGAAATATTTGAAGAAGAAGTACTAACCTTTTCCTCGTGTGCCATGAAGCACAGATTTGCAACTTCCTCATCTTCTGAAGAGGAGGTGTCACCTTCACTGTCATCCCAAGTGGCCTTCATAGCCTTCTTCTTGAACTTCTTGGGATACTTCTTTGTCTGTGGACAGTCCGCCTTCATATGGCCAGGCTTTCCACATCCAAAGCAGGTGATTTCCTTGTCCTTTTGGGACTTCTCACCCTTTGGAAATCTTTTTCTCTGCATCCTTTTCCGTTGCAGGAATCTACTGAATCTCCTAGTGATGAGAGCTATATGTTCATCATCTTCCTCTTCATCATCCTCAGATACTTCATTTTTGCTTGAGGAGGCTTTCAGAGCTATATCCTTCTTCTTGGTGACCTTTGTTTCCTTGAGATCCTCCTTTTCATTTGCTCTCATTGTGATCTCATGCGTCATGAGAGATCCAATGAGTTCCTCAAGCCTTAGGACTTTTAGATCCTTTGCTTCCTGAATTGCAGTCACCTTTGGCTGCCAACTCCTTGGAAGACATCTAAGAATCTTCCTGACCTGTTCTTCACAAGAATATGATTTACCAAGAGCTTTTAAGCCATTGGTAATGTTAGTAAACCTTGTAAACATAGAAAATATAGATTCATCTTTCGGCATAGAAAATAACTCATACTCATGTACAAGCATATTCAATTTACTCTCTTTTACCTGATTTGTTCCCTCGTGAGTAACTTCTAATAAGTGCCAAATTTCTTGAGCACTTTCACACCCTTGTACCCTATTAAATTCATCTCTATTTAAGGCACAATACAGGGTGTTTATCACCTTAGCATTAAGGCTTAGATTTCTCTTATCTGACTCCGTTAGATCAGTGGAAATCTTAGGAACACTTTGGCCATCTACAGTTTTCATGGCTTTAAATGGACCATATTCTATAATGTTCCATAGCTCATAGTCCATGGCTTGAATGAATATCTTCATTCTAGCTTTCCAGTAAACATAATCACTCCCATCAAAGAAGGGAGGCCTATTTGTAGCTTAATGATAACCTCGCTCTGATACCAATTGTCGGATCGGTATTGTCTAAGAGGGGGGTGAATTAGACTTTTTAATTTTAATTACGAGTCAACCTAATTTCTCTCTTACCTGATTTGTTCCCTCGTGAGTAACTTCTAATAAGTGCCAAATTTCTTGAGCACTTTCACACCCTTGTACCCTATTAAATTCATCTCTATTTAAGGCACAATACAGGGTGTTTATCACCTTAGCATTAAGGCTTAGATTTCTCTTATCTGACTCCGTTAGATCAGTGGAAATCTTAGGAACACTTTGGCCATCTACAGTTTTCATGGCTTTAAATGGACCATATTCTATAATGTTCCATAGCTCATAGTCCATGGCTTGAATGAATATCTTCATTCTAGCTTTCCAGTAAACATAATCACTCCCATCAAAGAAGGGAGGCCTATTTGTAGCTTGACCTTCTCCGTGTGTGGAGTTTGTGTTGAATGTCATTGCCATTGTAAATATATCACACAATGATTAAAAGACAGCTTAGACAATGATAACCTCGCTCTGATACCAATTGTCGGATCGGTATTGTCTAAGAGGGGGGTGAATTAGACTTTTTAATTTTAATTACGAGTCAACCTAATTTCTCTCCTTGATTAAACTTATAGATTTAATACAAGTAATCAAATAATGTAAAGAGAGAGAGAGAGAGAGAAATTTTGACACCAGTATTTTTACGTGGTTTGGCCAAACTGCCTACGTCCACACTCCAAGGCTCCCCCTTGAAGATTCCTTACTTCTCCTCAACGAGAAATCCTGATCGAGCTTTCGGGCGTCGATCCAAAGCCTTTTACACAGTACAGGATTGAACTTTACGGGCGTCAATCTACTGCCTTACACAAATTTTGAGTTTGTAAAGTTTTGCACAAAAAACTACTCTCTCACAGGATCTGAATCTCAAGTTCGAATAGAGAGAGGTAGACAGAGTATGATAATTTCGCTAGTAAGGGCTCAGGAATTCAATTTGCAAAAAAAAAGTTTGTATCTTTGTGCTCTAACCTCGGCTTAAATACTCTGTCTTCAGAATCGGCTTGACTTCAATGCTCCTTGTCCAATAATAGAAACTTTGTTACCATTGGAGAGCTTTCGTACAATTTCAGGTAGCCGTTGCCGATTGTAGTTGTAAGTCGTCGTCGCCATAAATGTTCTGAAGTTAAAGCTTGAAAACGACGTCACTGTAGCTTCGCGGTTTATTTGAATTCTGGCTGAAGACAAAGCTGATTTGTAGTCTTGAACCGCCATCGGATGATGCAACTGAAAAATATTGAACCAGCATCGGATGAGTAAGCTTCTAATGCTTGAACCGGTATAGAATGATGAAGCTTTAAAACACTGTCGGATGATTAAATCTTAGACGTCTTCCGCCTTTGTCGTTTAGTGACCGGAAGAGGAATTTGTTGGAGTCATCCGCCTTTGTCGTTTAGTGACCGGAGGACATAGTCATTAATAGCTTCGCCTTTTGTCGTTTTCCTATCGGTAGACTCAGCGTTAAACGCCATCGGATGAAGCAGTTCTTAAAACCATCGGATGACTTAATCTTCGAAGACATCAGCTTTTGTCATCTAGCGGGCGGTAGAGTTCTTCAATTTGCTCATCTGCCTTGTCATCTAGCGAACGGTGGACTTAGTCACTGAACGACTTTTTCTTTTACTTTCAGCCTCCGGTGAACTCATTATTTTATTAATATTTAATTTCACCGGTGGACTTCTTTTCACACATGACCGGTGGACTTATTTTCAACTAGACCGTTGTTTAACACATTTCAGCCCTGTACACTTAATCACATGCATTAGATACTAAAATACCCTTAATAAGGGTATTTCCAACAGATTAATAACAAATGCATAAATCATTATTCTCATTTAATAATCATAATCAAATTATATTACGTGCATATAAACACGTCATCAAAAACATATTTAGACTTAAACATTAATTAAGTCAACAATCTCCCCCTTTTTGATGATGACAACCTATACATTTGATTAAATATAACTCCCCCATAGTCTTAGCTCCCCTATAGCAAATGCATACTTCAAGACTATCATACCCATGCATTCCCATTTATCACCAAAAACCTGAACCCACCCTCAATCACAGAAACCTCGGAACCTTCACATTGTATTCTCTCAGTAAACTAATCGCTAAAATACAAGAAAACAAGACTTACCTAGGTTGAAGGAGAATCGGGCGAGGAAAATCGCCTAGAGAGCTCGGCTGCTTGAGCTGAAAACCCGAAGAGGAAAATGTGAAATGGTGGCGGCTACAGTTCATTAAACCCAATCCCTCTTCCCTTAAATACGTTATCCACTTTTAAAACTTCTGATTTACATAAATACCCTTACTTAGTCATCCATTAACCTAATCAATAATTCTCTCAATTCTTCTATAAAAGTACGTCATTAATAATAGATTAAATTTTGGTTCGATGGAACCAGGTGCTACAACCTCTCAAGTAGAAATCGTTCTACTCGAGACACTTCATCGTACCTCTCGAGTAGAAATCGTTCTACTCGAGACACTTTTGCAAATCTTACGTTCCGTACTCACAATTCAAAGCATGCTAAAACTCGTTCATTTCGTAGTTTAAAAAAATGATGCATGACACACACAATGCTCCACTCCACACAAAACAAACACAACAAACAAACAAATCCCTACCGTTCCATGGTGTAGGCCCGAAGGTAAAACACAAACGTCCTCTACTTACCTGGACTACTGCACGTGTTTGTTCCTTTCGTCGCTTGTCAACCTAGCACGTTAAGGGAAATAACTTAGCAACATTCTAAAAATCCTAAACTAAGTCCAATCAACACATTTTAAACAAACTTTAACAACCTAGACCTTAAAATTCGAAATTCCCACAATTTCCACCGTCCAACTTCAAACGGCTATAACTTATTTGTTTTTCAATGGATTTCGACGTGTCACCCCATTCCGTAAACCTCTACATGTCTACTATGCATTGCCATAATTGATTTTACAAAATTAAACCATTTACTCGACTAGATTGCCCCAGAACAGAATAGGCCCCAATGTATAAAAATCCAATTTTTCACAAACGTTCACCCATTCTCTAATCTAACCCTAAAAACGATCTAAACTATTCTATCTAACATTTAAACCATCCAAATAACAAGAAAATACAGCAAAAGATAAGGAAATTCGGAGCTCAATTTTAGGGTTTTCCAAACCCTTTCAAAAACTCACTAAATCTCATCAAAAACACCAAACATCTCCATTATTATGTATCTCTAATAAAACCTATTAAAAATTTACCTCAAAACCTTGCAAACTTTGAAGCAAGAAAGATGGAAGAATTCAGCAATGGAGGAGAGGGTTTCGTGGGAGAAAATGAAGGAGAAGACTACTTTTTGCATTTTTAACCTTTAATTTCCCCCTTTAATTAAAACACCATTTTTCTTTCTTTTAAATTTTTACCCACTAACTTTTAATTTTACAAAATAACCTCTCCTTTTCTTTTATCTACTTCAACGTGGAAGTATTCTTCTTCTTCCACTTTTCTTCAACCAATCTCCTTTCCATTTATTCTTTGACTTTTCAACCTCTTGACTTTTCAAACTAACACTTTTCCTTTTTCATCTTTTCTTCTCTTTTCTATTTAGTTTGACTTTTCAACTCAATAATAATCAAATCTCTAAACCATTCCAACGTGTAAACATCACTCATCCATTTTATTTCTCTACTTTTCTTTATAGCAAACCAATAATACTTTATACCTCAATCACTTTATGTTTTCTCACCAATTTCTCATCTAACTTTGCTTTCCTTACCATAACTACTAAACACTCATATCATAATCTAATCTAAGGCAACGCACGTTATAGAAATTTTTCAGGTGTTACACACATGATGAGTTTAGGTACAAATTTTGGGATCCAGTTACTGAAAAGATAGTAAAGCAAAAATGTTATTTTCTTAGAAGACCACTTAATTGAATATGATAAGGCATAGAGACCTCACTAAGTTCCAGAATTTCCTTCTAGTTTGGATTTAGTTAGTACATATTCAATAATTGAGAATTATGAGGAAGGCAGAGAGGAAAAACATGGTGATATTGTTGATCAGAGTATTTCTACAGATGATGGGTTTCAATCGATTGATCAAATCGAAGAAGATTCTTCAGCATCAATATTGGAAAAAATATTAACAAGAGTAGAGAGCCTTCTAGGAGATATTCCGTCCATGAATACATGATGCTTACAAATGGTAGAGAACCAGAAACTTACTAGGAAACTTTCTGCCATGATCAAAAGACGTGGCAAAAAGGCCATGCAAGATAAAATAAATTCTTTGAACGAGAATCATACATATGAATTGATAAAATTGTCAAAGGACAAACGAGCTCTAAAATTTAAATGGGTCTACAAGTTGAAGTCTAACGACAATTGCTCATAGTTAAGATATAAAGCTAGAGTGGTTGTGAAAGAATACAGTAAAAAGAAAGGTGTTAATTTTGATTAAATTTTCTATCCAATTGTGAAGATGACATCTCTCAAAATAGTTATGCATTTGGCTGCTTGTTTGAATTTTGACATTCAACAAGTTGATATGAATACTGTATTTCTTCATAGAAATTTGGAAGATGAAATATGCATAGAACAACCCGAGGGGTTCAAAGGAAAATACAAAGAACATCTTGTTTGTAGACTAAAGCTTATATGGCTTGAAGCAAGCATCGAGATAATAGTACAAGAAATTTGAATTCTTCGTGACAAGTCAAAGATTCAATAAAACTGATTTTGACCACTGTGTATTTATGAAAAGAGATGCTAGTGATGATTTCATCATTCTACTATTTTATGTAGATTATATGTTAATTGTGGGTCAAGAAGTTCAGAAGATTGGCATGATGAAGACGTAGCTCAATAGGTCCTTTGTAATGAGAGACCTGAGACCTGCAAGACAAATTCTAGGTATGAAAATTACTCAAGATAGACATAATAGAAGTTTGTGGTTATCTAAGAAAAAATACATTGAAAAGTACTTGAGAGATTCAATATGAGCAATGCATAAATAGTTTCTTCTTCACTCGCAAATCAAGTTGGGTTCGAAGTATAGTTCTACAAGTGATAAAGAGAAAGAAGCTATGAATAAAGTACTTTATGCATCAACAATGGGTAGCCATCAATAAAGAGAATCGGGGGCCATTTATTTTAGTTCGACCCCCGTGTTTTTTCACGTGCAACGCACGTGCGCATGGGGGTTCTACTCCCCCGCGTTGACCCCCGTGGAAAATGGGGGGCCGGGTTTGGAGAACGACCTCTCGTTCTCTTTGTAAAATGCAGAACGAGGGGATTTAATTTGTTGGTTTTATTTATAGTTTGAGATTTATTTGATTATGGTTAATACTTTAATGGATTTTAAAAAAAAAAAGATTGATGCTTTGAGATTTAAAATTGTTTTTACCCTACAAAATATTGTTAGTTTTTTAAAAATGAATATGTATAAGAACAACAAAATCCAAATCCAACAAATTGACAACTAATATCACTACGAGATCAATAAACTTCACGTGATAGACGAAAAAAGCACTCAAGTTATTCTTACTTGAATTTACTAATAAATAAATTATCAGCATTTTATTTGAATTTATTTAAATCGATAAAGAAGAAGGAATAATGAATATATATTTCAAATATTTCTCTAATAAATATATATTTAAAATATTTCTCAAACTTGAGTTAAGGATTATTTATGCACAGTCGAATCTCACTTTCATATTTCGTTCACACTCTCTCTACCTTGACTATTTTTTTTCTCTCTTTTTTCTAATTCTCATTCTTACAAAATGAGTTTAGTATAGTCCAAATATATATTGAGTCACCCATACTAACATGAACTACATCTATCATATTCAAATAGAGTTTGAATTAATATCTTTCAGAATCTTTATTTAAAATAATATTATATAGGATAATAGTTATTTTATTTAGATAATATGTGATTAATTCAAAATTCAATCATGAATTTCAAATAAATTATTGTCACGATATGGAGGTGGGCTTAATAGAATGATGTGTCGGGTAACCCGATAACCCAGCCCAAAGTTTGGATTGCAACAGAAGACTTGAACATATTATCAAAGGTCAAGATTCATACAGTGATTACAAATATATTAGTGCGATAATTAAGTAACAGTAATATATTGTGACGACCCCCGACCCGGTCGGGGACGAGGATCGGAGCCATCACTCCGGGACAGTTAACAGAAAACAGGGACTATATTTTTTTTGTACATTAAACTTTTAAAACATTTACAGAGGGGGAGAAAGTTCTCTGGATTCAAAATCAAACGGGAAAAACAGTTAACAGAATCGGAACGCAAAATGGATGATAGAAGGAAAGCAGGAAGTGATGAAAATAAAAGTAAATAAACGGGCAGAAGGCGTTGACGGAAGAAGCAGGCACCGAGTGGAATCGGTCGATGCAAGCAGAAACGATACCGGAAGATTTAGGCAGATGGCGTGGCCGGATGATGTGGATGACGTCATCGACAATTATAGATAGTAAACATAATCGACAGAAGGTGATGACGTCAGCCGGAAGATGGATGACGTCACCGGCAGATACAGCTAGTAGACGTAATCGGCAGAAGGTGATGACGTCATCGGAAGATAGATGACGTCATCGGCAGATATAGGCAGCAGATGGAATCAGAATGTGTGATGATGTCATCGAAAGATGTGATGACGTCATCGGCAGATATAGGCAGCAGATGGTATCGGAATGTATGATGACGTCATCGGAAGATGTGATGACATCATCGGCAGATATAGGCAGTAAACGAAATCGGCAGGAGGGATAACCTATGACAAAACCACTGTTTGGCGGTGGATGGGAATAAGACAAAACATGTACAGTATCTATCGGTAGATGAAGTTTAGACATAGTTTTAAAGGCAAAATTTACAACTTTTGACGGGAAAACATATAGACAGAGAGCTTAAAACAAACGTAGAAGTCCCAGATTTCTCGGACCACATCAAAACATGGATCTGGAACACAACAGAAAACATGACAGAAACTTAAGAAAGATCACACTACATGGATAGCTCTAAAACCAGAAACTATCCATGCACAAACTAACAGAAAATATTCCAAACAAATTTCAGAATACTTCAAAACATAATTCAACTGTCAAATACAGAGGTTTTAAACATCAATACAGGTTCCATACATTGTTTTACAAAACACAAAGTAGTACAGAACTGGACCTACAATTCAAATGTTTTAAAACTTCAAAAGATGGTACAATATTGGACATAACTTCAGAAAACACATTCTCACAGGATTAACTCTTGTCTGACTGCAGCAGCCAAACCCCGTGAGCTTGATCCTCCAACTACATCAGCTCGTCATTTTGAGGAACAAGGTCCTCATCTGGAGTATCCGTACCTACAACAGGGAGTTCATCTATGAGCCTAGAGCTCAGTAAGAACATGGAATGCAGTGTGCATATGCTATGCATGAACATTTCAAATACATGAACATTACATTACATTTCACTAGACAGGAAGGTATAAGTGGGAAGAAGAGCTGGCGCAACAGGAGTACATGCCACAACAGGACATAACAGGAGTACATGACAGGATGCCAGTCCTCGTCCACAGTTAACCATACATTTCATTACAGGTTTTATCTTACTTAACTTCAAACCGTGTGCAGAAAACATTTTCATGACTTTTAGAGAAAAACGTGTATGCATGAACATTCATAGACAGGCAACAGAATAATAAGCAGGATATAAAACAAAACACACTTAACCTAAAACATAACCTATGGTTTAACTACCCAACAGAAATCCCGACAACATAAAAACCTAGTACCTCCTTATTGTAGGGCCTTGGGGGCCAAACCTATAAGTATGAACTTACCTGTTGCTGCAGAGTTGATAGTCCTGAACGTCTCGGAAATGCTCGAACCCTAGTAGAAAAACAGAAAGGAGCCGAGGAGATCGAAGTAGCTTCGATGGCTGATTGTCGACTGGAAGAGAGAGTGCCGAGAAGAGAATGGAGAAAGAACAGAGAAGTGAAATGAAGAGGGTTTCATGTAGGAGGAGGAAAGAGTATGTCTTGTTCAACAAGTTGAACACATGGCAACCAACCATTGGCTTTCTCCCACCAACCTTAATTTCTCTCCAATATACCCTTCCATTGATTTCTAACCAAATAGTTTTGTTTTGGTTGAACATAATTTGGTTTTTTTTTTTCAATTAAGTTGTGACTTAAATTCTTCGATCCGTTTTCTCCAAAAATCTCCTCTTCTGTAAGGTATTATAAAACTTCAAATAAAATACGCATTTTATTAATGGCCAAAAAATTCCATTTCAACAGTTTAAGGAATAATTACATGGCAAAAATGCCGGGTGTTACATTCCACCCACCTTAACAGAAACTTTGTCCCCAAAATTTGCCTAAGCAAAGAGTTCCGGATATTTGGCCCTAACGTCCTGTTGTCTTTCCCAAGTGGCTTCCTCCACATTATGATTGCGCCACAAAACTTTCACCAATGGGACCACCTTGTTGCGCAGCACCTTGAGTGAAGTATACAATATCTGTATGGGCCTTTCTTCATATGTCAGTGTCGGCATGATATCAAAGTCCACCCATTCCACGATCTGAGTTGGATCTCGTACACATTTCCTCAGCATCGACACGTGGAAAACATTGTGAACTCCATCCATAGACGCTGGTAACTGTAGTCTGTACGCCACGCTTCCCACACGCTTCAAGATGGGAAAAGGCCCAATGAACCGTGGGCTGAGCTTTCCTTTCTTACCGAATCTCATTACGCCCTTGAAAGGCGACACCTTCAGGAATACTTCAGCGCCTTCGGCAAACTCTAAGTCCCATCTTCTGTGGTCTGCGTAGCTTTTCTGTCGACTCTGAGCAATTTTTATTCGTTGTTTGATAGCAACTATCACCTCAGACATTTGCTGTAATATCTCAGGGCCGATAAGCTTGGTTTCTCCGACCTCATCCCAACACAATGGGGATCTACACCTTCTGCCATAAAGAGCCTCATAAGGAGCCATGCCAATCGTAGCCTGATAGCTATTGTTGTAGGCAAACTCCACGAGTGGCAAGTATCTACTCCAAGGAGCATGAAATTCCAGTACGCACGACCTTAGCATATCCTCCAGTATTTGGATTGTTCTTTCAGATTGTCCGTCAGTCTGTGGATGAAATGCCGTGCTGAAGTCTAATCTAGTGCCTAAGGAGCTCTGCAAACTTTTCCAAAACCTGGAAGTGAATCTAGAATCCCGGTCCGAAACAATTGACACCGGACTACCATGCAGCTTGACAATCTCACTAATATATAGCTTAGCATACTGATCCATGGAGAATGTCGTCTTCACAGGTAGAAAATGGGCCGACTTCGTCAATCTATCCACTATGACCCATATGCTATTGTGGCCTTTAGCTGTCCTTGGAAGGCCAACAACAAAGTCCATTGTGATGTTCTCCCACTTCCATTCGGGAATCGGAAGATGCTGAAGCGTTCCACTTGGTCGTTGATGTTCAGCTTTGACTTGTTGACATATCATACAAGATTCCACACACTTGGCCACTTCATTCTTCATATTCGGCCACCAGAAGTGAAGTTTCAAGTCCTGATACATCTTTGTGCTTCCAGGATGCACAGAGAAAGAAGATGAATGGGCTTCCGACAAGATGCTCTTTCGTAACTCTTCATCTTTCGGAACACACCATCTACCTCTGAACTTAAGAATACCATCTCCCGAATAACTGAAATCGGAAGAAGCCATTGGTACCTTGCTCACCATATCAGCCATCTCCTTTGAATTGGTCTTCTGGGCTTCCTTAATTCGGTCCAGGACGGTGGGTCGTAGCATCAAGTTTGCTAGTATGGCTGACAGCCCAAAAACTATCTTCATATCGAACTTTTGTATCTCAATCCTCAAAGGCATCGACACGGCTGATATAGCTGGTTGCATAGTACCTGACATCCTGCTCAATGCATCGGCTACTACGTTAGCTTTACCTGGGTGGTATTTAATCTCAACATCATAATCTTTTACAAATTCTAACCACCTCCTTTGTCTCATGTTTAACTCCTTCTGAGTGAATATGTATTTTAAACTCTTGTGATCAGAAAACACCTCGCATGATTGTCCGTATAAGTGGTGTCTCCATACTTTCAGTGCAAATACAACTGCCGCTAACTCAAGGTCGTGAGTAGGGTAGTTTTCTTCATGGCTCTTCAATTGTCGGGATGCGTATGCTACCACTTTCCCTTCTTGCATTAGTACACATCTCAAGTCAATCTTTGACGCATCACAGTATACGCTGAATTTACCGTCTTCAACTGGCAATACTAACAGAGGAGCAGTGGTTAATTTCTGCTTAAGTGTCTGAAAGCTCACCTCACATGCTTCAGACCACTTAAACTTGATTTCCTTCCTCGTTAAGTTGGTCATAGGTTTCACTATCACCGAAAATCCTTTGATAAACTTTCTGTAATAACCAGTTAACCCGATAAAGCTCCGTACCTCACTGGCATTCCTCGGCCTTGGCCATTCTTTCACTGCCAGAATCTTGGCTGGATCCATGGACACTCCTTCTGCCGACACCACATGGCCTAGGAAGTTAATCCTGCTCAACCAGAACTCGCACTTCGACAGTTTTGCATGCAACTGGTGCTGTTTCAGAGTCGACAGCACAATTGCCAAGTGCTCCTCGTGCTCGGCCTCACTTCTGGAGTAAACCAGGATGTCGTCGATGAAGACGATTACAAATTTATCCAAGAAGTCCTGGAATGTCCTGTTCATCAAGTCCATAAATGCCGCCGGAGCATTAGTTAACCCGAACGACATCACCAAGAACTCGTAATGCCCGTACCGGGTCCTGAAGGCGGTCTTTGGAATATCATCTGGTCTAACCTTCAACTGGTATTAACCAGAGCGCAAGTCAATTTTAGAAAATACCCGAGCCTTCTGTAGCTGGTCGAATAAATCATCGATTCTTGGCAACGGGTACTTATTTCTGATAGTCAACTTGTTCAGCTCACGGTAATCGATGCACATACGTAGGGACCCATCTTTCTTTTTGACGAACAAGACGGGAGCACCCCACGGAGAGAAACTAGGGCGCACAAAACCCTTGTCCACCAATTCTTTCAGCTGAGCCTTCAACTCCCTCAACTCAATCGGCGCCATACGGTACGGATTCTTCGATACCGATTCAGTACCAGGATATACATCGATTTCAAACTCGATCTCATGATCGGGTGGCAATGCCGGTAGGTTTTCTAGGAAAACTCCAGGGAAGTCTCGGACTACCGGAATATTTCGAAGTTCCACCTCACCTTGTCTCTGAACATCAACTACGTGGGCAAGAAATCCGACGCATCCTGACCTCATCAGCTGTTGAGCTTTCAAGAAAGATATAACCGGCACACGGTGTTCCTTTGGTACTGCCTGATAGGAGAACTCTACCTTGTTCGGGCATTTAAACGACACAAGCCCGGACCTACAGTTGATGGTGGCGTGATGTCTAAACAGCCAGTCCATTCCCAGAATCACATCGTATCCTTTCATATCAACAACGATAAGACTGGCATACAACTTCTGTCTCCTACTGACACTATATCACCCCGTACAACCTGCTCGGAGTGCATAAACTCTCCGGACGGCAGCATAATGCTGTAGGGCTGATCGACGACGTACTACAAAACTTCTTTCTAACTACGAAGTCCATGGCCACAAACGAATGTGTGGCCCCCGTGTCCCACAAGGTATAAGCTGGTACATTACATATCAAGATTGTACCTGTAATTGCTGTGTGCTGATCAGCATCATCAACATCCTCCATCATTGCAAACACCCTAGGTACGGCAAGGTTTGGTCTCGTGTCCAGCATCGGGCAATCCCGAACATGATGGCCTCCTTTGCCACATCAGAAACATTGGCCAGTAAAGAGCCTGCAGTCTCCCGTATGATTTCTCTGGCAGCGCGGGCATACGGGAAGCTGAGGAGCTCCCATAAGTCTTTTCCCTTTGTCCTGGTAAACAGCAACCTCATTTTGTCTTTTCACACCTCTGTTATGTTGCTGCCGTGGTTGCCCAAACTGTCCCTTTTGTTATTGTTGTTGCTGCTGAGGGGCATCCTGCATGATTCTCTTTGATGTATATCTCTGAGACTTTGCCTCTAAGGCTTCCAACTGATAAGCCTTAGCTACCACCTTTGTGTATGGGGCCTCGTCAAATCCCCCGTATGTAATCCCTCGTAAGAGGTCCATCTTCAAACCCTGGATAAACTGATGCACCTTATTTTCATCAGTGGCCACTAGGTGGGGTGCATAACGGGATAGTGAATCGAACTTCTGAACATACTCGGCCACCGTTTCAAACTGTCGTAGTCGAGAGAATTCCAGTAACTTCTCCTTCCTCATGCTACGGTCAAAGTACTTCTCGTAGAAGAGTGTTTTAAATCCCTCCCAGCTTAATGCCACAGTGGTTGACTGCACTGTATCCCACCAAAATCCAGCACTCTTGGTGAGATTAAACGAGGCACATATCACTTTCTTAATTTCCTCCACCTCTGCATAATTCAACATGCGTTCAATCTGCCGGATCCATTCCTTAGCATGAGTAGGGTCCGTCGATAATCCATCAAATGCAGGCGGCTAGAGTCGCCGAAATCTTTCTTCACTAGAGTCACGTGGAGCATTTGCATGGTTATTATGATTCCCATTATCTTCTCTGGCCATCATACGTTCCATCATTCGTGACTGAACGCCGACCAACTCGGTTAGACGATCGAGGGCGTCGCCTCTGTCATTTGCATCACCCTGATTTTCTCTCACCATTCTAGAAAATCCTATAAACAAAATAACTAAATCAAATAAATAGAACTTTTACAGAAACTTAAACACTTACAGTTGGTGGAGCGATCTCACGTGGCGGGTTGCGCAGTCAGACATTTTACAGAATCGATTTTAAAACATTGTCCTCTCTGATACCATAACTGTGACGTCGGGGACGAGGATCGGAGCCATCACTCTGGGACAGTTAACAGAAAACAGGGACTATATTTTTTTTTGTACATTAAACTTTTAAAACATTTACAGAGGGGGAGAAAGTTCTCTGGATTCGAAATCAAACGGGAAAAACAGTTAACAGAATCGGAACGCAAAATGGATGATAGAAGGAAAGCAGGAAGTGATGATGTCATCGGAAGATGTGATGACGTCATCGGCAGTTACAGATAGTAAACATAATCGGCAGAGTGGAATCGGTGGATGCAAGCAGAAACGATACCGGAAGATTTAGGCAGATGGCGTGGCCGGATGATGTGGATGACGTCATCGGCAGTTACAGATAGTAAACATAATCGGCAGAAGGTGATGACATCAGCCGGAAGATAGATGACATCACCGACAGATACAGCTAGTAGACGTAATCGGCAGAAGGTGATGATGTCATCGGAAGATAGATGACGTCATCGGCAAATATAGGCAGCAGATGGAATCAGAATGTGTGATGACGTCATCGGAAGATGTGATGACATCATCGGCAGATATAGGCAGCTGATGGTATCGGAATGTATGATGACATCATCGGAAGATGTGATGACGTCATCGGCAGATATAGGCAGTAAACGGAATCGGCAGGAGGGATAACCTATGACAGAACCACTGTTTGGCGGTGGATGGGAATAAGACAAAACATGTACAGTATCTATCGGTAGATGAAGTTTATACATAGTTTTAAAGGCAAAATTTACAACTTTTGACAGGAAAACATATAGACAGAGAGCTTAAAACAGACGTAGAAGTCCCAGATTTCTCAGACCACATCAAAACATGGATCTGGAACACAACAGAAAACATGACAAAAACTTAAGAAAGATCACACTACATGGATAGCTCTAAAACCAGAAACTATCCATGCACAGACTAACAGAAAATATTCCAAACAAATTTTAGAATACTTCAAAACATAATTCAACTGTCAAATACAGAAGTTTTAAACATCAATACAGGTTCCATACATCGTTTTACAAAACACAAAGTAGTACAGAACTGGACCTACAATTCAAATGTTTTAAAACTTCAAAAGATGGTACAATATTGGACATAACTTCAGAAAACACATTCTCACAGGATTAACTCTTGTCTGACTGCAGCAGCCAAACCCCGTGAGCTCGATCCTCCAACTACATCAGCTCATCATTTTGAGGCACAAGGTCCTCATCTGGAGTATCCGTACCTACAACAGGGAGTTCATCTATGAGCCTAGAGCTCAGTAAGAACATGGAATGCAGTGTGCATATGCTATGCATGAACATTTCAAATACATGATTATTACATTACATTTCACTAGACAGGAAGGTATAAGTGGGAAGAAGAGCTGGCGCAACAGGAGTACATGCCACAACAGGACATAACAGGAGTACATGACAGGATGCCAGTCCTCGTCCACACTTAACCATACATTTCATTACATGTTTTATCTTACTTAACTTCAAACCGTGTGCAGAAAACATTTTCATGACTTTTAGAGAAAAACGTGTATGCATGAACATTCATAGACAGGCAACAGAATAATAAGCAGGATATAAAACAGAACACACTTAACCTAAAACATAACCTATGGTTTAACTACCCAACAGAAATCCCGACAACATAAAAACCTAGTACCTCCTTATTGTAGGGCCTTGGGGGCCAAACCTATAAGTATGAACTTACCTGTTGCTGCAGAGTTAATAGTCCTGAACGTCTCGGAAATGCTCGAACCCTAGTAGAAAAGCAGAAAGGAGCCGAGGAGATCGAAGTAGCTTCGATGGCTGATTGTCGACTGGAAGAGAGAGTGCCGAGAAGGGAATGGAGAAAGAACAGAGAAGTAAAATGAAGAGGGTTTCACGTAGGAGGAGGAAAGAGTATGTCTTGTTCAACAAGTTGAACACATGGCAACCAACCATTGGCTTTCTCCCACCAACCTTAATTTCTCTCCAATATACCCTTCCATTGATTTCTAACCAAATAGTTTTGTTTTGGTTGAACATAATTTGGTTTTTTTTTTCAATTAAGTTGTGACTTAAATTCTTTGATCCGTTTTCTCCAAAAATCTCCTCTTCTGTAAGGTATTATAAAACTTCAAATAAAATACGCATTTTATTAATGGCCAATAAATTCCATTTCAACAGTTTAAGGAATAATTACATGGTAAAAATGTCGGGTGTTACATATATGGTCTAAACATCTAAATCCAAATATAATTAAGTTAATCTTATATAAATCCAAATGTAAGACAAGTTTTCACCAGGAAATTAACTAAACACTTAACAAGGAAATTTAATAAAGGTAACTGCCTCCAAACTCCAAGTACTCCCTGCTCTTGTTCCTTCCTGGAAAGGGAGATGGTCGTTTTGGGTGACTGACTAATCAGTAGAAATTTTATATTAAATGTATATAAAATTTCTTTTACCTTTTTCTTTCAAAACATTATTCCTTTGAAAACTCATTTTTATCATTTTAGAGAAAGCAAACTATACGAGCCACCGATAAGACAATAAGTTAAACATTGTCGTACACATAGACGACTATACAAAAATATGTTATCATAGTATTCATCATATAAAAATCACCTAAGCGAAAAAGAAGGATCACTCAAAGACCCCTGTGGCACTATTAACAGATAAAGGCGTCATCAAAGTCCAGTGACACCTCATAAGCTAGAAAAAATAAACAAGCAAAGTGTGATATGAATATTGAAGTTCGTTATCCCAGTTGTCGATGAATAATGGTCATCTACGAAGAAACTCGTATAAACAATAATTAACAAATACTCTGATTAAGTTTAAGGATTTGAAACCTAAGGAATGCTTCATCACCGCTCTATTACTCATTTCGTAATGTGCAAACAAGACAACATTCACGCAGCATGATGTGTACTAAGATATCCTCATGATACTTTGACACTAATATCGTCCAAAATATCACAAGGATTGATCTTCTAAATATATATCACAATAATATAAGAAAAACCATGCATAAACGATAAACGTGTAAATTGTACATACATACACATAATATTTGAATTCATCTAGGCTTGATTCGACTTGACTTAAGTTCAAAATTTTGAAGTTCTTTTTGTCATTCCGATCAACCAAAAGAACCAGTTGGCAGTAAAAACCACATATTAGAGGCTTTTTTTAACCCAATTTGTAACGTCCCCTAAAATTTACCCTTTCTACTGTTGTTAACATCCCATAAAATTTGAACTTTCCTTTTTATCATTTTCCCTTACTCATGTACTGACAATTAATTCACTCAACGGAAGACTTACAATACATAGGGTTCATAAAAAAAACTAAACCAAGAGTTGAAACTGTAGGACAGGGGTTTCAGTTGGCGTCTTAAACTCTCTGGAATTAACTATGACTAAAATCGGTCGACAAGTTACTAAAGAGAATCGGCAGACAAAACTCTTTAGAAGACAACAGTTCCTATCGGGTTTCATTAAATGAACAGTGGGGGTCAATGTGGTCTCTGTAATGAGATCGGTCGACGTTATTGTCCAAAGCATTTGGACGATGCGTTATCGTCCACAACCTTTGGACGACGTCCTAGTTCACGACGTCTTCGTTGACAGACTTTATTCATCCACGGAGTTTATTCGTCCACAGACTTTGGACGACGTCTTCACCCACAGACTTTGGACGACATCTTCGTCCAAACGACGTCTTTGTCCACAGACTTTGGACGACTGTCTTCTCTATAGACTTTGGACGACCAACTCGTCCACAGACTTCGGATGAATGTCTCGTCCACAGACTTTAGACGACTGTCTTGTCCACAAACTTTGGACGACTATCTCGTCCACAGACTTTGGACGACATTCTGTTTTCTCATCCACAGACTTTGGACGACTGTCTCGTCCACCAACTTTGGACGACTTCCTCCCTTACTAACACACTTAACAATACTTAGGCAGAGTCACCCAAGACATCTACTGATCGATCGCCTCCCCTGGCGATCAGTCGGCTAGCTCTTTGGATTTTTATTTCCAGAGTGCTACTTTCCTACTCTTTTTTTTTTTCTTTTTCACTAACTATACCAAAACACAATCCATCATAATACACATCCATAATCCATCCCAAATCAACAAAACCTAATCCATTTAAATCATCAAAGCATCAGTATGTACACTATCCAGACACCAAGCACCATAAAATGAGTTCTATATATTTATTTCTATTCTTTCACCCATCAGCCCGTTTAAACCCAAAACAACCAAAAAACTCAACTTATTGCTCCCACGGGTCAAGTTCTCACCGACTGCACAGCACACAACCACAGGCATTCCTCTTCAACTGGCTCATTTATCTTCTAGAGGGAAGTCATTCTCACCTGCTACAATATCACCTACACCATAGAAACAATCTATGAGCTAAAGGCTCAGTAAATCTACGTAAATGAATATGCATGCTATGCAAATGTCGTTCGTAAAATCATGCAATCATTTCATTCATTTAGTTACATATCGGGAAGTCACTGGGGGTTCGCTCTTAGTAGATGAAAATGGCACATTCGGCGGTTTGATAGCCCTTTTCATCTACCCGGGGAAAAAACATGTTTCACCTACGGAACAGCCATGTCTGAACCACCTCCCCGACGTGACCGTGCTTGCATTCATTCTTATCTTTTCATTTGCCATTTCTTTTTATGAAAACATAGTGCGGAATTCTTTTTTATACTTTTTTGAAAATTATGATGCATGAGTATGATAAATACATTTAACACAGAACAAACACAAAACAGTAAATAAAACTTAGAACGAGCATTCTATCACCGTAGCTACCCTAACTACCCATTCAATATACACCAAAATCATAAACTCACCAAGTCCTCAATCAATGACAATTCTTATGGTGTAGACCAATCGGCCAAGCGAGTCACGAAGACTTACCTCTTACCTTTTTCAATTCGAGTGCTTCGCTTGAACTTCATCACCTTAAGAGCTTCAAAGATGGACGAAATACAACCAAACTTCAGGGGAGGAGAGGGAAATTTTGGTGTCCCTTAAATCATCACCAATGGAACAAAATCATGGGAGGAGGGGAGAGGTTTCTTCTCGGCGATGAGAGAAAGCAGAAGGAAGTGTGTAAAATGAAAGTGATCTCTCGTAAGGGAGAGAAGAAGCAAGGAAAAGATTCTTCCACAAGCTTTGCCACAAGTCACATTCTTATTTGGATGCTCCCAACTACCACCCTTCCCCCCCTTTCACTTCCTAACTTGCCCCTCCAACTAGTTGTTTGTTTGGTTGAACTAAGTTTGGTTTCTCCTTACATTTCCTTCCACACACATTTTATACATTCGTTTATACATTACACAAAAGTCATAATACAAAAGTTTAGGGTGTTACATTCCATCCACCTTAACTAAAATTTTGTCCTCAAAATTTGATTACACAAAGAGTTCTGGGTACATAGACGTCATATGTTGTTGTCTCTCCCATGTGGCTTCCTCCACGTCGTGGTTCTGCTACAAAACTTTAACTAACGGAATCTCTTTGTTGCGCAACACCTTGATAGAGGACTCCAAGATCCGCACTAGCTTTTCCACGTAAGTTAGTGTTGGTTGAACATAAATCTCTCTTGTTTCAACGACATGAGACGGATCACGCACGCACTTTCTAAGCATAGATACGTGGAATACATTATGGATCCCCTCCATCGACGCTGGAAGCTGTAACTGGTATGCCTTCTTTCCGATTCTTTTTACAATAGGGAAGGGCCCTATGTAACGAGGACTTAGCTTACCTCTTATCTCGAACCTCATAACGCCTTTAAACGGAGAAATCTTTAAGTATACCTCATCATCCACATTGAACTCCAATTCCCTCCGTCTATTGTTGGCATAGATTTTCTGTCGGCTCTGCACTATCTCAATACGCTGCCTAATAACGGCTATCTTCTCCGCCGTTTGCTGTAAAATATCTGGACCGATTATGCTAGCTTTGCCAACTTTGTCCCAATATAGCAGAGACCTACATTTTTTCCAATATAGCGCTTCATACGGAGCCATGCCAATTGTAGCTTGAAAGCTATTGTTGTACGAAAACTCGATCAACGACAAATACTTACTCCACGAGCCTTGGAATTCCAGCACACACACACTAAGCATATCCTCCAGAGTCTGATTTGTCCTTTCTATTTGACCATCGGTCTGAGGATGAAAGGTCGTGCTGAAATTCAATTATGTTCTCATGGCTTTATGTAGACTTCTCCAGAATTTTGAGGTAAACCTGGAATCTCTATCAGAGACAATCAAAATGAGCACCCCGTGCAATCTAACAATCTCTTGAACATATAGCTCGGCCAGCTGATCCATGGAATAGGTCATCTTCACTGGTAGAAAGTGGGCCGACTTTGTCAAACGGTCCACTATCACCTAGATTATATTGTGCCCTTTTGTTGTTGTTGGGAGTCCAATTATAAAATCCATGAAAATCTGCTCCCATTTCCACTCCGATATTGGCAGTGGCGGTAAAGTCCCTGCCGGCCTTTGGTGCTCTGCTTTAACCCGTTGGCAAACCAAATAGGTTTCCACGTACCTAGCAACCTCTCTCTTCATATTCGCCACCAGAAGTGTTGTTTTAGGTCTCTATACATTTTCGTACTTCCTGGATGTACAAAGTATTCCGAAGAGTGTGCTTCAGCCAAAATTTCTTTCTTTAACTCCTCGTCATTAGGCACGTACCACCTATGTCTAAATATTAATATGCCATCATCCAATAAGTTGAAATTAGATGAGTCCTCGGATGTCATGTTCAACCTATACTTCTCACACTCGATGTCTTTCTGTTGAGCTTCTCGTATCTTGTCCAATATCGTCGGCGTAAGAGAAATGTTCGTGAGTATAGAGGACAACTCAGCCACAATCTCCACATCAAACTTCTCAATCTCAGACCTTAACGTCACCGACATTGCTGTAAGCTAATGCTGACTCGTAGAAGGCATTCTGCTTAAGGCATCGGCAACTTTATTCGCCTTTCCTAGGCGGTATTTAACCTCGAAGTCATAGTCTTTGACAAAACTCCAACCACCTTCTTTGCCGCATGTTCAATTCTTTCTGCGTAAACAGATACTTTAAGCTCTTGTGGTCTGAATACACTTCGCATTGTTGCCCGTACAAATAATGTCTCCAAATCTTCAACGCGAAGACGACAGCTGCCAGCTCTAGATCATGCGTTGGATAGTTTTTCTCATACGGTTTCAGCTGCCGGGAAGCATACGTGATAACTCTTCCTTCTTGCATAAGTACTCACCCAAGCCCAACCTTGGACGCATCACAGTATATGCTAAACTTGCCACCTTCAACTTGCAGTGTCAAAACTGGAGCCGTAGTCAATTTTTGTTTCAGCTCTTGAAAGCTTTTATCACATGCAGCCGACCATGAAAACTTCTCATTCTTTCTTGTCAATCGGGATAGAGGAACAGCAATTTTCAAAAATCCTTCAATGAACTTCCGATAATACCCGGCCAATCTAAGAAACCCTCATACCTCCCGTACATTCTTAGGCTGCGGCCAATCTTTGACAACTTGAATCTTAGTTGGATCCACAGAAATCCCCTCCTGAGATATAATATGGCCGAGGAAACTAATTTGGTCCAGCCAAAACTCACACTTGGAGAACTTCGAGTAAAACTGATGTTGTTTTAGAATCCTTAAGACAATCCGTAGTTGCTCTTCGTGTTCCTCCTTCGTTTTAGAGTAGACCAAGATATCGTCAATAAAAACAACAACAAACTTGTCCAAATACTCCTTAAAGACGCGATTCATCATATCCATGAACGCTGCAGGGGCATTGGTAAGTCCAAAAGACATT
This sequence comes from Begonia masoniana, assembly GCA_022432975.1. Taxonomy (NCBI): domain Eukaryota; kingdom Viridiplantae; phylum Streptophyta; class Magnoliopsida; order Cucurbitales; family Begoniaceae; genus Begonia; species Begonia masoniana. The sequence continues at coordinate 40,748,636 of CM039511.1, forward strand.
ACTAAAAACTCATAATGCCCATACCTCGTTCGAAATGTCGTTTTTCAATATCTTCCTTTCGGACTTTCAACTGATAATAACCCGAGCATAGGTCAATCCTCGTGAACACTTGGGCACCCTGTAGTTGGTCAAACAGGTCATCTATTCAGGGCAACAGATACTTGTTTTTCACTATCAACTTATTCAACTCTCTGTAGTCAATGCACATCCTGAGAGTTCCATCCTTCTTCTTAACGAACAGAACTGGTGCACCCAAAGGAGAAAAGCTAGGTTGGATGAACCCTTTATCCAATAATTATTCTAGCTGAGCCTTCAACTCCCGGCAGGTGCCAACCTGTACGGATTCTTGGACACAGGTGTCGAACTCGGATAAACATCAATCACAAATTCAATCTCCCGGTCTGGCGGTAAACCAGGAAGATCTTCGAGAAAGATTTCCATAAACTCTTTCACGATAGGAAGGTCACTCGGTTGTATACAATTAGCAATCGAGTATCTACTACCATAGCCAAGTAAACTGAGCATCTATCTTTAAATTGCTCTCTGACCTCCATCGAATAGGAAAGGGGCAGCCCACTTAACCTATTCATCGCATGGAAATTAAACTCTTCTTTGTTCGGGGGGCGGAATATCACCATTCCGGACTTGCAATCAATGGTGGCGAAATGGCGTGACAGCCAGTCCATCCCCAAAATAAGATCATACACCTCTATGTTCATTACTATCAGACGGGCATAAAGGGTACTATTTTCCACGGAGATGACATTGCCTTGGAGAATACGATCTGACTGCATATGCTCACCCGAAGGCAGCATTACTCTATACTCACACTCTATTAATTCAGGCACTACCTTCAATCTAGATACGTAAACAGTGGAAATAAAGGAGTGCGAGCTCCCGTGTCTATCAATGAAAATACAGCTACGCCTGCAACCAAAATAGTACCTACTATAACTGAAGGCTGAGCCCCGTCATCGGCGTCACCGGGCTCGATAAAGGCAAAGATCCTCGGAGCAACCCTCTTCTGGTCCCCGCCTGATTGATTTCTGCATGGTCGGTTCCGTTCCCTTAGCGGGCAATCTATGACATAGTGACCGGTCTCTCCACATTTAAAATATCTATCTGTGCCCAGTCTACAATCACCATAGTGTTCCTTCTGGCACTTAGGACAAAGCGGCTTTTGAGTAGCTCCTTGTACTTGTTTTCCTTCGCCCTTATCATCCCTTCCCTCATAAGGCCTTTTAACACCTCTTTGTTGCTGTGGTTATTGTCCTCTGGGTTGCCATCCTTTGTTCTGAGGTCGGGCTTGAATCTCTCGGAAGAACCCTTTGGCAGGCTCCCTTAGTTTAACACATGTCAGCTCAGCAGCCTCAAACTCCAGGGCTCTAGTTGCGATTTCTGTGTAAGGTATATCCAAAATTCCAGATACTATAACACTCTTTCAAATTTCGGGATTCAGTCCGTCCATGAATTGGTGCACCTTGTGTTCGTTATCGCTCACTAGGCATGGTGCAAACCGGGATAATGCTTCAAACATTCGAATATACTCCGCAACTGAACCAATCTGCTTCAGCTGTGTGAACTCCATCCTTTTAGCCGCCCTCACTGTACGGCTGAAGTATTTGTCGGAGAACACAGCTTTAAACCGCTCCCAACTCATCACTGTAACGTCGGTGGTTGCCTTAATGAAATCCCACCAAAACCGGGCATCTAGTGCCAAATGAAAGGTGACGTATGCGACTTTATCCCCATTCTCTATCTTTGCATACTCCAGCATGTCCTCCATAGTTCGGATCCACTTCTCAGCTAAAGAGGGGTCCTAAAACTGTCAATTGAATACTGGAGGTTGTAGCTTTTAGAACCTCTTCATACCCTGATGGCTTGGAACGACTATCTCTCGGGCCCTGTGATCCTCATAGTTTACTAGTCTCTCAATTTGTTGGGCTTGTTTATCCATATGTTGAGTCTAACGATCCAGGAAATCCGTCAGCCTATCCAAGGCTTCATCCCTAGCATCTCTACCTTTGACCATTTTGTAATCTTATAAAAAGTAAAGACAAATAATCCTAAGTCAAAATAAAAGAAACTCATAACGTACTTACAGTTGAAGAAGCATGTCTGTGTAGTGGTGTAACACCCGGGATTTTTTTTAGGGAAAAATTGGTGAGAAATTAAAAGAATAATAAAATAGGTTGTTTTAATTAATTTAAAAGAAAAGTGAATGGTTTCTTAATTTAGGTTTGGGTATTCCAAGTGAAATTAAGCCGGGGGTTATAATTTAATAACGAGATTTAACAAAATTCGAATGGTCGAAAATGAGAGAGCAAAACGGTATATTAATGTGTTAATAGGAATTAATATGATTATTGATTTTTATTATTATTTTTATTATTATTATTATTATTAATAAAAACAACAGAATGGCTCGAAGCCATTCTGTTGTCTACGCGTGCCCGACGGCCGAGCGGAGACAGGGAAGAGACAAGGGAGAGGCGAGCGACGTTGACGGCCGGTTTATCGCATTTTCTGACACTCTCCGGCTAGACGACGGCGACGAACAGGTTTCGATCCGTCTCCGCGCACAAACCGACCGGTAAGCTTGGTTTTTTTACTCTGTTTCGGTTTGGTTGAGGCCGTGAGTGGCGAGCCAGAATTGGCTCCGATCACAGGCCGTTTTTGGGCGATCTTGGCCTGAGATTGTCAGTTTTGGGCTGGCAATAATAGCCTGGCCGTGAGGAGCCCTATTTGGGCAAAAATCAGTAAGCCCTCTTCGGGCATTTTGGGTTTTGTGATGTGTAGCTTCGGGATTTTGGTTGTTTATGCTAATTGAGGGTGTGGGTGGTCGATTGGTGAGGAATTTGGTGAAAATTGATGGAAAACCGAATGTGGTGAAATTCCCAGCTTAGGGCAGTTGGTGTTTTACCAGTTTTGACCTAGCTACGATCGTTTGTTTTCAAATTCCTTTTGGCAGGTTAAAATAGGTTATTAGAGGAGTACGTGGTTGCTGGAATCGTTCGATTCCGATAATCGACGCAAAAGTTATGCACGTTTAAAGTTTCAGGTCGGTTTTTACCGAACCCAAATTAGTCGCCCGTTTAGTTAGGTTTTAGTTGGATTAGGCTAGAAATAGTAGTTTGAGAGTAATTTGTGAATGTAGGCTTGATGTTAATGAAGTTTGAATGTTTATCATAGGTCGAGCCGTAGGTGGTTAGGGAACCAAGCATCCTCGGTGGGCTAGGACGCAAGGTAAGTAGTGGAATGCTTGTGTTTTGCCTTCGGGCCTACACCATGGAACGGTAGGGAATTGTTTGTTTGCTTTATTTGGGTGTTGTTTGGTTGTTTATTTCATTTGGTGTTTGAGTATTGCTTTGTTTGGTTGGTTATTTCGTTGCTTTGTATTGTATTTTGTTTGAGTGGATGCTTTGTTCTTTATTTTGTTCGGTGATTGCTTTGTGTTCGGTGATTGGTTTGTGTGGCGTTGAGTTAGAAATGTAAAAAGGGGTAGTGAGAGCTTGAAAGGTAAGGGGAATAGTGTAGGGCCATCTTGGGAGCGAGACTCGGATGGATACGCATCTTGGGAGCGAGACTCAGATGTGATTGGGTAGTATCCTCTTGGGAGCGAGACTCGGAGGGTTAGGGCCATCTTGGGAGCGAGACTCTGATGGATACGCATCTTGGGAGCGAGACTCAGATGTGATTGGGTAATGTCCTCTTGGGAGCGAGACTCGGAGGGTTAGGGCCATCTTGGGAGCGAGACTCGGATGGATACGCATCTTGGGAGCGAGACTCGGAGGGTCAGGGCCATCTTAGGAGCGAGACTCGGATGGATATGCAGGGCCATCTTGGGAGCGAGACTCGGATGGATATGCATGTGGACTAGGTGATGGGTTAGTGCCATCTTGGGGAGCGAGACTCAGATAGAAATACCTCTTGAGAGCTAGATTTAGACGTGTATTAGGGTTGTGTGGGTTGTGTATTGTGTATGTTTATCTTTGTTATTCCCTACTTGCTAAGCGTAAGCTTACGTGTGTGTGTGTGTTCTGTGGTGTAGGTAACGACGCGGTTACAGGTGAGCTAGACGAGGAAGCCAGGATTAGGCAGTAGTCGGTGGCACACGGGGCACGCCGGTGCGGGCAGTTGTCGGGGCGTCTCGACCATGGTCTTCGGGGAATGTGGGCTTTGTCTTTTAGTAGTTATTGTAAATGTTTATTTGTAGAAATGATGAGAATGCGTAACTTTCTTTTTGGTTGATATTTTGAGAGTTATTGTATAGCTATTTGTATTTGTTGTATATAGTCATAGTTAATGGTGATGCGTCGCCCTATACTGTGAATTTTCTTCACTTAGGGATGTTAGTAGTATAGTTCTTTCTTTACTGTTATTTGGAGATTTCATATGCTGGATAGTTGAGTGGATAGTTGAGTAAGAATATTCTGGATTGGTTGGGTTTTATTCATTTGCAGGTATCTAGCATTTTGGAGGCGCCATTTTCAGGCGTTACTTTGCCAAAATTTTTGGGAAGGACACCGTGGTGCTTAAAGGTTAGGAGTAAGGAAATTAGTGAGTCTAGGCAGCTAGGTATAACATAAGAGAGCTTCGGGAGATTTAGTTTTAAATTCTGCAATGTCGGTTTTATTACATGTTTTGGGGGTTTATGAAAATTATTTTAAATTAACGTTGTTTTCATCAGGGTTAGAGTGAGCCAAGTAGCGCACTGAGCTAGGGTGGGTTCGGGGGCGTTACAAGATGGTATGAGAGCATAAATGGTCGAGTCGTTCAATGGATTACCCGACAAAGCCGGCCGCCGTGCAACGTGTTTCGCCGACTGTAAGTATTTCTTTACTTTTAGTTAGTTTATATTTCAGATTAGATTGGTGTAACCCCTGTTTGTTTTATGATTGTAGTGGACTAGAAAATCCTGAATGTACCAAGACAACCTTGGTGGATCCCTTAAGTCAATTCATAGATGTAGTAATCGATAGTTCGAATAGCTAGGCATTTTATTGGAGACAATGAAACAGAGATTAGAGAATCTTAGGATGAGAGTAAGTTTGATACCCTAGGAATGTGGGAAAAAGGGTAGGGTCGATCCGAGTTACATGAAAATGTTAGTCCGGGTCGACATGATAGTCCGGGTAGATATGATAGTCGTTAGGAAAGGTATGAGTTAGATCTTAGTGTTAAAAGAATGCGAACATGTTGGGTTGAATATAAGGCGATATGCATAACCATAACTAACCTAGGTGTCCGTAGGAATGGTACGCCTAGGATTGTTACCTTTAAGGATAAGATTAGAATTCTAGTTAGCAAACCCTTGGGAGTACGAGAAAGTCTTAGAATAAGATGAACTAGATAGAAGTTTGAAATTGAGAATGAAATTTATCGGGAGATACCTTAGATCGTTGAGGTACCATTAGTATGTTTACGTGAATATATGGAAATAGCAAAATGTAGAATAGTTAGATTTACACATAGTGAGAGTATTTAGATGGGAACTAATGAATAAGAAGGAAAGAAAGGTCTCACGCAGAGATTTTACGAGTAAACTTAGGGAAAGGTTAGAATCTGAGGTCTTCGAATCTGAGGTCTATATCTTAAGTATTTCGTAGTGTATGATCTGAGGAATTAGAGAATTTTGAATAAGAGAAACGAGAACTTGCACGAAAAGTATTTGAGTAACTTAGGGATAATGTTAAGTTAGAAATTTTCGAGGGTTCGACTCGTATGTAACGAAGTCGAAACTGCTAATGTCATAAATAGATTAGACTAGAGTTGATAAGCTTCAGAGTTTGCGAACTTAAGCGTGAGAGGTGAATATGAACTCGAGTATTAGTAGAGGTTGGGAGATGTAAGCTAGAAGAACGATGAGATTAAATTCTATATTTTGGACGGACATATGAGAGAGATTAGCTAACTAAGAGAGAGAGTTACGATAAGAGAGTTAGCCCTCGTATGAAGTTGAAGAACTTAAAGGATATTGAGAATTAAATTGTAAAAGTTTGAAAGGATAGGTGAGGAGTGATTAAGTTAAAGTTAATAAAATGTGTAAGAGTATATAGTTATGAAAGTTAGACTAAGTTATACGTTTGAACTATGTTAGTGGGTGAAGAGGGAGGTAAGTGAGGAGATTAGTAAATTCTAATGGCAAATATTGGATAGGAAGGGCACGAAGGCCGTAAATATCATTTCGGGTGTCGAGTGTAAAGTCGAAAAAGAGTTAGTTTAGACTTAAGAATTTGAGTATTTGGTAATGATTGAAATTAGAAGTTAGACAAATTGAGCATAGTGAATGTAGGTACGAAGAGTCAGAATATACTTTGAGGAAGAGTTGATAGGTTTAAGGGATGAGAGCTTTGAGTATGAGGGTTGTGTTGGAATAACTAATGAAATGTTATGCTTGTTCGAGGTATAATTGTCTTGATTGGCTGATATAAGTAAGTGTAAGAGATAGAAGTGAAAAGTTAGGAGTGAGATGGCTTTGGAGGTTGGAGATTGTTTGATGGATACGTGTCTGGATGTTACCTATTAGGAATTAATTTGAGAGTCTTCAAGAGGTTGAAGACAATGGGTATTGGGTAGGTGAGATGAGATGAGTACATTGAGAAATAACAAGGCCACAAATTTTAAGGACAAAATTTTTGTAAGGAGGGTGGATTGTAACACCCGGGATTTTTTTTAGGGAAAAATTAGTGAGAAATTAAAAGAATAATAAAATAGGTTGTTTTAATTAATTTAAAAGAAAAGTGAATGGTTTCTTAATTTAGGTTTGGGTATTCCCAGTGAAATTAAGTCCGGGGTTATAATTTAAGAACGAGATTTAAAGAAATTCGAATGGTCGAAAATGAGAGAGCAAAACGGTATATTAATGTGTTAATAGGAATTAATATGATTATTAATTTTATTATTATTATTATTATTATTATTAAAAACAATAGAATGGCTCGAAGCCATTCTGTTGTCTACGCGTGCCCGACGGTCGAGAGGAGACAGGGGAGAGACGAGGGAGAGGCGAGCGACGTCGATGGCCGGTTTATCGCATTTTTCGATGCTCTCCGGTCAGACGACAGCGACGAACAAGTTCCGGTCCGTCTCCGCACACAAACCGACCGGTAAGCTTGTTTTTTTGCTCTATTTCGGTTTGGTTGAGGTCGTGAGTGGCGAGCCAGAATTGGCTCCGATCACCGGCTGTTTTTGGGCGATCTTGACCTGAGATTGTCGGGTATTGGGCTGGCAATAATAGCCTGGCCGTGAGGAGCCCTATTTGGGCGAAAATTAGTTAGCCCTCTTCGGGCATTTTGGGTTTTGTGATGTGTAGCCTCAGGATTTTGGTTGTTTATGCTAATTGAGGGTGTGGTGTCGTGTTGCTAATTGAGGGTGTGGGTGGTCGATTGGTGAGGAATTTGGTGAAAATTGATGGAAAACCGAGTGTGGTGAAATTCCTGGCTTAGGGCAGTTGGTATTTTGCCCGTTTTGACCTAGCTACGGTCGTTTGTTTTCAAATTCCTTTTGGCAGGTTAAAATAGGTTATTAGAGGAGTACGTGGTCGCTGGAATCGTTCGATTCCGATAATCGACGCAAAAGTTATACACGTTTGAAGTTTCGGATCGGTTTTTACCGAACCCAAATTAGTGGCCCGTTTAGTTAGGTTTTAGTTGGATTAGGCTAGAAATAGTAGTTTGAGAGTAATCGGTGAATGTAGACTTGATGTTAATGAAGTTTGAATATTTGTCGTAGGTCGAGCCGTAGGTGGTCAGGGAACCGAGCATCCTCGTGGGCTAGGACGCCGATGGATACGCATCTTGGGAGCGAGACTCAGATGTGATTGGGTAGTGTCCTCTTGGGAGCGAGACTCAGATGTGATTGGGTAGTGTCCTCTTGGGAGCGAGACTCAGATGTGATTGGGTAGTGTCCTCTTGGGAGCGAGACTCGGAGGGTTAGGGCCATCTTGGGAGCAAGACTCGGACGGATACGCATCTTGGGAGCGAGACTCGGATGGATACGCATCTTGGGAGCGAGACTCAGATGTGATTGGGTAGTGTCCTCTTGGGAGCGAGACTCAGATGTGATTGGGTAGTGTCCTCTTGGGAGCGAGACTCAGATGTGATTGGGTAGTGTCCTCTTGGGAGCGAGACTCAGATGTGATTGGGTAGTGTCCTCTTGGGAGCGAGACTCGGATGGATACGCATCTTGGGAGCGAGACTCGGATGGATACGCATCTTGGGAGCGAGACTCGGATGGATACGCATCTTGGGAGCGAGACTCGGATGGATACGCATCTTGGGAGCGAGACTCAGATGTGATTGGGTAGTGTCCTCTTGGGAGCGAGACTCGGATGGATACGCATCTTGGGAGCGAGACTCAGATGTGATTGGGTAGTGTCCTCTTGGGAGCGAGACTCAGATGTGATTGGGTAGTGTCCTCTTGGGAGCGAGACTCGGAGGGTTAGGGCCATCTTGGGAGCGAGACTCAGATGTGATTGGGTAGTGTCCTCTTGGGAGCGAGACTCAGATGTGATTGGGTAGTGTCCTCTTGGGAGCGAGACTCAGATGTGATTGGGTAGTGTCCTCTTGGGAGCGAGACTCGGATGGATACGCATCTTGGGAGCGAGACTCGGATGGATACGCATCTTGGGAGCGAGACTCGGAGGGTTAGGGCCATCTTGGGAGCGAGACTCAGATGTGATTGGGTAGTGTCCTCTTGGGAGCGAGACTCGGATGGATACGCATCTGGGAGCGAGACTCAGATGTGATTGGGTAGTGTCCTCTTGGGAGCGAGACTCAGATGTGATTGGGTAGTGTCCTCTTGGGAGCGAGACTCGGATGGATACGCATCTTGGGAGCGAGACTCAGATGTGATTGGGTAGTGTCCTCTTGGGAGCGAGACTCGGAGGGTTAGGGCCATCTTGGGAGCGAGACTCAGATGTGATTGGGTAGTGTCCTCTTGGGAGCGAGACTCAGATGTGATTGGGTAGTGTCCTCTTGGGAGCGAGACTCGGATGGATACGCATCTTGGGAGCGAGACTCGGATGGATACGCATCTTGGGAGCGAGACTCGGATGGATACGCATCTTGGGAGCGAGACTCAGATGTGATTGGGTAGTGTCCTCTTGGGAGCGAGACTCAGATGTGATTGGGTAGTGTCCTCTTGGGAGCGAGACTCAGATGTGATTGGGTAGTGTCCTCTTGGGAGCGAGACTCAGATGTGATTGGGTAGTGTCCTCTTGGGAGCGAGACTCGGATGGATACGCATCTTGGGAGCGAGACTCAGATGTGATTGGGTAGTGTCCTCTTGGGAGCGAGACTCAGATGTGATTGGGTAGTGTCCTCTTGGGAGCGAGACTCGGAGGGTTAGGGCCATCTTGGGAGCGAGACTCGGAGGGTTAGGGCCATCTTGGGAGCGAGACTCGGATGGATACGCATCTTGGGAGCGAGACTCAGATGTGATTGGGTAGTGTCCTCTTGGGAGCGAGACTCGGATGGATACGCATCTTGGGAGCGAGACTCAGATGTGATTGGGTAGTGTCCTCTTGGGAGCGAGACTCAGATGTGATTGGGTAGTGTCCTCTTGGGAGCGAGACTCAGATGTGATTGGGTAGTGTCATCTTGGGAGCGAGACTCAGATGTGATTGGGTAGTGTCCTCTTGGGAGCGAGACTCAGATGTGATTGGGTAGTGTCCTCTTGGGAGCGAGACTCAGATGTGATTGGGTAGTGTCCTCTTGGGAGCGAGACTCAGATGTGATTGGGTAGTGTCCTCTTGGGAGCGAGACTCGGATGGATACGCATCTTGGGAGCGAGACTCAGATGTGATTGGGTAGTGTCCTCTTGGGAGCGAGACTCAGATGTGATTGGGTAGTGTCCTCTTGGGAGCGAGACTCGGAGGGTTAGGGCCATCTTGGGAGCGAGACTCGGATGGATACGCATCTTGGGAGCGAGACTCAGATGTGATTGGGTAGTGTCCTCTTGGGAGCGAGACTCGGATGGATACGCATCTTGGGAGCGAGACTCAGATGTGATTGGGTAGTGTCCTCTTGGGAGCGAGACTCAGATGTGATTGGGTAGTGTCCTCTTGGGAGCGAGACTCAGATGTGATTGGGTAGTGTCCTCTTGGGAGCGAGACTCAGATGTGATTGGGTAGTGTCCTCTTGGGAGCGAGACTCAGATGTGATTGGGTAGTGTCCTCTTGGGAGCGAGACTCAGATGTGATTGGGTAGTGTCCTCTTGGGAGCGAGACTCAGATGTGATTGGGTAGTGTCCTCTTGGGAGCGAGACTCAGATGTGATTGGGTAGTGTCCTCTTGGGAGCGAGACTCAGATGTGATTGGGTAGTGTCCTCTTGGGAGCGAGACTCGGATGGATACGCATCTTGGGAGCGAGACTCGGAGGGTTAGGGCCATCTTGGGAGCGAGACTCGGAGGGTTAGGGCCATCTTGGGAGCGAGACTCGGATGGATACGCATCTTGGGAGCGAGACTCAGATGTGATTGGGTAGTGTCCTCTTGGGAGCGAGACTCGGAGGGTTAGGGCCATCTGGGAGCGAGACTCGGATGGATACGCATCTTGGGAGCGAGACTCAGATGTGATTGGGTAGTGTCCTCTTGGGAGCGAGACTCGGAGGGTTAGGGCCATCTTGGGAGCGAGACTCGGATGGATACGCATCTTGGGAGCGAGACTCAGATGTGATTGGGTAGTGTCCTCTTGGGAGCGAGACTTAGAGGGTTAGGGCCATCTTGGGAGCGAGACTCGGATGGATACGCATCTTGGGAGCGAGACTCGGAGGGTTAAGGCCATCTTGGGAGCGAGACTCGGATGGATATGCAGGGCCATCTTGGGAGCGAAACTTGGATGGATATGCATGTGGACTAGGTGATGGGTTAGTGCCATCTTGGAGAGCGAGACTCAGATAGAAATACCTCTTGAGAGCTAGATTTAGACGTGTGTTAGGGTTGTGTGGGTTGTATATTGTGTATGTTTATCTTTGTTATTCCCTACTTGCTAAGCGTAAGTTTACATGTGTGTGTTCTATGGTGTAGGTAACGACGCGGTTACAGGTGAGCTAGACGAGGAAGCCAGAATTAGGCGACAGTCGGTGGCACACGGGGTACGCCGGTGCGGGCAGTTGTCGGCGCGTCTCGACCATGGTCTTCGGGGAATTTGGGCTTTGTCTTTTAGTAGTTATTGTAAATGTTTATTTGTAGAAATGATGGGAATGCGTAACTTTCTTTTTGGTTGATGTTTTGAGAGTTATTGTATAGCTATTTGTATTTGTTGTATATAGTCATAGTTAAGAGTGATGCGTCGCCCTATACTGTAAATTTTCTTCACTTAGGGATGTTAGTAGTATAGTTCTTTCTTTACTGTTATTTGGAGATTTCGTATGCTGGATAGTTGAGTGGCTAGTTGAGTAAGAATTGTAATATCCCGCTTTACGAGATATTATTATTTTAATAGGAAATGGCATTTTCGTAAATATGTCAGATTAACTCCGTTTTACGAAAAGAAAGCGTCATTAGAATCCTAATAATTAATATGGATTTTAGGAATATTATGGGATTTTTCGGAGTTCAAACCCTAAATTTACGAGAATTACGTTTCTCGTAATAAAAAGAACGATATTGAAAAAATAGTAAACGATGTCCGTTTTGCGAACGGGCAGTTTCGTTAGGACCGAAATAATAAGTTGGACTAAATGGTGAAATAAGAAGATTTGGTGAAACCGAATAGCTAGCCAATTAACGAAACGAAACACGAAATTTATATAAAAACAAAGTAAGGGCATTTTAGTAAATTTCCAAATCAATTATATTAAAAATCAAATTTGTTTCTTCTCTCCCTCACCTCCTCTCTTCTTCTGGCGATCGCAAAAACCAGAGAGCAAACCCTCTCTGGCGTCAACGGCGATCTCGAGTTTCCGACCTCCGTTTCGCCTCCCGTTCGTCTCGTTTCCTTCACGATTTCTCCTCCTCTCGCTACCTTAGGTATGTATCTACGATCTTAGAGTTTTTATTTCGAGTTTTACGACGTTTTAGGAAATTAGGGTTTCGATCGGAATTCGTTAAAAATGCGAATTAGGGTTCGTAATTAATAGGTTAGCCGTGATTAAGTATATATTGAACGTATTGGACGTTATTGGACGAAGAAAAATCAATTTGTGAAAAAGTTAAAAATTGGTTAATTTTCGGGTTTTAGGGCAAAACTCGTAATTTGGATTTTTAGGTGCCGGGCGTAAAATGCTCGATAGAATAGTTCAATGGATTGGGTTAAAGCGTTAGGAAATTGCCTTAGTTAAGGTTTTGATAATTTGGACGTTTATTAGCTTAAATTGATTTTAACGGCATATTGTGCTTTGCCTCAGACAAACAACGCTCGTGGACGGAGTTTGAGCTGCTTTGGACACTAGGTAAGTTCTCGTGATCTTTTCTGGCCGATTGGCCTACACCATACGTCGTGGTCTTCTCGAGGAATTTTGGTGACGTGTTTGTTATATGCTTTGGTTGGGTAGTTAGGTTATCTGTTTTATAGACTAGTTTCTTATAGTCTTGATGGTATTCATGGTTGTCTGTTTACTGTCTGATATGAATTGTTCATGCATCATTCTGTACGTGTTTTAAGCAAAGTAATGGACCTAATTAATCTACGTAATCTGTTATCTGGTCACGGCGAGGTGGGTTTAGACCTCGGTGACAATCTGTCTGCGACCTAATCAAAAAGTAAAATGAACCAACGAAAAGAATCTACGTAATCTGTTATCTGGTCACGGAGAGGCTTGGTAGACCTCAGTGATAATCTGTCTGCGACGTAAAGAATCTGAATCTGTAATCTGAATCTGTATCTGTATCTGCATGTTTTCTGAATTGCATACGCATAGCACGCATTGCACTTACGTAGAGCTTGCTGAGATTTTTATCTCATAGGTGTCTGTATGGTGTAGGTGAGGACGAGATCCCTCCACCTGAGGAGTGACGCAGTTGACGGAGGACGGCTCGCGTGGGTGTGCTGGCGCAGTCGAGGCTTCACCGACCCGTGGGGATAGTATGTATAGCTTCTGAGGGTCTTTTGGGACGTTTTAGGATGTTTGGTTCTGGTAGATGTTAGGTTTACATATTGATGTTTTTAAAGTTTTATAAACTGATTTGTAAAACGTTTAGTTTAATCTGTTATTTGAACGTTATAGAAATGTTTTTAATGGTTTTGGGATTGATACGGTTATGCTCGGTTTTCAGAGCTATCCACGCAGTTGGATTTCGCAAAGTCCGCTGTAAGTTAGTTGAGTATAGAATACGTTTTTAGTTAAGTTTGAGTTATAGGTTAATCAGGTTTATTGAGGAGAAAGTGGTGGGAATAGATGAGTTTACTCTCTGGAATCAGATTCCAGAGAGGTTGAAACATGAAGTGTTGCTCTCTGGAATTCGGATTTCCAGAGAGAAATTGTAAAACAGAAAACACAGAGAGCAAAGAAAGGAGAAGGGAACGATCGCTGCGTGGTGATCGCTGATCACTGCATTGCGCGCTGCAGCAATGCAGCGATCGATCTCTGCAGCAATGCAGAGATCGATCGCTGATCGTTGCATTGCACGATGCAGCAATGCAGCGATCGATCTCTGCAAAGCTGCAGAGATCGATCGCTGGTCTCTGCAGCATGTGCAGCGATCAGTCGCTGCATGCTGCAGCGACTGATCGCTGTCCCCTTGATTTCGGGTTTGGACATTTCTGTCCTCCCGATTTCTGTTTTATTTTAAATGATTTTTATTAAATGTTTTCATAGTTTTATTAATTTGTTTTAAGTTATTTAAATGGTTTAAAGCTAGATTTCAATTCCGATTTCGATTCTGGTTTCGATTTCGGATTAGGTTCCGCTTAGAGTCTATTTAAAGTATAAGGGCAAAAAAAAAAAAAAAAATATGTACGGGAAAAATGGGTACAGTATCTGGGTCGTTACAAGAATATTCTGGATTGGTTGGGTTTTATTCGTTTGCAGGTATCTAGCATTTTGGAGGCGCCATTTTCAGGCGTTACTTTGCCGAAATTTTTGAGAAGGATGCCGTGTTGCTTAAAGGTTAGGAGTAAGGAAATTAGTGAGTCTAGGCAGCTAGGTATAACATAAGAGAGCTTCGGGAGATTTAGTTTTAAATTCCGCAATGTCAGTTTTATTACATGTTTTGAGGGTTTATGAAAATTATTTTAAATTAACGTTGTTTTCATCGAGGTTAGAGTGAGCCAAGTAGCGCACTGAGCCAGGGTGGGTTCGGGGGCGTTACAAGAGGCTTGCGCAGTCGAGCAGTCTACAGAACCAATTTTAAAACCCAGAAGCTCTGATACCATAATCTGTAACGTCCCTTGAAATTTACCCTTTCTACTATTGTTAACATCCCATAAAATTTGAACTTTCCTTTTTATCATTTTCCCTTACTCATGTACTGACAATTAATTCACTCAGCGGAAGACTTACAATACATAGGGTCCATAAAAAAAACTAAACTTAATTGCAATAGTTGAAACTGAAGGACAAAGGTTTCGGTTGGCGTCTTAAACTCTCTGGAATTAACTATGACTAAAATCGATCGACAAGTTACTAAAGAGAATCGGTAGACAACAGTCTTTGGAAGACAACAGTTCCTATCGGGTTTCATTAAATGAACAGTGGGAGTCAATGTAGTCTCTGTAATGAGATCGGTCGACGTTATCGTCCACAGCATTTGGATGATGCGTTATCATCCACAACCTTTGGACGACGTCCTCGTTCACGACGTCTTCGTCGACAGATTTTATTCGTCCATGGAGTTTATTCGTCCACAGACTTTAGACGACGTCTTCGCCCACAGACTTTGGATGACGTCTTCGTCCACGACGTCTTTGTCCACAGACTTTGGACGACTGTCTCCTCTACAAACTTTGAACGACTAACTCGTCCACAGACTTCGGACGACTATCTCGTCGTCAGACTTTGGACGACTGTCTCGTCCACAGACTTTGGACGACTATCTCGTCCACAGACTTTGGACGACATTCTGTTTTCTTGTCCACAGACTTTGGACGACTGTCTCGTCCACCAACTTTGGACGATTTCCTCCCTTACTAACACACTTAACAATACTTAGGTAGAGTCACCCGAAACATCTGCCGATCGATCGCCTCCCCTGGCGATCGGTCGGCTAGCTCTCTGGATATTTATTTCCAGAGTGCTACTTCCCTACTCTTTTTTTTTTCACTAACTATACCAAAACACAATCCATCATAATACACATCCATAATCCATCCCAAATCAACAAAACCTAATCCATTTAAATCATCAAAGCAACAGTATGTACACTATCCAGACACCAAGCACCCTAAAATGAGTTCTGTACATTTATTTCTGTTCTTTCACCCATCAACCCGTTTAAACCCAAAACCACCAAAATACTCAACCTATTGCTCCCACGGGTCAAGTTCGCACCGACTGCACAGCACACTACAATAGGCATTCCTCTTCAACCGGCTCATTCATCTTGTAGAGGGAAGTCATTCTCACCTGCTATAATATCACCTACACCAAAGAAACAATCTATGAGCTAAAGGCTCAGTAAATCTTTGTAAATGAATATGCATGCTATGCAAATGTCGTTCATAAAATCATGCAGTCATTTCATTCATTTAGTTACATATCGGGAAGTCACCGGGGTCAGTAGAAAAAAACGGCACATCCGATAGTTGGATAGCCTTTTTCATCTACCCGGGGGGAAAACATGCTTCACCTACGGAACAGCCATGTCTGAACCACCTCCCTGATGTGACCGTGTTGCATTCATTCTTATCTTTTCATTTGACATTTCTTTTTATGAAAACATAGTGCGGAATTCATTTTCATGCTTTTTCGAAAACTATGATGCATGAGTATGATCAATACATTTAACACATAACAAACACAAAACAGTAAATAAAACTTAGAACGAGCATTCTATCACCGTAGCTACCCTAACTACCCATTTAATATACACCAAAACCATAAACTCACCAAGTCCTCAATCAATGAGAATTCTTATGGTGTAGGTCAATCAGCCAAGTGAGTCACGAAAACTTACCTATTTCCCTTTTCAATCCGAATGCTTCGCTTGAACTTCGTCACCTTAAGAGCTTCAAAGATGGACGAAATACAGCCAAACTTCAGGGGAGGAGGGGGGAAATTTTGGTGTCCCTTAAATCTTCACCAATGGAACAAAGTCGTGGGAGGAGGGGAGAGGTTTCTTTTCGGCTATGAAAGAAAGCAGAAGGAAGTGTGTAAAATGAAAATGATATCTCGTAAGGGAGAGGAAAAGCAAGGAAAAGCTTCTTCCACAAGCTTTGCCACATGTCACATTCTTATTGGATGCTCCCAACTACCCCCCCCCCCCCCCCCCTTTTTCACTTCCTAACTTGTCCCTCCAACTAGTTGTTTGTTTGGTTGAACTAAGTTCGGTTTCTCCTTACATTTCCTTCCACACACATTTTATACATTCGTTTATACATTACACAAAAGTTCCGGGTGTTACACAATTTTACTAGTTGACTGCTAGTTAAATAACGGTCGTCCATTATGAGATGATTAAAAGACGTAAGGTCATCTAAACGTGCGTCCATGTACAAAGCACCCTAGCCCTCTCTACGATCATTTGAAGCGCTCACCTCCGTTTCTTCTCTCTCATTGTCGTCATCCCTCATCTTTTTCTTATTTGTGTATGCTCCTCTTCATAAAAACCTTCTCTCAAAATCACTGTGTGAGTGTAAATTCACCTCCACACTTGTTTATTCTTTCTAGCTTATAAGGTGTTACAAAATTTCTCAACTCCACACGGTAGCATGCTAGAGGGTTGGGATATCTATATGGATGATATTCTAAGTCAGACTTCAACTCCATCCACTCATTCTTATTTAGAGAGAGGAATATCTATTCTTGGAGAGAAGTAAGATATATTCATTGTGTGAGGGTCAAGATTCAATTAACATAATAATTACAATTAAAGTAACTACATGTGATTAGAAATGATTTAAAATATTTTTTATGATAAAAGTGAAATTTTTTTGTTGGAACATATATGATTGTAAATTCAATAATAATTGTTTTGGTGCTCGGATATTACATTTTCAAATTAGATATATAAATGAAGATAATGGTCTTATACTGAAATGAATTGAATGTATGCAGTCAAAGTTATGCAAGTTTGAAGTTAGTTAAGTTGTAATAAATTTTAAATTCCATTGTTTTTAAAAATCACTCTAAATTAGATTTTAGAGTGAGAATTTAATTAAGGTATAGTTAGAGGATATCGAGATTAATTAATCATGATTAATTAAGGTAATCATAGTAATTAGTTTAAGACTAATCAAGATTAATTAATGTAGGTTAAGTGTGCTTAAGAGATACTTGCCACGGTATTTTTTATATTATTTATTGATATGAGGGAAAATTGTACATTTTGAAAGACAAAAGGGATAAAATGGTAATTTTCCCCAAGAAATCTCTAGAAAATGGATGAGAAGGTTGAATGATCAGCCATTTTTGTTCTTTCAAGCTAAAGGAAAGAGAAAAGAGAGATAGAAAAGGAAAAGAGAAGGAGAAAAAGAATGAAAAGTAAAGAGAGTGTGGAAAATGGAAGGAGAAAAAATTGGCTTCCAATTCTTAAGAGAAGTCATTCACCTCACAAAGAGGATTCAATTGAGCTGAGAATCAACCTTTGAAAGTGCAGAATTAAAGGATCCAAAAAGGTAAGATTCCTACTCTTTGGAATTTCTCTAAACTATACTTATATTGCATTGTTTAGTGAAGGGAAATTTTAATTGTGGTTGCCTGAAAAAGTTGACAAATTTATCATTAAAAAGGGTTGATGAATTATTATTGAGATCATAAATGAGTGGTTTTTGGATTGATGTATTTGGTGATGAAAGGTATGAAAGTAGAGGTGTTATGACGAGAAAGAAATATAACCTACATATTAATATACTAGGTTATACTATTTATGATTAAAAAGAAGGGTAAAATGCAATTTGGCCTCTACAACTAGGTGAAATGAGCAATTTACACTGTAAACTTGAATAATAGGCAAGAACAACCTTAATGTATTTATAATGGGCAATATGGCCCCTACCGTCATATTTTTCATCAAAAAGTAACATTTTTTCACTTGTTCATTTTTTTTTCTGAAATGCCCCTCACTGGACCAAACCGGATCGGACCGGTTAGGCTAATTCTACTCTGATTTTTTTTTTAAATCCTATTTCTCGAAAAAGAGAAGATAGAGGAATAGAATTAAAAATAAAAATAAAAAACCAGAGTGCAATTAGCCCAACCGGTCCAGTCCGGTTCGGTCTAGTGAGGGGCAATTCGGGGAAAAAAATGAACAAGTGAAAAAACGTTACTTTTTGACGAAAATTATGACGGTAAGGGCCATATTGTCCATTATCACTACATTAAGGTTGTTCTTGCCTATTATCCAAGTTTATGGTGTAAATTGTCCATTTCACCTAGTTGTAGGGGCCAAATTGCACTTTACCCTAAAAAGAAAAGCTTGATTACGTGGATTATACATTAATATCTATGGTTGATATGGGTTAGAAATTATTGAAATTTAAAGGATATATATAAACTAATGAAGATTGCTTAGCCAAAACCTGAAATTTTTATGTTAATTAAATTTTCACGTGTCGAGTTTTTAGCTATTGACTGATGATGTGTCATGGATTGACTCGTTTTCTCGTTTTTAGTCATGTTGAATTTTTCAAAAGTTTTGATCAAATCGGTAATTAGATAAATTATCATGTGGTTAATTTGAGGAAAACTATTATCAGGTAATTGGAATTTTACTGTGGATTAATGTTCAAAATTTGAAAATTTTTATTTAATATAATGTATGGGTACACTTAATAATTTAAGAAAACTGAGGGGTTAAAGTGCAATTTGAGAAAATTTTGATAAATACAGATGTAAACCCTATTTTTCCTCATTTGAGCCGCCAATAAAGAGACAAAAGGGGAGGAAGAGAAGGGTTTTGGACTTACAAATCGTGGAGCTTGAAGGCTAGGATCGTCTTTTGAGAGCTTGGAGCAAAAATATTTGTAAAGACGATTCGAAGTTAAGTCGTTCTAGACCCTCTTTTTTTGTATTTAAAGTTATAATTTTAAGTTGGGGATGGATTCAAGCAATGAAGCTCGATTTCATCTGACTTTTCTGCATTGTTGTTGTATTTAGACTTTATGCAGGTTTATTCGTCATTTAGAGGCAAAAAAGGGCGGGAAAAGGCTAATTTCACGAACTCCCCTTTACTAGAATCGACTCAGAGGTCGACACTTTAAGGGAAGTGTCGACCGGTCGTGCATTCCAACGAAACCCATAAGCTCAAAAGTGTCGACACTTTAAGGGAAGTGTCAACTGTAATACCTGAAAGTTTACTGTACACTTTAATTTCGGTAATCAACAATTATGCTAATTTATGGGATTAATGAGGAGTAGTGGAAATTTAAAGAGTCTGGACTTTGATTTATCATTCAAATTTATAAGTAAATAGTTGAAAAGTGTAACACCCGGTTCTATCAAACCGATTTTCTTTTTAAAAAAAAAAAAATTAATGGCACACTTTATATAGTAATAATAAAGGTAGGGTTAATGGATGTCTAGGCAAGGGCATAAGGGTAATTGGAAATTTGGAAGTGGATAACGTATTTAAGGAAAGGGGTTTTGGGTTTAACGCACTGTAGCAGCCACTATTTCCTATTTTCCCTCTCGGCCTTCAGCTCTCCAGCAGGAACCTCTGGGCGATTTCTTTCTTGCTCGACTCTCTTTCAACTTAGGTACGTTTTTCCTCATTCTCTTGTGTTTTAGCAGTTAAATAACTGAGGGAGTACAATGTGAGGATTTCAAGGATGCTGTAGATAAGAGTAGATTCGGGTTTTTAGGGATAAATGGAAATGTGCAAGCAGTAGAGTTCCAAACCGGTTTCCTTGTTCTTCTGGTTAATTTTTTGGTAAAGTTTAGTGAAGGTTTGATTGATGTTCTATTATGAACTTAGGTGAGCGAGCATCTAAAGTAGCTTATAGTCGAGCGATTTCTAGGAGAGCCAGATAAGTAGAGTATGCTTGTGCCTTCAGGCCTACATCACAAAACAGTAGGGTTGTGCATGCTTGAATGTGTTTGTATGTCATGCATCATGTTTTGAAAATTATGCGAAAATGAATTTACATGAAATGGCATGGTAAGGAATGAACAGACTGTAACAGTTGTTAAGGGAACTAATCCGCCCCTTAACCAAGAGAGAGGATGAATGACTTTGGGGGAAGTGATCCAAACCCCAATTTCACAGGGGGATCTGAACAGTTGTTAAGGGAACTAATCCGCCCCTTAATCAAGAGAGAGGATGTATGACTTTGGGAGAAGTGATCCAACTCCCAATTTCACAGGGGGATCAGATCAGAACGAATGCATATGCAACTGAGATGAGAAAGTAGAAACTGCATGATTAGGAATTTATGTTTCAGCATTCCAATTCATTATTGCTTTACTTACTTAGCATTAGGCTAATAGATGAGTTTTGTGATGTAGGTGAAGAGGCAATAGAAGGTGTGTTCTCTAACATGTTGAGGATTAGGCTGTTGAGGGAGCACTTTAATGTCACGGATTGGTGATTCTGATGAGGCTGATTAACTGATGTCAGTAGATGTGAAGGTTTAGTGAACCATGATTTATTTTAAGTTTTGTTGAGTTTTCTAATAACAGAAGTGGTTTTAATGTTTTTGAATACGTTGGTGAGACTTTGCTGATAATGATACTTTGTTGGATTTATTAGTGGTGTTTACTTAAGTTTGGAGTAATACACGGATTTAAATAGTTTGAATGATTTTTAGTATAATGCTCAAACTCTTTTGGTCGTCGGAGTTTTCTTTGTTAGAGTGAAAATGTTGCTATGCTGTTTTCGTTGAGTATTTTTTATCTATCGGTAGATGAAGTCTATCGACAGATGTAGGGTTGTTGTTCTGTTGTCTATCGGAAGATGTCTTCAGTAAAGTCATCGGATGATTTCTTCAGTAGAAGCCATCGGAAGATATAAGTAGAAAATTTGTCGTTTTGTAACCGGATGATGTCGAGTATTTTATCCATCGGATGATGAAGGTAAAAGTCTTTTGTCATTTTGTAACCGGATGATGTCGAATAATTTATCCATCGGATGATGAAGGAAAAAGTCTTTTGTCGTTTTGTAACCGGATGATGTCGAGTATTTTACCTATCGGATGATGTAGTAGAAGTTTTGTCGTTTAGTGATCGGTATACACAGTTTGTTCTTTCGGAAGACGTGAGTACAAGATTTGTCGTCTTGTGATCGGCAGAGGCTGGATGAACAAATCATCCGGCTGACATCATCGGTAGATGCGAGTAGCAAAACTTGTCGTTTTGTGATCGGCAGAGGTTGGATGAACGATTCATCCGGCTGATGTCATCGGTGGAAACCTTCGGTTTTATCTCTGCCCTTTTCGTTGACTTCGTTCAGCAGATGATGTGTTTGACTTTTATGAACTTTAAGTATTTCACGCGTAAGTCTTCGTCTCTTCCGGCCGAATTCTTTTCTTAATATTTTTAACTGAATATTCGAACACTGTTTTATAGTTTTGCTTAACTTTGCTTTGCTCAAAGATTTTCCGCTACAAGTTTTTTTTTGTGTTTTAGCAAACGTTCAAATTTGACTTTCGAGCGAAGTTTTAAATTTAGTCTGAAATTTCCTAGTTATGTTCGGGTTTATGAGTAACGAACTGAGTTTAGAAACTCGGGGCATTACAAAAAGTTAGTTTGTGAAAAGAGAAATATGAAAATGTTTGAAAAGTTAAGAAAAGAGGAGAAATATGTGATTGACATTGGAAAATGTAAAGAAGAAAAAAAGTCAAATTGTCAATTTCAAAAGGTGAGAACCATGTTGGACAAAAAAAAAAAAAAGAGAAGCTTTACTTTTCTACCTTGGAGAGAAAGAAAAGAAAAGTGAAAAAGGAGGAGTGGACTCAACTCTCCCACGTGACAACCACACACACACTTAGTAGATTTTTTGATCTTATCCATTAAAGACATAAACATGAGGAATAGTTTTTATTGAGAGAAAAACTTCATTTGAAGCAAACCCACGATAGCTTCTTCTCAAAGTTGAGTAATTCATCCCTCGAAAGGCTCTCTACTCTCTTTAAGAACTTAAGGTAAGATGTATATTCTATTATGGTTTATGATTATGATGAGTTTTATGTTTAGGAATGGTAGTTTGGTGGAGTTTTAAATTATACTTGATGATATTGTGCATGAATAGTAAAAAAGGGGATTTTCAGGACAATTTTGGAGGTTTGTAATTTCGGTTCTCTGAGTTGGTTCTATTTGATAAGTTGAGTTAAGCATGCTAAAATAGACTCTTCAAGGAGTTCATAGCTGTTGGAATTATCGAATTCGGATATGTATAGCAAAAGATATGAATTTCTGAAGTTTGGTTATTTCGTTAAGATTTCTGAAAATTTTATAGATGATAGTTAGATTTGGGTTGCTCAACGCTTATGTATAATTGAATTGGATGTTTAAATGAGTACTTGGATATGTTATTTCAATTGAAGGAGTTTTGAAATGTCAAAATTTGATATATAGGTCGTTAATGCGTGTTGGTATTGATGGTAGTTGATGTAATTGTATAGGTTTGCAAGTTAAACAGGAAGTGGACCACATTGTTAAGACCAAACCCAGGACACGAGGTAAGTGTATGTTTGCATGTGCATGGCCGATTGGGCTACACTACAAAGTGTTAGAAGGTTAATGGCTAGAATGTGGATTTTGGAGATTTTAGTTAGAGAGTTTGGTTTGGGTAGACATTTTAGGTTGTGAGTTTTTATGCTAATTTTATTGTTTGTTGATAATTGTTTATCAGTTCGTTTTATATTACGCTTACAGCATTTTGAGGATATGTGTATGTGACATACATTCATGCATCATGGTTTTCTAAAGCACAGAAAGCAGTTTTATGCATACGTTTTCATGTAAACAAGAGCAAAACGTAATAGTTATTGTGGGTAGGGAACTGAGTTTGGTTGTTCCGCCATAGAAACCGGTTCCGTCAGAGGGACTGTCAGATATATCATTTCACTTTCCCTAGAGTGTGAGATGGTCGTTCTGCTAGAGGGACAATCAGTTAGATCATCTTTCCTCTAGAAGCAGTATCCCAATAACTCATGTCATGTAAGAAAATAAAGAACAGATCCAGTTGCATGTTTTACGATCAACATAGCATATTCATGAGCATGCATGCATTTTCTTTTACTTACATCACTTACTGAACATTAAGCACATTAGTTTACTTTGTGGTGTAGGTGATATTATCGCAAATGATGACATTGATCCTCAAGAAGAATGAGAGAGCAGTTGGCGAAGAATGTCCATGGGGTGTGCTTGTAGCTGTTGGGGGGATTTTGACATGTGGTCAACTTGTAGGTATTTTGACAGATGTGTGTAGATAGATGGTTTAATCTTTTGTAAAACACAGATTCGTTAGTTGTCAAGGTGTGATTTAAACTAGCTTTTATATGAAAAATGGGTTTTACCATGTTTAAAAACTTCCGCTACGTTTTATGAAAATAGAAATCGTTTTGATGTAGAAAAATGTTTTGGAACCATCTGGTATAAGTTTGGTTTGAAACCACAGGTTTTAGGTTTTAGTGATTTTAAACGTTATGTTGTCCGTTTTTGGAAAGGTTAAGAAGTTTTAGTTAAGATTAATAGCGAAAAGTGTCGACCGGACTCGGTAAGTGTTGACCCCTGCATGTGGGTGTCGACCCTTGAGTGTGTTAAATTGAGCAAGGTGTCGACCGGTGCACTCAGGTGTCTACCGGTAGGTCAGAAGTGTACACCAGAGTGTGTGAATGTTGACCCCTGAGGGTGTTAAGCCGTGCAAGGTGTCGACCACTTTTCTTAAGTGTCGACCGAAGTTGCAAAGAGTTGCGACCCAAGACGAAATAGGTGTCGACCCCGCCTATGAGTGTCAACCGGCCACTGTTCAGTTAGAAAACAGAGGCAAAATGAGGTGTTTCCTTAAGTTTCGACCGAAGTTGCAAAGAGATGCAACCCGAGACCGGTGAAGTGTCGACCGGAGACTACAAGTGTCAATCGGTTTGTGTAAAAAAAAAGAGTATTAAAAAAAAAAATTACGCACGTTTTCCACGATAATTTCTAAAAGCAGTTTACACATTTTGATCATTTTACATAAAGTCTCACGAATAGTTAGGGTAGTAACGTCCGATTCACGGGGCGTTACTGCTAGGCAATTTGATGGTTTAACCCGATAGCTCGAAAGTGTCGACCGAGTGAGGGAAGTGTCAATCGAGCAAGATCGACACTTGTGGACGAGTTGGCTCATTGGCTCGGCGGACCAGACTCGTGAGCCAGCCTGCTTGTCTTCTACCCATTTCCCGCAATCTTCACAAGCTTCGCCCATCGTTTACAATTAGATTTCTGCGAACAAGAGTTCAAATTGAAGGAGTAGAAGAAGAACATACATCGAGAAATTTACCTCAGGAAAGCTCCAAACCCAGATATGGAACCTAGGGGAGAGAAACAAGAGAGATCTGCAGGGTAAAGTAAGAAAAATGAAGAATGCAGTACCTGAGTGCCATCGCGAGAGACCGATACGACTACTCACTGACTCAATTTAGTGTCATTGGAACAGATTTAAAGGTCTCTCAAATCAAGCACTTTTCGCATTTTTCTTTTGGAAGATTAAACGTCACCTTATTTTTATCTCACAAAATTCTTGGAATTTGGGTTCGCCACTCCACGCTCTGTTTGTAATTAAATGTTCAAATTTATGGGTTGGTTGTTAAAGATAGTATGTTATATATTTCATCTCATATTGAATTAATTAGGTCCGTAATTTCTTATATTATTAGGTCTAATTCGAGACAACGAGAATATAAAGATTTTTGTAGAACCACCCAACTTAAATCAAGAAAATTAAAAATCGACGTAGATAATAGGTTGAATTCAAATTATTTAATGTTGCAAAATGTTAGATCACATTGACAAGTTATTTGTGTTTTTATTAATTATAAGACGCAAAGTATTAAACTTGACAAATTTGGTTGTGATATTGCTAATATCTTTCTTGATTTTTTAAAATCTTTTTATGATACTACAACTCAATGTTCTGAAGTTTATTATCTCACTTCTAATATTATTCTTCGAATTTTTGTAGATTTAACATGTAATTTTACAAAATATCAATTAGTAGATGAATTTAGTAATATTCTTTATAAACTGAAAACAAAATTTAAAAAATATTGGCATAACATTCTTTTTATTTTTTGTTATGTATGCATTATGGATCTAAGATTTAAATTAAAAGTAGTATGTCTTATACTCAATAGGATTTCTACAAATTATGTATTGCACTCTTGATTACTAGTGATGACATAACAAATGTAGTTGTTAATTTATATGCTTCTTTTGAAACAAAATATTTCAATGTTAATCATTATTATTCACGACCTCCACAAACTGAGAGTTATCCTAATAGTAGTAGCGGTGGTGGTTGAGGTAATTTTAGTCAAAAAATATAGTATGGATGATATATGAAGTGAATTACAAACTAAAAATTATTCTACTTCTTTTATCAATGAACTCAACATTTATTTTGAAGCTCGTTATCAATTTTCTCGAGATGAGAATTTTGATATTTTAGATTGGTGAAAAAGACATTTTACCACATATCCTATTCTTTCTATAATGGAACGTGATCTACTTAACACCTCTTGTTTCTACTGTAGCATCGTAATCTGCTTTTAGTGCAGGTGGACGTGTTTATGATGAACGAAGAGGAAGACTTGCACTGGACCTTATGGAGGCGCTTATTTGTATCAAATATTAGACTGACGCCAAGACGAGAGATCAACAAGGAGGAGATGAAATTCTTGAGGAGTTTACGAATTTAGATGTTGAAGACTATAGATTTTTTTTATTGAATTTCTTTTGTAATTTGAAGTAATTTTTTTTTTTCAAATTTGTAATTTTTTTCCAAATTTGTAATTTTTTTCAAATTCTAATTTCTTTTTATATGTCAAAATATTTTTAATGATATTTATGTAATATTTTTTATTGGATAGTCTCAAATAATTTTTTTATTAATACATTTAATTTTATATACATTAACATAACTAATTTTTAAATTAAATAAGTAAATATCGTTGACATATAATTATTAATACTTATTATAATTTTAAATAAAAATTTTTAAAAAACTTATATTATATTAATATTAGTTGAAAATATTTATATACACTCAGCTCGTTAGGCTCGGCTCGTTAAGGCTCGTTGATCCGGCTCGGCTAGACTCGTTTAACTTGTGACTCGCGACCCGGCTCGGGTTGAAATTTTTTCAGCCTGGCTCATTAAGCTTGGCTCATTAGGCTCGGCTCAGTAGACTCGTTAAGCTCGGCTCGTTTAACTCGTTAGGCTCAGTGAGTCAGACTACTTCTGGCTCGGCTCGGTCGGTTCATTTGTCATCTCTAGTGGATGGCATATCTCTCTCGTGAGGGATCCAATAGAAGCAATATTTATGGCAGGTTAAGACTGAGTGAATGAGGATGATTGTGTAAAAATGAAAGGTTGAATCTAAGAGATGGCGTAGATATGGCTGAAAAGGTGTTGGCTAGCCCGAAGAGGTGATAACTAGACCTCTTGCCTTTTGACTCTTTTTTTGAGAGAGGGCACTCCAACGAGCTATGGAAGAGAGTTTAATACTATTTTGCTATGGATACTACCTCCAAGAAGGCAATGAAAAGAGCAACAATAAGGGCTTCTAAGAATACTCACAACTTCGAAGACAATGTATACCAATAACCGATAGGATATTACTCACCGGCGGCAATGGGTTTGAGACTCGATGGAGGCTCAGTTTTTGAAGATGAACTTCAGCTTTTCAATTCCAACCAAGATGGCTGCTACAATAGTTAAGAAACGGTTAAATACCTCCTTAAATTACAATTAGGATTTAGCACACAAAAAGGTGGAAGAAGACTCTAGAAATACATAGTCATTTGGCCACCTCATTGGCCAAAGGTACAACTTTCTCTCTCCCATGATCCTTGTACTTTCTTCCCTCCAAATGCAGCTCATTCTCCCTCCTAAATGCAGCCCTAATCCTACCATAAAGTGTTCAGCCATGCATGCCATGCAAATATAAAAATAACTAGGTGTTTTGAAAAGAAAATAAAAAATAGGCTCGGTTACAACATTTGTCAAAAAAGAAGACAAATTCTTCCTTCAATGACTAGGTTGGGCCGATTGATGTTCTTCTTTGGTACTTGGTGATGCCGAGTGAAACTCCCAAGTTAGGACATGGAGAGGCTTCTTCAAGTCTAGGGTGTTTAGCTTCTACTTCAAGTCTTAAAAATATTATTCTCCTACAAAAAGAGCCAACTTATTAGAAAGAGACTCGGCCGAGGACAAGGCCTTGGCATATCATGACTCCTATATCTGGATTATGAACCCAAGCTGAAAGGATACTATTAATAGACAAAATTTTCCATTAAATATATACTATGCGGCGTTCGGACTCTGCAAGGACCTACCTTTTAGGGCAGGGGTCGACCCAGCACCAATTGTTTTTCCTATACAATTCCAACTCTTCCTCTTTCTCCCACTTTTATTCCTACACCTTCAAATTCTCCTCTGTCTATGACTTCCTCTCCCTCATCTCTAGTAATTCACCCTCATGCTTCCATCTATTCTCCTTTAGTGTCTCATCAATGCTTCTTTGCATTCTCTTTTACATGACCCTATATTATTCATAGGCATATAAATACTAATTCCCTTTGCATGGTTACTTGTTCCAAGGCAAGAATTTATAAACCTAAGGTTCTTTTGAGTACTACAACTCTTCCAATGGAGCCAACCACTTATACTTAGGCAACTGAGATAGTCTTCAAATTGAAGCTATGCAAACTAAGATTAAAACACTATAACTAAATAAAACTTGGACACAATTCCCTACGTCATCTAACAAGAAAGTTATTGGGATTGGTTTTCAAAATTAAAGTTAATTTTTATGACTCTTTGAAACGTTACAAAGCTCGTCTTGTTGCCAATAGTTATGTTCAAACTGAAGAATTGGATTATATAAACTTTTAGCTCAGTTGTTAAACCACCCACTATTCTCCCAGCTTTTTCTTTGGCTATCACTCGAGGTTGAATTATTAAACAATTGGATGTTAGTAATGTGTTCTTGCATGGTGACCTTGAGAAAACTGTTCTATGGCACAACCCCTAAGTTTTGTGGATCAGTTCATCCAACACGTGTGTCACTTGCATAAATCTCTTTATGGACTCAAACAATCTACCCAGACATGATATTTTAAATTACACTTAACTCTTTTATAGTGGAGCTTTACTACATCTAAGTATGATTCGTTAATGTTCATTTTTTGCACTAAATCATCTATGTTGATCATGCTTATTTATGTTGATGATATAATTTTTATAGGCTTAGATATTACATTGTTGGTTGATTTGCTTACTTACTTGAGAACCAAATTTACTATTTGTGATTTGGGTCATCTCAGATATTTTCTTGACATAACTGTGACACATCAAGCAGATGGTCTTCACTTGAATCAATCAAAGTATATTACGGACTTGCTGGATCAGACTAATAGGTCATCTTGTAGCTCGTATCGACACCCATGGTCTTCGTCGTGATTTTATCTCAGTTTTCAGGTACACCCCTTGCGGAGCCCTATTATTTGTCGAAGCTTAGTTGTTGGTTTGCAATCTTGCATGGTGACACGACCCGATATTGCCTTTGCAGTCAACATAGTTTCTCAATTTATACATTTGCCATGTGATGTCCAATAGCAAGCACCTAAAAGGATCTTCCTATATCTTCAAGGTACAAAACATTTTTGGTCTAACACTCTCTAAGTTGTTCTCCAATAATATTGTGTGCTATACAAATGCAGATTGGGCGTCTTGCCCAGATGACCATAAAGCACTAGTGTTTTTTTGTCTATTTATTGAGTCTAATTTAATTTCTTAGTACTCTTCAAAACAAAAGTGATTTCACACTCAAGTACTGAATCATAATATAGAATTATTGCCAGTTGGGCAAGCGAGATTCCTTAGATTGAGTCTTTATTCTATTAGATAATTTGAGTGTCTTTGCTTGGATTCAAATATAATGGTTCATTTTAAGTGTGCGAGACAAGATACTTCGCAAATCTATGGTCCAATATACACCATCATCTGAGTAGCTTGCTGATGCCTTGAATAAGTCATTATCGATCACCAGTTTTTAGAGTTCAAGATAACATCTTTCAATTCTCCCTGCCGTTGATCTTGGAGGAGGATGATAGCATATTATTAGTTATAGCAAATTGTTCGATTAAGTTTTTTCTAGAATATTCTTTGTGTTCTGTATAAATACAACATGTATACACATAATAAAATAAACTATAGTATAACAGAAAACTCTAATTTCTTCTCTTCTATCATCTCTCTTTTCTTAACTTGAACCAACGAAGGAATCAAATGGATTAAAAGTCCAATATTGGCCCAAAATGGAGATAGTGTCGCGGCATATAGAGCAACATTGTAATTCGGTCTAGTTTCGATCGGTTCTACAAGCTGCACAGTCTAAAACCCATTCCCACATCTCAAATCCCGTGATCCATGGTCGGTTCTCTTGCTTGTCCGAGAGAGAAAGAGGTCACTCAGCGTTATTAGTTATTGATAGTCCAACATTGCAATGATTTGGCATTTGTTTGTCAAATATAAATATATATATATATATAAAAGTTGTTTTGCCGATGATCTCAATTGTCAATTACCTAAAAGTAATTCAAACTAAGAAATAAGATTTGAAAGAATTTCAAATTTTATAGTATGAAATTTGTGAAACAGAAAAGTGAAAACTATTATTTTAATCATGAATTGAATTGGCGCCATATTATTAGATGTGATTATTTATATTATATTAATAAGCTATAAAATTATAATATGATATATGCGGACAAATAATAAAAAAAAACTTAATAAAAGAATAAGACCAAATCATGAAATAAATATTAGTAATTTTTCAAAAAAAAAAAAAAAAAAAAAAAAAAAAAAAAAAAAAAAAAAAAAAAAAAAAAAAAAAAAAAAAAAAAAAAAAAAAAAAAAAAAAAAAAAAAAAAAAAAAAAAAAAAAAAAAAAAAAAAAAAGACAAAACATGAGAAACTATTACATTAAAAATAATTATACGAGAGAATTTACTCACAAATAATAAAAAAAAAAAAAAAAAAAAAAAAAAAAAAAAAAAAAAAAAAAAAAAAAAAAATAGCTTTTATGTAATAATTATTTTTGCAAACAAAAAGTACAATAATTTAGCGCCATTAAATAGCAGCTACATTGCAGCTTGAGGTTGCCCTAGAGCATGCTTGTATAGCTTCTGCGTCTCTGCTCATTTGTGGCCAAAATAAATAATTCATACTAAATAATTGAATTTCTTTAATAATTGCTGTTTATCTCTATCTATAATAATTGAGTCACCATGATAGTTAAAAAGATCAAATATAATTAAAATTTGCCGTCACACTTAATTAAGCACTTGATTTATCTTGAATATCGACAAATTAATCATGTTGTTTCATTTCAAATCCATGGAATTGGAGAAAATTAATAAAAGAACATTACTAATTATAATATTAATAAAAGTAATTGTTTGGATTACCATTATTATTATTATTTTTATTATATAAGAGAGCTAGGGAGATTTATAATTAAAAATGATTATGGGTATCACGGGTTCTATGATGTGTATAATCAATCCCCATCTTTATTTCCCTACCAAATCGGTCACACCCTCATTTATTTATGGCCACTGTCTTTTGCTCCAACCCAATTAATTAAATAAAATAACCACGTTATCTTTTTTGTTTTTGT
Source organism: Begonia masoniana (assembly GCA_022432975.1). Taxonomy (NCBI): domain Eukaryota; kingdom Viridiplantae; phylum Streptophyta; class Magnoliopsida; order Cucurbitales; family Begoniaceae; genus Begonia; species Begonia masoniana. The sequence goes on from CM039511.1 coordinate 40,779,559, forward strand.
TACTATTTAAATGAATTCTACCTTTAAATTTAATTATTTAAAAATATTTGGAATTTTAGAATTAAAGCCATAAATTTTATAAAAAAATTACTAAATTATTTGTTAAGCAAAAACGGAAAATAAAAAGACAAAACATGAGAAACTATTACATTAAAAATAATTATACGAGAGAATTTACTCACAAATAATAAAAAAAACTTAATAAAAGAATAAGACCAAATCATGAAATAAATATTAGTAATTTTTCAAAAAAAAAAACTAAAATAAAATTCCAAAAATGAAAAAAGAAAGAGCTAGTCAATTGTGACAGACGTTAGATAGAGCTTGCCCCTACATCCCTTTTCCCTTTCACATGCCAACTCTAGTTAGTACTACAAAATGATTTATGCAATTATATAGTTTGGTTGGAAGTCATTTTTATTCTCCATCCCTTTCACTCACTAATTTATTAATTAAAACATTTTTATTTTTTATTTTTTAATACATAAAATGTTAAAGAAACAAAGACGCTACAACCCATTTGCTTATATGAATACATAAAATGTCACGTAATCTTTTGCTGTCTAAAATGTAATTTGTTTGTTGCGAAGGAAAATCATCTTATACTAATAATTGGAACTAAATTGAATTCTATAGTCAATATTTAATAAATATCGACCCAAACCCAAAATTTACCCATGACTCATACTCAAAATCGACAAAAATTTGAGTTGGCATTTAGACTTATATATTTTCATAAAATTAATTTGGAAAAAGTTCAATTTAGCTCCCAACGTATGGGGTCAGTGGTCATTTGGCCCCTAACGTTTATTTTTGACTCAATCAAACTATATCGTATAAAACGTTTGCAATTCAAACTCTCCCGTTAAAAAGGCCGTTAAAATTGACACGTGCTCTGCACGTGCGCTAATTAATTCCCAAAATACCCTCTTGTTAAAATTGTAAAAGTTAAAAAATTGGCTGAAACCCTAAGTTTTTATCGTTGCTTGGTCGTGTTTCATCTCTCTCCGGCATCGCACCGATAGCCGCTCGACTCGCTCGTATCGCACAGCTCGCATAGTCGCTCGGCTCGCTCGCATCGCACAACTTGCACAGATCGACTTCCCTGGTTTGATCAAAATTGTTCATCTGGAGGCACTCTCCCAACAAACCTTTCTTCACAAATTCCTTGGCCACTGACAAATAATAACACAACAAAACCTCAGCTAAACAGAGGAGTTCAAATTTCAGGTCTGGTTTTTTCCGTCAAAGCTCACGTGAGAATGAGTTTAGAACCACGACGACGTGCATGGTTGAATTGTTGGGAGGCAGCTGCAGGCGAAGCGGGTAAAGATTTTCGTTTAGAGGACTTCGAGCGCAGACGAGCAGACCATGTAAACCCGTCTCTTCTTCCAGTTTACGAGTCAATTCCTCCACCCCACTTCCCTTAAATGATAAACAATACTTCACCGAACTCATATCATCTCCTCCGTCGCCGTTCTCGTCCACTAGCTGATAGTATATCGTTCTTCCTTCCCCTTTCTGCGGAGAATCAACGGCAGAATCATCCGATAACTTGTAATCAACCTCTTTCCGGGAAAAACGCAGTAAAATGAATAAGATTTTCCTTCGTCGAAATCAAAGAAACAAAAAATCAGAAGTCGAGTACCAGAAGTCGATCAGAAACAGAAATAAGGGTACCAGAAGTCGATCAATAATCAGAAGACGATCAGAGAGCTGTGCGATGCGAGCGAGTCGAGCGACTGTGCGAGCTGTGCGATGCAAGCGAGCCGAGCGATTGTGCGAGCTGTGCGATGCAAGCGAGTTGAGCGACTGTCGGTGCGATGCCGGAGAGAGAGGAAACGCGACCAGGCAACGATAAAAACTTAAGTCTTCAGCCAATTTTTTAACTTTTACAATTTTAACAATAGGGTATTTTGGAGATTAATTAATGTATGTGCAGAACACGTGTCAATTTTAACGGTTTTTTTAACGAGAGGGTTTGAATTACAAACGTTTTATACGATAAGATTTGATTGGGTCAAAAATAAATATTAGGGGCCAAATGACTACTGATCCCATACGTTGAGGGCTAAATTAAACTTTTCCCAATTAATTTCTATTTTTAAACCATTTTTTCAATGAATTGAACATGAAATGAAATGATAGTAAATAATCAGTACAACGTCACTCAAATATTCATTAATTAAATAAAAAAAATCACATCAGACAATATTGTTTGACAAGACCTCGTAACTAAGAATCTCAACCAATCATTACAATGAAATTCTTTACTATATAATATTAAATAATTTTTTAAATTATTTTTAATGATGGCCTTTGTTAAGTCAAATAATATTTTAAAAGAAATTAAAATAATAATTTAAATCTCTTGGAACCAAGAGCCTACACTTCGCAGTAGAATCCATCATTACCATAAGATTTCATGCATGGGGCCACAGTGGGGCCCACTGTCAAGTGTCGCCGGTCGAGTAATGAAATTGCTGACGGCTAAACCGGCGGATAAACCGCCGGTGTGCTCCAATAAACAGAAGCTCTTTTTATTAAAATAATAAAGTGGGACCCAGAAAAGGGTGTGGCTAATAAATAATAATAAAAAAAAGACATAAGACAGCTTTAAGCGAAGCAGAGCCTGTTAATGCTTCTAACACCGCCGGAGCCTGCTGCTTCTGCTCTGCACCTATCTCTCTCTCTCTCTTAACTTCTCATTTACTGCTTTTTTTTTTCTGAGTTTTTGTTTTATTTTTAATTTTTATAAAACAATTACCCAAATTAATTTTTTATATATTATTTAAATTAGTAGTAGTTTAGTTTCTCCGTTTCACTTTCTGAGCTGAGCCAAGCAACCCTTTTAGATGATGAGCTTTCAATTTGATTCATAAACTTGCTTAATCACTTTTTATAGAAAATTACATGGATCTTTGCATATTAATAGAAGTGTCGAAAAAATGGAATCTTTGGATTCAAACTAGAAACAACTTCCAAATTTTCTCGGGGATGTTTGGAAAGTCAGAAAATATGCCCCGGATGCTAACAGAAGCTCTTTTTATTCACTGAAAACAGAGATCTTCAAGTGTTCGAGGAAATGCGCCATAGAGCAACAAACGAATTTGGCGAAACTTGCAGAGGAAAATGGAAGAATCGCTATGGGAAAATGTCGAGGAAAGAAGAAGAAGGAGGAGGGGTGGAAGTATAAATAAAAAGGAGTGGCAGTAGCAATTTTTTTCTTGTTTTCCCAACCAACCAAACCATTGTCTCTGTCACACTAACAAGCACGCCTCTCTCTTTCTTTCTTCCTCCACGCGCTTCTCTCACCCTTTGAAGTTTTTCTTCACATAAACATATATCTTAAATGCAATTATTATTTTTCATGTTTAATTTTTTGAATAGATTAAAAGGTTACTCGACAAATAGAACAAATTCACGAAGACTCTTTTAAGTTTCATTTAAATAAGTTTTACTTTCCTATTTCTTGAATCATGTACAATTTGTTACAACTCAACTATTCACGAGTTTTACGGTCTTACTTTTATGTCACGATGACTCCATCGTCTGTGTATTTTCAAAACGAATTTACAAATTTTATTGTCTTTCTTATGCGTCAGCTACTCAATTATTCTTGAGAAAATGAAAACAAACTTATGAATCTTGATGCCTTTTTTTTAGAGTAATATTGGTTGACACTCTAATTCTACACTCACTCTAGTGTGATGCATAATTATCATTGACTCATTGATTTATATAATTTATTATTTTAATATTTATATTATAAAAGAATAATTTTATTAATGAAGAAATGACAAAGTGTCACATTAGCATGCGAAATTAAAGTATAAAATTAGAGTGTCAACTTAGTCTTATATTTTTTTTAGTATGCATGCTTCAATTTATTTCTCCTAAAAGTACTTTCATGATGCAATAATTACACGTCATTTAGAACATAATTTAAATTTTAGTATATGTTAAATAGTAATAAACACTCATTTTTAGAGGACGTGACTCTGGAGTTTTCTGGTGTTTCCAGTACAATATTGTTCAATTTGAGTTAGAACCTACACATATTTGTTCATGTAATTAACTTAATATTTGTTGTACTAGGTAAAACGGATAACTTTATTCATAAATCACTTAATTTTCACTCTCTTAGAGATTTAGGATTGTACACCCTACTGGTATGTATTGGGTTTTCGCAATCAATAAAATCTTGAGTCGTCATTGCTTTCACAGGGCGAACTGCCACAATCTTCTCATCTTGAAAGCCTAACATCATTGTCGGCCACACTTCCGATTGTGAATTAACTATGATACCATTTGTGAAGTTTTATGGTGCTCTCAGTATAATATTGTTTAATTTGGGCCGAAACCCGCACAGATTTATTTTTGGAATTAATCTTTAACACTTTTATACTAGGTATGAATATGAACTTTACTTATAAGTCACTCAATTTTTATTCACCCAATCGACGTAAGATTGTGTACCTCCACTAGTATAAGTTGAGTTTTTACAATAAACAAAATCTTGTGTAGTTCTTTCATTCACTGGACGAGTTGCCACAAAAACACTTGTCCAGTAATTCTAATTGAAAAGATCTTTTCATCACAATATTAAAGTTTGATATTATAGTTCACCCAAATTAATTTTACGTAATACCAAAAATTTCCATACAAGTTATTATTTCAAAGTAAAAAAATATAATATAATATCTTTGTATAGTTCAGAAAAATTTAGAATTTATGCATAAAATTATTTATTTATTCCCACTAACTTTTTTGAATAAAATTACGTATTTTTATGGTTATTTTCTTGTTAATTAATTTTTAAAAGTTAAATAAATTGAGTGGATTATAATAACTTAGATATAATCAAATTAAAAACTAGAAAAATAAGATAAAAAATATTTGATCAAAATATTTGGCTATTATAAGGTTTATATGACGAATTAGTTTTCATTTTTTAAATATTTTTAATTTATTTGTGAAGTCGCGTAGTTGTCACCCGAAACGTGCGCGTGGAAAAGAAATCACGTAGCTGTCAAACTATTTACAACTACTTCGAGAAACGGTAGTACGAATGACGGCCTCTCTCTCTGTTTCCTCCTCTATCATCAACGTCCCCTCACCGCCGTTTAACTCGCCAATCTCTCTAACGTAGAGAGAGAAAATGAAAGGTGCAGAGGGAGAGACACTACTACTCTGTATCTCTACTACCCTATCTATTCTTAGCTGACTCCACTCCACCCTCTCTCTCTCTCTCTCTCTCTCTCCATATCTCTGTGGATGGGTACCTTACTCTTCACGCCAAGGGCCTGTTCTATCTCTTTATTTGAGCTTCTTAGATGCTTCCCATTTTCACCGCTTAGCAGTTTTCAGTGTTTGGTGAGGATTTGAGTTGTGTGTGTTTGTGGAAATGGACAAAGGAGTGTTTTCGAAATGGAGTAGTAAGGATCTTGGTACCGTGTGCTTGATGATGGCGGTTCTTTTGCTCGACTGTTCACTTGCTTCTTCGCTCGGAGACGAAGGTTTGCTTGGTTTCATCTTCTGTTTCTGGGTTTTGGATTTTCTCTTCCTTTTTTCTTCTAGACTTTTTTTTTGCGTAGTTGTCACCCGAATACGTGCGAGTGGAAAAGAAATCACAGTACTGCGGTCAATAGCTGTGAGTTACAACTACTTTCGAGAACGGTATGTACGAATGACGGCCTCCTCTCTCTGTTTCCTCCTCTATCATCAACGTCCCCTCACCGCCGTTTAACTCGCCAATCTCTCTAACGTAGAGAGAGAAAATGAAAGGTGCAGAGGGAGAGACACTACTACTCTGTATCTCTACTACCCTATCTATTCTTAGCTGACTCCACTCACCCTCTCTCTCTCTCTCTCTCTCTCTCCATATCTCTGTGGATGGGTACCTTACTCTTCACGCCAAGGGCTGTTCTATCTCTTTATTTGAGCTTCTTAGATGCTTCCCATTTTCACCGCTTAGCAGTTTTCAGTGTTTGGTGAGGATTTGAGTTGTGTGTGTTTGTGGAAATGGACAAAGGAGTGTTTTCGAAATGGAGTAGTAAGGATCTTGGTACCGTGTGCTTGATGATGGCGGTTCTTTTGCTCGACTGTTCACTTGCTTCTTCGCTCGGAGACGAAGGTTTGCTTGGTTTCATCTTCTGTTTCTGGGTTTTGGATTTTCTCTTCCTTTTTTCTTCTAGACTTTTTTTTTTTGGTTTCTGGGTAATGGTTAAGACAGTTTCGCTGTTTCCATTTGTGTTGTTTGCTACCCTCTGATGGTCAATGGGTTTGAGAAATTCCTAGTGAAACACTGGCCATTCTTCTAGATATAGTATTTTTTAATATTATCCTTGTTCGTTGTAGCATTCTTGTTTTTGGCTCCTCTAGTGGAGCATTTCCCACCTTTTCTTCTCGGTCAAACGAAAGCATTAGATGGTCGTTCCTCAATAGATAACATGCTAGAAGCAGTCGAAAACCATTTGAATGGGTTGAACTCTCCAGATATTGTGTTGTTCTAGTCGACGATTAATATAAATTATAATTTATAATAACATTAGTGCTGTTTTCGTGCAGGTAAAGCGTTAATGGCGATTAAGGCCTCTTTCAGCAACTTGGCAAACGTGTTGCTAGACTGGAATGATGCTCAGGATAGTGATTTTTGTGCATGGCGGGGAGTTCTTTGCGATAATATCAGTCTCTCGGTTGCGTCTTTGTGAGTTTCGCTCTTAAAACAATCAAGCATTTTCTCATTCTCTGCTTTAGAACACTCTCTCCTGGCTTTTTCTATCTTTTCACCAATTTTATGGATGGGTTTTTGAATTCTTTGGTCTTTTTTTTCTTCCAATTTGTGGGTCTTAGAAATCTTTCCAACTTGAACCTGGGTGGGGAAATGTCAGCAGCCATTGGAGATTTGAGAAATTTACAGTCCATGTAAGAGCTTTTTTTTCAACTTTTTATGATTCTTATTCTAATATCACAATTTCAGAGTTCGTGCTAATTTTACACTTTGGAAATGGCAGTGATCTTCAGGGTAATAAACTGACAGGACAAATTCCCGATGAGATTGGAAATTGCGGATTTCTTGTCCATCTGTAGGCTTCTTATCTTTCTTTTTCCTTTTCCTTTTCCTTTTTTTTCACTGTCTGGTTTATATTTATATTTCATACCTAGTAAACTAAATTTTTTATTTGTTGAATTAATTCAGTGATTTATCTGATAATCTGCTTTATGGAGACATACCATTTTCAGTATCCAAGCTGAAGCAACTCGAGTTCCTGTGAGTTTTAATACCATCATTACTAATATATCGATTCTACTTGAGTAAAGAAACCATTTGGTGATTTTTAATGAACTTTTATTTATTGTTAAATGTAGAAATTTGAAGAACAATCAGTTGAGCGGGCCTATTCCTTCAACCCTTACCCAAATTCCAAACTTGAAGACTCTGTGAGTACTCTCATTCAATCCGAAGCACTAACTTCTGAATTTTGTGGGTAATTTTTCATCTTCTATTTCAGTGACCTTGCTCGGAACCAGCTGACTGGTGAGATTCCCAGATTAATATATTGGAATGAAGTTCTACAATACCTGTAAGTCCTAGAATTATATGGTTAGAATATTGAAAGACTGTCTAATGTACAGCTAAACCATTGACAAGACTCATTTTTGTTTTCTTATTTTTATAGTTTGTATAGTAAGTAGGCGAAAACATTAAAATGTCACTTGATGTAATGGTTTTCAGTGGTCTACGAGGCAATTATTTGACGGGAACGTTATCCCCTGATATTTGCCAACTTACAGGCTTGTGGTACTTGTGAGTATTAAGTTGCCATTCATTTTTACCAGCCACTATTTAGAGTATTTGCCCATCTTGAAAGTTTCATATCATTTCAGTGATGTACGAAGCAATAACCTTACCGGCACCATACCAGACAGCATTGGGAACTGCACGAGTTTTGAAATTTTGTATGTAATTACACTTGATTGTCATAATTCCTCTTTTGTTTGATTTTTATTTGAACTTGTTACTTATTTGAAAAAAATATTTCTTCCAGGGATATTTCTTACAACCAGATATCTGGGGTGATTCCTTACAACATTGGTTTTTTACAAGTCGCTACTCTGTAAGTTTTTCTGGTGAATCCTGCATTCTGTGATTCTTAATGCTGAGATAATGATTTTTGTGTGTGGATCTTTTAGATCCCTCCAAGGAAATAGATTGACTGGGAAGATACCTGAGGTGATTGGTTTGATGCAGGCTCTTGCTGTCCTGTGAGTGATTGTTCCTGCTTCATTATCTTGTTTATTAGACTATTTCATTCTGCCATTTTAGATTTAAGTCAGAAGCTAATCAATGTTCTTGCAGGGATTTGAGTGAGAATGAGCTAGAAGGGCCTATTCCACCAATTCTTGGCAATTTGTCTTATACTGGCAAACTGTGAGTTTTTTTTGCTGTTTTCATGACAGTGGAATTGATCTTTTTTGGTGATTTTTCTTCTGCAATGTTATTTGATCTTTCTTCATTTAGATACCTCCATGGAAACAAGCTGAGTGGTCCAATTCCTCCTGAGCTGGGCAATATGTCTAAACTAAGCTACTTGTGAGTGGCTTCTTTTTTATTCACTCATCCACTGTTTTTATAGCATAATCTAATTAGTCGGTATTTTCCCAGGCAATTAAATGACAATCAACTGGTTGGGAAAATTCCAGCTGAGCTTGGCAAACTTGATCAATTGTTTGAATTGTACGTTTTTAGTCCTGCATGTTTATTTTTATTTCAAGCATTAGGCTGACCATTCGACATATTTTTAGGAACTTAGCCACTAATTCCCTTGACGGTCTGATACCTCATAATATAAGCTCCTGCACGGCCTTGAATCAATTGTATGATCTTTTTTTCCTCAATTATGGAGCAATTATTCTGTTACTTATTTATGTCTGAAGCTTATGGTGAACTTTTGTCCTTCAAAGCAATGTTCATGGTAATCACCTCAGTGGACCTATCCCTTCTGGGTTTCAGAATCTAGAAAGCTTAACATACTTGTAAGTATAGTGCACTTCATTGGAATCTTTTCATTCCATTTTTTAGCTGCGGACTTCCATGGGACGTTGACTCCAATTAATTTTTGTGCCTGGTAGAAATCTTTCGGCTAACAATTTCCAGGGAAGGATACCAGTTGAACTAGGACGCATAATAAATCTTGACACACTGTATGGAAACTACAGTTTCTTTCTTCCCTTTTCTCTTGGATTAAGAGCATGCAGTTAATCCGATGATATAACTTGCTTCACTCGCAGGGATCTTTCGAGCAACAATTTTACTGGTCACATACCAGCTTCAGTTGGTGATTTGGAGCATCTTCTTACCCTGTAATTCTCCTTCACAGTTGAATCAACTACTTGGAATTGCTCTTTATTTTTTGCACCTAATTCTGTAGTTTGCATTTACTTGCAGAAATTTGAGTAAAAATCTTCTTGGAGGGGCATTGCCTGCAGAATTCGGAAATCTCAGAAGTATACAAATCATGTAGGTTTTGATTATCAGATCGAAATTAGGTCGAAGAGTAAAGTTTGTACCTGAGTTTTTAGTTACTTTTGATTTTTATTGTACTGCCTTTTGTAGTGATATGTCGTATAATATTCTCTCTGGAAGAATTCCTTCCGAATTTGGTCAGTTACAGAATCTTATGCAACTGTAAGTAGACTGTCCTTTGCACACTAACAGATTCCCTAGTTTCTTCTTGGTTTTGTGGAATGAACGTTCATAATGATGATGTTTCAGGATTCTGAATGATAACAACTTGCAAGGAAAAATTCCAGATCAGCTGACAAACTGCTTCAGCCTTGTTGTTTTGTGAGTTCTTCTGCTTTATCTCCTTTCTCCTTCATGACATTTATTTATAATCTACATCTTCAGGAATGTGTCTTTCAACAATTTATCTGGAGTCATTCCTCCGATGAACAACTTCTCGAGATTTTCTCCCGACAGGTATAAGAAAGATTTTACCACATGATCTACTTTCCTAATCCCTATGTGGTTCTCTCTGATTTTAAATTCTCTACGTGAATTATTCTTTAACCATTTGGTCCTCCATTTTCCAGCTTTTTTGGAAATCCTATGTTATGTGGCAATTGGCTGGGTTCAAGCTGTGGTCCTTATTATCCAAAATCTAGAGGTTTGTAGAAAGTTGAGAAATTTTATTTGGACTTGATTTCCTTTTCACTTTAACATATATTCTCGTATTTGTTTTTCTCCAGCAATATTCTCTCGAACTGCAGTTGTGTGTGTGACAATCGGCTTCATCGTGCTCTTGGTGATGGTGATTGTTGCAGTTTACAAATCCAACCAACCGAACCATTTTATGAAGAGTTCAAGCAAACCTGGGCAAGGTTAGAATAATATTCATTATAATTTTAACAATACATTTTGTGATCATGTTTGCCAATTTTGAAATTGTTCGAACCTGACTGGTCTCAGGTCCTCCTAAGCTTGTAGTTCTTCAGATGGACATGGCAATTCACACCTACGATGATATAATGAGAGTCACTGAGAATCTGAGTGAGAAGTACATTATAGGATATGGTGCCTCGAGTACAGTGTATAAATGCGTATTGAAGAATTGTCGTCCTATTGCAATTAAGCGACTCTACAATCAGTATCAGCACAATTTGCGAGAGTTTGAGACGGAGCTCGAAACAGTCGGGAGTATAAGGCACAGAAACCTTGTTAGCTTGCATGGTTATTCCTTATCTCCCTTTGGAAATCTTCTGTTCTACGACTACATGGAAAATGGATCTTTGTGGGATCTTCTTCATGGTTGGTGACCTTTTCTTAAAGATTACTTGGGTTTATTATGATTTTTTATGATTATTACATCGTTCGATTAATTTTTTTTTTCTTGATGATGGCAGGACCATCGAAGAAGGTAAAACTGGATTGGGAAGCGCGGTTGAAGATAGCCGTGGGAGCTGCACAAGGACTAGCTTATCTACATCATGATTGCAACCCTAGGATAATTCACCGAGATATTAAATCCTCAAATATCTTGGTGGACGAGAATTTTGATGCCCATCTTTCCGATTTTGGAATTGCCAAATCCATCCCCACTGCAAAAACCCATGCCTCGACTTATGTGCTTGGGACAATTGGTTATATCGATCCGGAATATGCTCGAACGTCTCGTCTCAATGAAAAATCTGACGTCTACAGCTTTGGAATTGTACTTCTCGAGCTACTTACTGGAAAAAAGGCAGTGGACAATGAATCTAACTTGCATCAAGTGGTATGGTTTTCACTAATTACAGAATTTTTTAGAAAAATAATGGAGTGCATCTTAAATAATAAGATTCTGTTAATGGTATACAGATAATGTCTAAGGCGGATAATAATACTGTCATGGAGGCAATTGATCCTGAGGTTTCTGTCACTTGCATGGATTTATCTCATGTTAGAAAGACCTTTCAACTTGCCCTTCTATGCACGAAGAGGGCCCCATCGGAGAGACCAACAATGCACGAGGTGGCGAGGGTTCTGGTTTCGCTTCTTCCAGCTCCACCGGAGAAAGTGATAGATTATGCAAAATCTGTGATCGTCAAGGGACAACAGCAGATGAGATTCTCGCCGCCGCTGTTTGAACCGGAGAAGAGCTCCTCCGCTGCACAATGGTTTGTTCGATTTGGTGAAGTTATGTCTAAAAACGACCTTTGAACCAAAGATTTAAGTTTTTCACTGTTTCTTTTGAAAACACTGACAAGTAGGAGGGTGTTTGGATGGAAAGAAAATGAGGGAAAATCCCGAGTAGATACTGGGAAGGTGGATGGATTCTAGAATTTAGCAGTAATTAATGATAGCAAAGCTTTTTGTACAAGAAATCCTGCATTTTCTTTTAATGTCATCACGTGCATGTGAAGCCTTTCCAGAGCATTCATGGCGAAAACTTTGCTTCCTTAGTGCTTTAAAATCGTCAGTTTGATTTTTCAACTGTATCACGGAAGAGATCATGAATTGTACCTCCATTTTTAGTTTTTATATGAATTATTATTATTCAGTTTAAACACTTGCGCTACGTAGGTACGGGATTGTGACCTGAATTATGGCTGAACTAAGAGTTGATAGAGCAACATAAATAATAAACTAAGTTGGTTGCTTTTACTTTGACACCAACATCTCTTCCTCACATAGATGGCCATCGCCTTCACTCTTCAGCCAAGCTCCACTTATCGAAGAGCTTCATGGCTCTAGTGTTTTCTAAAATGACCTTCGTGCTGGATACCACAACATTCTTGTCAAGGCTTCATATTGTCACAAAACTGCATTCAAAACACACTAAGGATTATACGAATTCAAGGTTATGCCCTTCCGCCTTACTAATGCATGTGCAACATTTCAATTTCTAATGAACAAAAGTTTTTAATCCTTACCTAAGGAAATTTGTCCTTGTGTTTTTCAATGACATTGTTTTCATCTTTGAGCAGTCTTGTCACTGCTTCGAAAACATTCCTTATGACTTGTGCTCCTGTCTTGGCTTTGCATGATTCTAACATGCCCTTTATCATCAAGATAGATGCTTGCTATGGTGGGATGGGCGTTATCCTCATGCACAAGCGCCAGCCGATTGCTTGCATGAGCAAGCGATTCAGTACAAGAAATTTCGGATTTCCAATCTACGAGAAAGAGCTTCTTGCCTTGGTCATAGTGGTTCAGCATTGGTGCCACTATTTGGGAGGTAACAACGTTATCATCAAAACTGTTATAATCGATGTGATCCGATTTCTGTTTGGGCTAGGCCGGTTCGGCCCACGTTGTGAATCTCATTATGACTAAGGTTTTTTGTCTACGTATAAATATATGCTTGAGTCGCAAAACTCATTGTACCTTTGATTTTAGTGTTTTCTCCTCTCCCCGTGGTTTTTTCCTGTTTAGGGTTTACCATGTAAATCTTGGTGTCCATTATTTTCTTGTTTTTCAATTTCGTTTTGTTTTCGGTTTATCAACAATTGGTATCAGAGCGAGTTGAAGGTTTTTCAAAAATCAAGGCTAGATTTTTCGAAGGTATCGAACGATTCGGAGCATATCTTCTAAGGTCTGAATAGTTCTCTCGGATTGTCCGTCTGTTTGAGGGTGAAAAGCTGTGCTAAAACTAAGCTGTGTTCCCATAACCTTTTGCAAACTCTTCCAAAACTTAGATGTGAATCGAGAATCCCGATCTGACACTATTGCGATAGGAACTCCATGTAAACATACAATCTCATGCACATATAATTCAGTAAGCTGATCCATCGAGTAAGTCATTCTCATCGGCAGAAAGTGGGCAGATTTGGTTAATCGATCAACTATTACCCAGATTGCATCATGTCTCTTTGCCGTTCTAGGCAATCCCACAACAAAGTCCATTGTTACATGCTCCCATTTCCATTCGGGAAGTGGTAAAGGTTGCAGTGTTCCTGAGGGTCTCTGATGCTCAGCTTTAATCTGCTGACAACACAAACATGATCCTACATACTCCGCCACACTCCTTTTCATACTCGGCCACCAATAGTGCTATCTGAGGTCCTTGTACATCTTCGTACTTCCAGGGTGGACAAAAAATCTAGAAGAATGTGCTTTAGAAAGAATCTCATCTCGAAGTTCTTTAATGGCAGAAACAAACCATCTATTTCTAAACTTAAGGATCCCATCATTGGAATAATTGAAATCTGAATTAACAGTAGATTCTATGCTTAATCTGTACTTTTTGCACTCTACATCATTTGTCTGAGCTTCCTTTATTCTTTCTAGAATGGTAGGTCTGAAGGATATGGCAGAAAACATGGCTGACACACTGTGCACTGCTTCTAGATTAAACCTTTGGAATTCAGACTCTAAGGCTAATGGTATGTCAAGAATCAAGGCTGAGGCTGAAGTTGTCACTCTACTCAAAGCATCTGCCACAACATTTGCTTTGCCGGGATGGTATTTAATCTCAAAATCATAATCCTTTACAAATTCCAACCATCGACGTTGCCTTATATTTAATTCCTTCTGTGTGAAGATATATTTCAGACTTTTATGGTCCGAGAATATTTCACAAGTTTGTCCATACAAGTAATGCCTCCAAATCTTAAGTGCAAATACCACTGCAGCTAATTCCAAGTCATGCGTAGGATAATTCTTCTCATCAGTTTTCAACTGTCTAGAAGCATAGGCTATTACCTTTCCCTCTTGCATCAAGACACAGCCAAGTCCAATCTTAGATGCATCACAGTAAATGCTAAATTTACCATTTTCAACAGGAAGGGTTAATATTGGGGCATTGGTCAGTTTCTGTTTTAAAGTCTGGAAACTGAATTCGCATTCCTCTGTCCATGCATACTTAATGTTTTTCCTAGTTAACCGAGTGAGGGGTGTAACAATATTCGAGAATCCTTCAATAAATTTCCTGTAGTATCCTGCTAACCCAAGGAAACTCTGAATATCTGTAGCATTCTTCGGTTGGGACCACTCCTTAACTGCATGAACCTTGGCTGGATCCACAGATATTCCATCACCCGATATCACATGACCAAGAAAGTGAACTCTGTCCAACCAAAACTCACACTTGGAAAACTTGGCATAAAGTTGGTGCTGCTTTAGTAATCCTAACACCAAGCTCAAGTGTTTTGCATGATCATCCTTTGTACGTGAGTAGATTAAGATATCATCTATGAACACTAATTCAAATTTATCTAAATAGTCGTGGAACACTCTATTCATAAGGTTCATGAAGGCTGCCGGTGCATTTGTCAATCCAAAGGACATAACTAAAAACTCATAATGTCCATACCTTGTGCGAAAGACAGTCTTTGAGATATCTTCAGATTTAACTTTCAATTGATAATAACCTGACCTTAGATCAATCTTAAAGAAGACTCTTGCACCATTAAGTTGGTCGAATAAATCGTCAATCTTTGGCAATGGATACTTGTTCTTGACAGTTAGCTTATTTAGTTCCCGATAATCAATGCACATCCGCATCGATCCATCATTCTTTTTGACAAAAAGGACTGTGACGACCCTAACACTGTACCCATTTTTCCCGTAATATATTTTTTTTATCCTAATAACATAAGAAATCCTATAACGTAAAGGCGGAAATTTAAAACGTTAATAGAATTAAAACCAATGCAGCGGAATTTAAAACGGAAACCAAAATTTGTAAAACATTCGAACCTATTTTTGAAAACCACGAAATAAAGCTTTAAAACAATAAAGCTTTAAAACAATTAAAAGGAAACCTTAAAACATTAATTAAAAACAATTAAAAAAAACAGAGGGGAAGCATTCGGCAAAGAACAGGGGTAGAAACGGGCAATCGCCCTAAAAATAAAGGGGCGATCGCTGGTTTTGCCAGCGATCGCCTGGGTAAAGCGATCACAGATCGCGGCAACAACACGAGGGGCGATCGATCTCCCATTTCGAGCGATCGATCGCCACTCGCTCTAGAAATTTATTTCCAGAGCGCTCAGCGATTCGCCCAGCGATCGCCTCAACAGGAGATCGCCTAACACAAGGGGCGATCGATCGCCCGTTTGGGGCGATTGATCGCCAATCGCTCTGGAAATTTCTTTCCAGAGCGCTCGGCTTCCTCCCTCTTCGTTCCTCTTTCTTTTCCTTCAACTACCTTCTCTTCTTTCTCTTCCTGCAAATCAATTCACTCAAAATTTCATCTAAACAACGACTCAAGGCACATTTAAAAACATAGCCTATTTTCATAAAAACAAACCGTGTGGATATGTTTAAAAACCGAACATTTTCCTAATACCAAACATTTACAAAATACATTTCCAAAACGTTTTAAAAACAAACTCAAAACATAACCTATCCACTGTCCAGAACCAAACATCCTAAAATGTTTCTAACTATACAATAATTCATAACCGACCCAATTCGCCTAAAAAACCTCCAAATGCCTAACTGTTACCCCCACGGGTCAACATACGCATCGACTGCCCATACACACCATCGCAACCGTTCTTCTTCAACCATCCTGTACATCGGGTGGAGGAATGTCGCCCTCACCTGCTTCTATATCACCTACACCATACAGACACACTATGAGCTAAAGGCTCAGTAAATTTCGTAAATGTAAATGCATGCTGTGCGTATGAGTTTCAGAAATCATGCACATTTTCTTTTCATTACGTCGCAGACAGAATGTCACTGAGGTCTTAGCCTATTAGATGGAGAGGACACATCCCGCGGTCGGACTGCCCTCTTCACCTAACCGGGTGGGGGGGTACACGCTCGCACCCATAACAGCCGTGCCTGAGCCCCACCTCGCGTAACCAGATACAGATTACATTGATTCATTACGTTCATTCATTTCATTTTTATAAACACGTGCATAAATCCATTTTCATGCTATTTTAAAAATATGTGATGCATGAACAGTTATAGATATAAAATAAACAAACATCATACATACCTTCAAGACTATAAAAAGCATAACCTATAAAAGAACTAACCCTATCTACCCGACCAAAGCATATAAACAAACAACTCTTCAGAGATCCTCGACGCGACATCGACATACGGTGTAGGCCACTCGGCCAAGTAAGTCACGAGAACTTACCTCGTGCGCGTTGAACTTCAAGCTCCGTCCACGAGCATTGTTCGTCTGAGACAAAACACAACAATTGTTGTTAAACGAGCTTTAAACTGTTATACGTCCAAATTTAACGAAACCTTAACTAAGGAAATTTTCTTAAAGTTCTAACTCAACTCTTCGAGACATTTTATCGAGCAATTCGTGCTCGTGAATTTCCAAAACTCCATTAATGGAGATTCTCAAAACTAAAAATCCGTTTTTTCAACCTAAAGACCGAATACACTCTAGATTTCGTCCAATAACGTTTAGTACGTTCAATATACTCACTAATACGTCAAACCTATCAATTTCTAACTTTAAACTACGTTTTTCACAAAATCTAAACGAAACCCTAACCGCTAAACTCCGTGAAAACTGAACTATAACGCTCCCAAAGCATAGAATCATACCTAGGGTTGAGTTTGGGGAAGAAAACACGAAGAATGGAGGACGAACGGAGGAGGAACGAACGGAGGAAATGGAAGTCGCCGTGAAGCTTCGTCGGAGGAAGGAAATCGCAGGGGAGAGGAGAAAAATGGCGTGGAGAAGAAGAAAGACATGTGTTTCAATTGAAATTTTTGACTTTGCAAATTACCAATTTGCCTATCCTTTGATTTTCTATTTGTTTCGTCCTTCGTTTCTTTAATTAACCAACGATTCGGTTTCTCCAAATTTTCTTACTTCGCCAATAACTTCAACTTACTACCAGGGTTTTATTAAAACTGTCCGTTCGCAATTCGGACCTCGTTTACTATTTTTACCAAAGTATCCTTTATATTACGATAAACGTAATTCTCGTAAAATTAGCGTTAAACCCCTAAAATTCAAGAAATTTTCTTAAAATCCTTATTAATTATTGGGATCGTAATAACGCTTTCTTTTTAAAAAACTGACTTGAATTGACATATTTATAAAAATGCCATTATATTGTTCATTTACAAAATCCTGAAAATCCGGATGTTACAAGGACAGGTGCACCCCACGGTGAAAAGCTAGGGTGTATGAACCCTTTCTCCAACAGATCCTCCATCTGTTTCTTTAATTCTTTAAGTTCTGTTGGTGCTAACCTATATGGATTCTTAGATACAGGCTCAGCGCCTGGGTAAACATCCACAACAAATTCAATTTCCCTATCTGGTGGTAAACCAGGAAGGTCATCTAAAAATACTTCAGGAAAGTCTTGGAAAACTAAGACATTTTGAGGATTTGCTTTTCCTACAAGTTGTGTGTCTAAAACGCTAGCTAAGAAGCACAAGTACTCTCCACATGGGGAAGGTCTAGTGTTAATAGAAGTTATTACAGACATTTCCTTATTCTTCTTTGAAGCTTGAAAGGTATGTTTCAAGCCACTAGGGGGGTGAAAACTAACTACTCCAGTCCTACAATCAATTGTGGCATAATACTTGAACAACCAATCCATCCCTAGGATTACATCAAATCCCATTATATCCATAATAATGAGATCAGCAGGTAAATTCTTGTTTCCCACTATCACCACACTATTAAGCATCACTTGGCTAGAGTGCATGCATTCACCAGAGGGT
Source organism: Begonia masoniana (assembly GCA_022432975.1). NCBI lineage: Eukaryota > Viridiplantae > Streptophyta > Magnoliopsida > Cucurbitales > Begoniaceae > Begonia > Begonia masoniana. The sequence continues at coordinate 40,797,704 of CM039511.1, forward strand.
AACGTGACATTAAACACATGTTCAGATGGCGAAGACTGTACATCTAACTTAACTGCAAACGTAGACGCTATAAAAGAATGTGTTGCACCAGAATCTATTAAAGTAAAAGCAGGTATAGAGTTGATCAATATAGTACTTGATACAACAGCGGGCTGTTCCTCACCCGACTCCATCATGGAGAATATCCTCGGTTTAATCATAGCGGGGCCACTCTTAAAAGCTGGGCAGTCTCTGCTAATATGGTCTACTTTAATACAATTGTAGCATCTGGTGATTCTAGGCTTCGGGCATTCTTTGAACGTGTGTCCAACCACCTCACAGTTGAAACACTTTCCAAAGCCCAATCTACACTCGCCCGGGTGGTTCTTCAAACACTTAGGACACTGGAGAAATTTCCTGGCATTCTGTATTTTCCCTCCTGCTCCTTGGCTATTCTGGCCTTCATTAGGCCTCTTTATTCCTCTTTGTTGGTGTGGCTGGATAAACTTTTGTGGGACCTCCTTTGGTCCAGCACACTTCCTTTCAGCTTCCTCCATCTCCAGAGCAGTGGACACAACTTCGCTGAATGTCAAGCCTTTAATACCACAAAATTTAACTCCTCGGTAAATTTCTGGCTTCAGCCCATGCACAAATTTGAACACCTTATTCTCGTCCCTGTGAGCAAAATGTCCAGCAAACCTGGACAGGGACTCGAATTGCCTACTGTACTCGGCCATAGACCCTGTCTGCTTCAAGTTCAGAAACTCCAACTTCTTTGCGGTTTGGCCAGTGCTGTTAAAATACTTCTCATAGAAAATGTCCTTGAATTGTGACCAAGGCATCGTCAAAACATCAGTGGTGGTCTCTATTGTTTCCCACCAAAGTTGAGCTTCACCAGCTAAATGAAATGTGGCCAACGTGACCTTGTTTCCTTCTCCAATGCTAGCACATCTAAACATACTCTCAATCTTTCTAAGCCATCCTTCAGCAATAACTGGGTCAGATGACTGTCCATCAAACGTGGGTGGTCGTAGCCTCCTGAATCTATCTCCAGAATGTTCATTGCTAGAACTCGAGTTGGCACTTCCTTGTACCTCTCGGTTCAACAGCACTCCTAACTGATCAGACTGCTGTCGCACTAAGTCTGTTTGCTAACGCACTAGATCTCTCAACTGCCTAATTACGCTAGGATCTTCTTCACGTCCCGGATTCGGTATCTCTCTTGGTACTCTTGGTCTTCCTGGTCGTCTAGCCATTTTGCTATATTCCTGAACAGGGTTAATTACTCTCATAAATATCTAATAGCTAAGGTTAATATAAACACTTACAGTTGTTGAAGTACTTCCATGTAACGATTAGTACTGATGAGTATTCTTTTGAACGGTTTAACTGAATGGCTCTGATACCATACTGTAACGCCCCGAGTTTTCTGAACCTGGTTCGCTACTCAAGATACTGAACCAAACTATAGGATTTTTGAGAAAATTCTAAAACTTCACTCAATGGACAAAATTTGACATTTTACAAGGTAAACATTGAGAATTTGTAGCGGAAAAAAAATCGTTTGAGCATAACAGAGTTGAGCAAAATTATGAAACAACGTTTAAATAATCAGCTATAATATTAAGAAATAATTCAGCTAAAAGAAATGAAGGCTTAAGCATGAAATACTTAAAGTTCGTAAAAAGTCAAACGCATCTTCTGCTAAACAAAGTCAACGGTAGAGGCAGAAACAGAAATAGAAGGCTTCTACCGCCAAACAGTGCCAGCGGTAGAAATAGGGACAAAAGACTCAGCGGTGGAAGCAGAGACAAAATCCACACGTCGACTTCACACGTCTTCTGCTCACATCTGCCGACGACGCGTCTGCTGTACACATCTACCGATCACAAAACGACAAAATCGACTGCATAATTCTTCCGTTTAAAATGACAGAATTACTATATACTTCTTCCATTCACAAAACGACAAATCTACTGCCTACATCATTCGATTACAAAATGACAAATCTACTACCTACATCATCTGATTACAAAACGACAAGGTTACTAAAGACATATACCGAAGACATCTACCGATGGCTTCTACTGAAGACATCTTCTGATGCCTTCTACTATAGATATCTTCCGATGACTTCTACTGAAGACATCTTCTGATAACTTCTACTGAAGACATCTTCCGATGACTTCTACTGAAGACATCTTCTGATAACGTCAGTCAGATGATTCAATCCTCCAACATCTACCGGTGGACAAAACACCCAACATCCACCGGTGGACTTCTTCACTCACCGATGGTTTAACTTGCAAATTTCACTCAAAACATTCAAAACAACCTGACCCTAAGTAACTTCTGAAATCCAACAAATAACCATTTGAAACCAACATTTGTATCCTTATCCAATAAAATCCCAAATTAACAATTTGTAACAAAACCAATTCAGAATTTTCATAACAGGAGAAACTTAAGTATTCTAAATCCTTCAGCTATTACTATCATCAAAATCCTCTGCACTCCACAACAGAACATCAGAAAATTAGACTCTACATACAGACAGTAGTTAAACCGCCTCATCAGAACACCCAATCGTGACATAGACGTACTCCTTCAACTTCATCTATTCTTCAGTGCACTCGGGGAATTCACTTGTTACAGTCTCAGTACCTACATCACAAAACTCATCTATTAGCCTAATGCTAAGTAAGTAAAGTAGTAATGAAATGAAATACTGAAACATAAATCCTAGATATGCAGTTTCTACTTTGACATCTCAGTTGCATATGCTTTCGTTTCTGGTCTGATCCCCCTGTGAAATTGGGAGTTGGATCACTTCTCCCAAAGTCATACATCCTCTCTTTTGATTAAGGGGCGGATTAGTTCCCTTAACAACTGTTTAGATCCCCCTGTGAAATTGGGAGTCGGATCAATTTTTCCAAAGTTATACATCATCTCTCTTGATTAAGGGGCAGATTAGTTCCCTTAACAACTTTTCTGTTTCAATCGGTTCATTCCTCACCATGCCACTATGCATTTAAATTCATTTTCGTATACTTTCAAAACAGGATACATGGCAAATTGAAAACACACAGACTATACATAATCCTACTGTTTTGTGATGTAGGCTCGAAGGCACACACGTACTCTACTTACCTGGTCTCCTAGAGATTGTTTGGTATTAAGCTACTTCAGGAGTCTGCTCGCCTATAATCGTAAACAGAGCACCGCATTACTAAACTTCATTATAAACTATTTAGAAATATTAGGGAAACTAGCTGGAAGTCCTGTTCGTCAAGCATTCCCGGTTCACCCCAAAACCCGAAACTAACTCTAACTCACAGCATTCACGAACACTCCCCTACAATCACTCTGTTATCTAATCACTAAAACAGCAAGTAAAAAAAAGATGAAGCAAAACTCACCTAGAGTAGAGAAAATCAGAGTGGAAAATGTCGGAAGGAAATCTGTTGAGCTGAGCTGAAAGTTCAAACGAAGGGAAATGGAAATAGGGTGGCGGCTACTGGGCATTAAATGCAGAACCTCTTCCCTTAAATAGGTTGTCCACTTTATATCTTAATTTACCATTATGCCCTCACCTAGTCACTCATTAGCCTAATCACTAATTTCCCTAATTTCATCTATAAAACATTCACTACTAGTTAACAAAATAAGTTGGCTCAATGAAACCGGGTGTTACAATTTCTTCGGCAAAGCTCCCATGACCTCCGTCGACGACCCATCGGAGTAAGGCTCCCCCTCTCTCTCCGTTTTCTTCTCTCTGTTGCGCCTCCCTCTCTCTCTGATTCTCCCTCTCACTCTCTGCAGAAATCGCGAAGGAAGAAGAAGGGAATGAATCGGGTTTTGTTTAAAAACATGAACCAGCCAGCGAACCAAATCCGTTCATTTAATTTGGTCTGAACCGAACCAGCTGACCCGACACGACACTGTTCACCGGACCTGAACCGAACCGATACTGTTCACTCGACCTGAACCGAACTGGCACTGTTCACCCAACCCGAACCGAACCAGCACTGTTCACCTGACCCGACCTGACCCAGCACTATTCACCTGAACCGGACCCGAACTAAATTTCTACCCGAATCAAACCTGACTGATCAAAGATTTACCCGGTAAGAAATTTCTGTCCAAATTCTTCTAAAGTTGGAATAATTTAAGTGGGATTTTAACATTTATATCCGAATTAGGCAGGAAAAATTTAGGAGCCATCCGATTCAATCCAAATCAATTCAACCGATCCGATCCGACCTGATAACACAAAGTAAAGAATTTCTGCTCAAATTACTTTGATATTGGATTTATTAAGTAGGATTTTAATACCAAAGATTTTATTTGAGCAGGATATTATTTTAGAATTTTTGGAATATCCCGATAAACACTTATTGCTCGGAATCCAAGTAAGTGTAAATACAATGTTTTGGATACGGCCCTACATCACATGATAAATATTATTTTCCTTATTATTGTTTTATTTTATCACACGTTTTCAATGATTGAATACATATATTAGAATATCGACATAGAATTGTTTAAAAGATAAAATGGATAGGATATTTGCATGTGTATGAAAAAGTAAAAGGGAATTGACGGAAAAATCCGTGATTGCAAAAACCTGAACGACAATGACATGGTAAGCTTGAACGTTAAAAGTAAAAGTAAAAAAAGACAAAGCTTGAACGACAATGAGATGACTAAGTGTAAAAAGAAGGTTGAGTTTTCAACCAGTATGCAACTGTTAACAGGATTTGGTAAAAGTAAAAGTAAAAAGTTTTGTAACTTGCACGTATTTCCACTTATTGAGTTTTCTCATAGTTTAACTTGTGATGTAGGTGAATTTTTATCTGAGGAAGAACTAACTGCGATCGAGAACCCTCCAGTGGCAAGCGAGCATACAGAAGAAGAAGATATTATCGAGTTTGAAGAAAGAGATTTAATTTAGTATGCTTTGAATTTTTAAACGATATTTAAAGTTTTATTTTAATAATTATGTTGAATTTTTTTATCATTAAATAAAGTATCATAAATGGTTTTAATTATGCAATGATTTCAAGATTTTGACAAATTTATTACAAAGCTTCTGCGAAATTAAAGTTTTTAAATTATGATTTAACGCTCGATTTTCAAATCAAATTGGGGAAAATTTTAGTGTTTTCAAAATTAGGGTTTCAAATTGGAGATTTTTAAATTGGGGTATTACAATTTAGTTCATGCTCTTTATTCAAATTCAATTTAACATCAAGGACTGAAGACTTGACACTAAACACAATTAGACACACAAGTTAAAAACACACGCTAAATCGATTTGGAAAAACATCAAAACAGAAAAAGTTCAATAAAAACACCCTAAATATACTACACAGAAAAGTTACACAATTCCCATCCAATTAACATAAAATTTTAACAGAGGATAGTTAACAATATGAGTGACATGCTATCAAAATTTCAAATTCAAATTCGTTGTGAGCAAATAATTATGCAAGTGTAAAACACATCAAAATTCTGAAATTTTCAAAACAAAATTTTCTAAATAAACTAGAAGTTCCTAAACAGAAAATAGCACAATAAACATCCAAATAATTCGAAATTTAAACAGAGGTTAGTCCACAATATGATGAATATGTTGTAAAAATTTCAAATCAAAATTCATTGTGAGTAGAGAATTATGTAAGTCCAAAGTAGGAACAAAACTAGAAAACCAAGAAAATTCTAAACCAGAATTTTAACTAAACATCCTAGAAAAGTCCTAAACAAATCAATGCCAATTTGGACAACAAATTAGCACAACAAACTCTCCTAGACATGACACATCTAAAAAAGATTAAACAAAAAAAAAAAATCTCAAACTAAAATTGTAACGCCCCCGAACCTACCCCGGCTCGGTGCGCTACTTTGCTAACCCAAATCGTGTTTAAAATAATTTTTGATAAAATTTTGTCTCGGTTTTTGGATTTTTCGAACCCTAAAAAAATGTTGGAAAACGTGCGTAAAAATACGTCGAAAAAAGTCGGGTCAAAACATTTTGGAAATAGGAAAAATTAAAAAAAAAACAAAATGTGGTGCGCGCATCGCGCACCGCACACGCAGCACCGCGCCGCGCGCCACCCTGCGCGCGAGCAGGTGCCAAACGTTCGGCGCCAGGCGCCGAACGATCGGCACCCTCTCGGGTGCCAGCGCGCCCTGTGCGCCTATTTTCGGTCTTTTTCTACTTTTCTTCATTTTTCTTCAAGCCAAACACCTCCAAATCACCTGAAAATTTACCCACACATTTCCGACATCCCCGATTCCGTGCCCCATAAAAATCTCGAAAAACCGTCTTAAAACGGTTAACTAAAACATAAAGAAAAGTGAACCCGATGCTGTTTATTATACGAAAAAAAACGAGCAATATAACGGCTAGAATTTCTCTAAATCCCAAAACCTGAAAACACACGTTTATAAAACCATAAACCAAATCCACAATATTTACACCAAGTGAAATCCAACAATACCGATCCCAAATACTCAAACCATCCAAAAATAGTTAAAAACAAACTATCAACAGAGCAAAATACAAACTCCCCACCAACTACCCGAGGAACGGACCGAGGCGCTCCGACAAGTGCCCGCACCGACATGCTCCATGCACCACCGACTGCAACCTAGCCCTGGGCTCCCTCATCCATCTCACCTGAATAAAACTCTTCACCTACACCACAAAATACAAAAGTAAGCCTAATGCTTTGTAAGTAGGGAGTAATGCACTTTAAAACAATGCATGCTCAACTCAACCCTTAAATGCAGTTTCTACACGTTTCGTTGTTTTCATTTCATTTTCATTGCATTTATCTTTCACTTACATGTGAATCAAGTAGGCACGCATCCCAACACAATCCAGGACGGCCACACCTTGACCCACGGAGCAAGATCGGAGGCACACGTCCTAACACAATCCGGGACGGCCATACCAGATCTCCTCTTTCGTCGATCGTAGAATCCTCAGTGTGCTTTCTAGCACGATCAGGTCGAGGCATTCAGAATCCTCAGTGTGCCTTCTAGCACGATCAGGTCGAGGCATTCAGAACCCCCAGTGTGCCTTCTAGCACGATCAGGTTGAGGCATTCATACTCACGACGCATTACGTAATTTAGCATAGCATCTCTAGTAGGATCCCTCTCGGGGTGCTACACATGAGCCATTTGCCCGACGAGGCTATTCTACTCGAGACCATGTTGCATATCTATTTTCTTATCTTACATTTCATTTTCATCGCTCAAACATGCCAAACACGTATTTCGTAGGTTGAAAACCATGATGCATGTCACACAATGCATAACATCAAATAAAACACAAACAAACAAACAAACAAACAATTCATACCGTTCTATGGTGTAGGCCCGAAAGCAAAATCACAAACAACCACTACTTACCTGGTTGCTTGACACTTGATTGTCTACTTCGTCTAATCAATTTACTTGCTCGACAACCTAACAAATAGAGAGAAATCACTTAGAAAGCCACTAATAAATTTTAAAGGATTTTCTAACCCAAAACTAAACAACACCTAAGAGAATTTACCCCCTAATCTCTAAAACCCGATTTTACCCACATTTTTCAGCGTCCAACTTCAAACGGCCATAACTTTCTCGTTTTTTAACGGATTTCAACGTGCCACCCCAATCCATAAACCTCTACATGTCTACTATCCATTGAAATAAACAAATTAACCATCCAAACAACATGGCCAATCCAAAACTACAAAAACAGAACCGGAGTATATATTGTTCAAAACTGGTTTTTCCAAAACTCATCCTAAAACTCAAATCTCTCCCCAAAAATAAACTAAACTAACATATTTAAGGGTTAAACCACTAAATTTGGGAAGAGAACAAGCAATTTAAATCAAAATTTCGTAGCTCTCCATTAGGGTTTCCCAAACCCTAACACAATCTCACAAAAACACCCTTAAATCACTAAAAACTAACATCTAAGTGCATTATCAACAAAACCCATTTAAAACTAACCTTAAATCCCTTGAAAAATCTATGGAAAGAAGGAGGAAGGAGGCTTCAATGGTGGCTGGTTTGTGGAGAGAAAGAAAGAGGAAGAAGATGAATATAATTTTACAATTTTACCTTTTTAACTTAACATTTTTTTCTACTTTTTGTTTCTTCCACTTAATTTTCCTCATTTATAGTTTAAAACCCATCCATCTTTGATGCATGAATATCAACGTGAATGGCACCTTCAAAACCCTAACTTTTCACCAACATTTTCTATTGGTCACATTTCCTATGAATTTTCAACACATGCTTTTTGACTTGTCAACATTCTTTTCTTTCAACACATGCTTTTTGACTTGTCAACATTCTTTTCTTTCTCCTTGCATTACTTTTGAACCCCACCTTATTATGTAGTTCAACGTGATTTCCCTTCCCTTCACTCCCATTTTATTTTATCATTTATATTACCTTATCTTTAAGCCTACTCAACTCAACACCATTCTATGATTTACTCACAATTCTCTTTCAATTCCACTCTCTCATCCCACATATATAGCATATATATCATAACCCTTTAATGACATTTAAACTCTCATCATTTTCCTAATCTAAAACTATGCATGGCCTCAGCACGTTGTGAAAAAATTTCGGGTATTACAAAAACACATTTGGAAAACACCAAAACAATACAATAATTTTAGCAAAATGTAAACTAACATGAGAATTCGATTTTAGCATTTCATTTTCTAATCCATTCTCTATGTAAATTAATTTTGCCAACACAACCTAAACAACTAAACATGGTTCTAAAATAGAGACAAACATCCAAAAACAATCACCTAAACAAAACAGAAATTAAGACTCAAAAACACAACATTAGAACATGCTTTTATTCAAGAATAACATCTCGAAATTAAACAGATATGGGCCATGGTTAATTCATGCTTGCTTACCAGAAATATGAGGTTAAGATGGAAAAATCATATCAGATAATATCATAGTAATGGAATCCAATAAACAGCAAATTCAAATACATACACAACACAAACACAAAGAACATTCTTTCAAGAAAACATTCTGAAAATTAAACAGATACGGTCATGTTTAATTCATGCTAGCTAATTAGTAACATAAGGTTAAGATGGAAAAATCATATCAGCTAAATGTCACAGCAATGTACTTCTAAAGAATAGCAAGTTCATACACATACAACACAAAACACAAAGTGCTTTCGGTCAACAGTTCCGAAGAGTCTTTCAACACATCAGAAAATAAACACTAAACACAAATTGCTCTGGGTCAACAATCCTGAAGAGTCTCCCAACAAACATAAACTAAAAGTGGATGGGAAAAGTCCCTTTTAAGCAAAGCAATTAACAACTCCAAATTTCCCAATTAAGGAGGCATCTTGCATTGAAAGATGGGTACAAAAACTACACAACAAATGTTACGAAAGACACACACAAACAGAGTCTAAGATATGCAAAAATAGCAACCTAGAACTAAACAAAAATGCATGGTTCAAATACTAAACCTCTTAGCAATTTGAACAGCAAACAAAACACCTAAATGATTCTAACATGCTAGAAATACACAGAACAAACAGCAACAACAATCAAGTTAAACAACCTGAAATTTTAAACAAAACATACAACTAAAACAACCTACATTGCAAAGCTAAAACATGCTAGATACAGATTTCAAAATGCCTTAAACATTCAGCAATTGTAACCTAAAAACTGAACCTAAAAAGCTAAAAATTTAGCATAATTTGACTCTACGTGTTAACCAAACACCCTAAAAATTTTATGGCCAAATATCAAGGGAATCAGAAGTTAAGCAAGAAGATCCATACCTGCTTAAGCTGTTCTGGAAATTGCTATTTAGGCAGAAAATTTTTAACCCCAAATTGAGCAATCCCTTTTAACTTAAACCAACAAGAGTGCTACCTCAAGCGGCCTCGTTTAATCAACTTTTGGCACTAAACTTCACTACACAAGTTGGCTAACACAACTAATACACAAACAGCAAACTAGCTTTAAAATAAAACAGAATTGGAACAAACAATTGCCTAAGCCAAAACATGAAGATTTAGGATTTGCATTTCCAAACTTTCTAAACAATCTAAACAGAACATTAGACAAGGTGAAAATAACACCAAAAGAAGGACCATGCTGACAGAAACTCAACAGCTCACGACAGCAATGGAAAATTAAAAATAGACACATGGATAACAGAAAACAGAAAAAGAAAAATCAGTGAACTAAACATGATAAACAATCTGAATTCCTAAACAGAAAAAAAAACACACACTAACATGCTGACATTAAGAGACTAAAATGAAACAAAGATATAGAAACGTGCTGGAACATTTGATGATGTTTCGGTCACCAGCAAAATAAAAAGAAAAATAGAAAGAAAACTACAGCAAGCTAAACGTCAACCAGCAAAACAATTAGCTAAACATACTAATTAATCTAACCAGAACTAACATGCTATCATGATAAAATAAGCTGGTCAGGAAAAACAACATGCAGACACGACACAACAAAACTGAAACACAAAACCAGAGAAGTAACAAGCAGAAAAACGTTCTGAATCTTCTAAACAGAACATCAACAAAATCAACTAAAACAGCAAATGTGGGATGCTTCTGGGCAGACACTAAGCTGAAGCAACTTAGCAGACTCACCAGAGATGAAAACAAGGAAAAGAAAAACACAGAGAAAAGAAAACATGCTTAACCGAAAGACATTTTTTTTTTTGAAATGCAGAACATGTAAACAGACGATAAAAGCTAATGCATGCTGGCAGAGGAAACTTAGATGAACATGGAACAATTAAAACACGACAACATTGGACGAAAGACAACATGAAAGAAAGAACATAAACATGCAGATAGAAAAACTCTAAAACAGAGGACAAAATTTCACCTGAAATTTGCAACCTTGAGCACTTGAGCTCTGATACCAAATGATGGGATCCAGGGCACGGAGATACGCATGAGGAAGACGAAAGAAGTAGAACAATGGTGCTCAATGAACACCCAAAACAGATGCCAAAATAGACAAAAAAACAAAGGAAAAACAGGGAGAATGGCGAGGAGGGAAGAGAGTGTTACCGAGCACTTGAGGAGATGGGTGTTGCTCAAAATGGTGCAAAAATGGTGGAGGAGGGAAATGAAGGTCCGAAGCCGACCCAAAAACGACTCGGCATTTTGGGTGACGGAAATCCTTCGTTGCCAGCGAAGGAGTTCTCAGCGGAGGGAACAATGGCGCTCACCCATTTCTTCCTTGCTTCCATTACTTGAAAGAGGAAGAGAAGGACTAAGAACACCCCCTAGTAGCCACAAGCTCGAGGTGCAATTGGGTGGCTTCATCCAGGCGCTACGCGCCGATGAAGCACCGAGAGAAAACTCTCTCTGTCGCTCACGGAGAACGCTCCGAACAAGAAGAAGAACTCTTATGCAATTTCCAAATATTCAACTGATTAACCAAACATTTACAAGGGTGGAAGAGGAGTTAAATATAGAGGGAGAATCGAAAGAGAAGAGAGGAGAAATTGCTTCAGCAGAAACGTCGGGGAACAGCTAGAAAAATAGCTGTTGGAGCTTCTTGGCGGTTTGGTCTGTTGGTGAATTCACTCCAGGCTGGTTCACCCCTCTTGCACTTTGGTTCAGCTTTAATTCACTTTTGTTCAGCTCGGTTCAACATTGGTTCCTCTTGGTTTGGCCGGTTCAGCCTTGGTTTAGCATCCTTTTGGCCTTGGTTCACGTGGTTCACCTTGGTTCAGCATTTCTTTTGAGGACTATTACAAACATACATTCTAAAAGGCTAAAGTTTGCCAATTAACGAGTTTTAAACAAAACTAAAGTTTCCTAAATTATACAAATTAAATACAAGGCCCGGTTACATAATTTGAAATAAAGGAAAACAAATTCCTTCTTCATTGATTTCTTTCCAAGCCTTGAGAAGCCAATTACCTACAAAATTCCACAAGTCCATTAGATAAATAAAATAAATACATACCTTGACTTGTGCTCGATGGATCGGGGCCGTGGGCATATCACAAAGGATTCTATGAGTGACCCTTCTTTGCACTGGGACTGTTTTCACATGAAAATGGTGGAGGGTTTTCATTTATAGCTACCTATATATGTAGTAATATTTTTGAATCTGCCCCACTCATGGCTTGTTGAGCCTATTTTAAAAGGATATATAGGATTTGATGATTTGTAAATCATTGGCTCGTGGAGCCTGTTTTGAAATGAAAAGATGATGATTTCAAATGTAATGTCATGCACTGCATTTTATGATTGTCTCGTGGTTTTGAAAGCAAATGGTAAAACCAGTTTTTACATGCGTTTGAATATAGTATAAGATTCTTTACTGAGTTAGTCGACCCAAAAGACCCCCCTTTTCCCCAAGTTAGGATCATGGAGGCGGTTGGTGATATTGCTCACTTAGGAGAGGTTCTGCTTTGGTTCTCATTTTTTTTTTCTCGAGTGTTATTCTTTGTCCCATGATGAATTCTTTGCTTATTTTATTTTTCTTATTTTTGGTCTGTATAAATTATTGGGTGTTTGATACTTATTTTGTGCAAAGCATTTCTTTGGATTATCTAAATTTTGCACTATTTTATTTTTATGTGATTGTTATGTGGGCTTCAACCCATTCTTCGTGGGGCAGCGCTCAGTTCAAATTCAACTATTTCGCTATAACCTAGACTTAGATTAGCTGATTCGGTCTTCCATGAGGATCAAGTCATTCAACCTTGTGTTTCTGTTTACACTCACTCTGGGTCGTGACACTGATAGTTACTTGGGTGATCAATGGGCCTCTGATCTGATCAGAAAGCTGCTCCTCGATGTCTTGCCCTCTGACAACTTTTCTATCACGATGGATTACTTTCTTTTAAGAGAAAATTGGTTGTGGGCTTTGCCGGGTCTATTTAGTAGATATTAGTTTAGACCATCCATAACTCGAATGAAAGGGGCCATTTTGGGATTCAGGCCACTCTTCACCGCGCCAAACAACACTTTGGCGGCCGAGTATGTCTAAAGCCATAAGAGATGTTGTTCTTTAGAGTGATACTTGTCAACGGTGTAGACGTGAAGATGTGAAATACCCGAGTTTGCTTGAACCCCTACCATTGCCAAATCATCTGTGGACACATTTTCCATGGATGAGTTAATTCTATCATGGTTGTGGTTCTTTTGAAGGATTTTCCATGTATGATCAAGTTAATTCTATTATGGTTGTCATTGATTGATTCACCAAATATGACTTTATTGCTCTGGCTCATCCCTTCACTACCTTAAAGGTTTTAGATTTATTCATGGAACATATATAAAAACTGCATGGTGTGCCTCAAAGATTCATTTATGATCGATATAAATTTTTTACCTCAACCTTCTAGCAATCCATTTTTACTGCTTTAGGCACCCAACTAAATATATCCTCTGATTATCACCTAGAATCAGATGCTAGACAAAACTTGTAAATCAGTATGTTGAAATGTACCTTCGGTGCATGTCACACAATCATCCCCACCAACAGAGCCAATGGTTATCTCTGGTTGAATGGTGGTACAATACAATTGTTCAATATGGAATCAAATTGACATTTTGAGGCTTTATATAGGACACCACAAACAACTTGCCCTTGGTCTTTATCAATCAATAAATATGACTATTGTTGATCAGATTTTGATGGACCATTTTTCTGATGGACATTCTTCTTAAAGCGAATCTAACACAAGCTCAGGCAAGAATGAAACTCTACGTGGATCAAGGTAGGACAAAACACCATTTTGAGGTAAGCGACATGGTATTTCTCAAGCTCCAACCATATCGTCAGCTCTCTCTTGCTGATAGATCTTCCCAAAAAATCAGTCTCAAGTATTTTGGACCTATCCCTATTTTTGAACGCCCGAGACAAATCGGTTACAAGGTAGGCCTCCCAGCTTCAGGATGCATTCATCCGGTCTTCCATGTCTCTCTTCTTAAGAAATGTTATAGCAACTCTACCAATTGATTTTACAAATGTTGCTTCTCGCAGCCCTCAAGCCTTTCTAGGGACTCGCGTAGTCAAGTGTGACAATTTTTTTTATCAGACAATGACTTATTTTATGGGAGAATATACCAATTATAGATGCTATATGAGTCGATTCAGTTGTCATCATTGCAGAATTTTTGACATTTCAACAGTGGGGTCAAGGTTTCGCCATGGAAAACATGCATGTTACAACCAACACCTCACTAACTAGAAAGGGTGTTGGAAGCACCATGAGAGAAAACAAAAGACTTCATCATAGCTGATTAAGTATAAAACGACATTATTCCTCAAACTGACGTGGAAGACAGTTAGGGAAATAAGAAAGTATAAAAGTTATGAATAAAAGGGTGGCAGTGTGATGTTGTTTCATTTTTTTTAGCAAGTCATGCGACATGTTGTTGAGTTGTCCAGCCTATCTTCTTCCCCAGCAGCCCAGCCCACTCTCATCTTCTGTGACACACGACAATGCAACGGTGCGCCACAAAATAAAGGATTGGGAAAGCACACAGAGATTGTTCCCTCTTGGAAACTTTGACGGCACTTCAATCATGATGGGAAGCTTACCGAGGTTTCCAATGTACGAGAATGATTTTGGGTGGGGTCGGCCGTTGGCAGTCCCGAGTGACAGGGCGAACAAATTCGATGGAAATATCTTGGCTTTCCAAGGGAGTGAAGGGAACAGAAGCTTGGATCTAAAGGTGGTTTTGTCACCATAAACAATGGAGGGTATACAGAGCGACTACGAGTTTATGCAGTATGTTTCAGTTGCAAAATGATTGATTTGATCATTGATCTTCCTAAGTTTAGAGCTTTGTGAATTAGGAGTATGCCATCATCATCCATGTTAAATGTTTCCATGTCTACACTGGAAAGAGGCCAGAGGGCGACATTTCAGCTGCTTTCAAACTATTTATCTATACTGGTTTTCGTCTGTTTTTAGTAAGTTCTAACTTTAATGGTGATAATCAATCTCATAATTCAAAAGTCAAATTGATTTTTCCTTTTTGTTTACTTAAAAAAAGTGGAGCAGAATTGAGCACCCAAGAAGTATTTTATACCTTTCCCTATTTTCGAACGCCCGAGACAAGTCACTTACAAGCTAGGCCTCCCAGCTTCAGGATGCATTCATCTGGTCTTCCATGTCTCTCTTCTTAAGAAATGTTATGGAAACTCTACCAATTGATTTTACAAATGTTGCTTCTCACAGCCCTCAAGTCTTTCTAGGGACTCACGTAGTCAAGTGTGACAAAATTTCGATCAGACAATGACTTATTTTATGGGAGAATCTACCAACTATAGATGGTATATGAGTCGATTTAGTTGTCATCACTGCAGAATTTTTTCCATTTCAACCTTGGGGTCAAGGTTTCGCTATGGAAAATGCATGTTACAACTAACACCTCACTAACTAGAAAGGGTGTTGTTTCATTTTTGTTAGAAAGTCATGTGACATGTAGTCGACTTTTCCAGCCCATCTTCTTCCCCAGCAGCCCAGCCCACTCTCATCTTCTGTGACACATGACAATGCAACGGTGCGCCGTAAAATAGAGGATTGGGAAAGCGCACAGAGATTGTTTCCTCTTGGAAACTTTGACGGCACTTCAATCATGATGGAAAGTTCGCCGAGGTTTTCAATGTACGAGAACTATTTCGGGTGGGGCCGACTGTTGGCAGTCCCGAGTGACAAGGCGAACAATTTTGATGGGAAGATCTCAGCTTTCAAGGGAGTGAAGGGAATGGAAGTGACACGGTAGCTCTTTGTAACGCCCCGAGTTATCTGAACCCGGTTTGCTACTCATAACGCTGAACCGAACCATGACGTCTTGATGCTAAATTTAAAATTTCACTCGACAGCCAAAATTTGACTTTTTCTAAAACTAAATATATTTTAAAACTTGCAGCGGAAAATCAATTAAACATCAATGAAGCTAAGTAACCTGTGAAAACATTTTAAAATGACTGTTGGAAGTGTTAAGAGTATTTGGCCAAAAGACGTAAAGCTTAAAAAAAAAAAACGCGGAATGCCCGTGAAGTTGCCGAAGTCGAATACATCTGCCGACGACAAAGTCAACGGAAGAAGTAGAAATAGGAATAGGAGGTTTCTACTGATGACGTGTACAAACAACGCACCACCATCTACCGACAAGCCAACACAACTACATCTACCGACAAGCCAACACAACTACATCTGCCGATGAAGTCAACGTAACTTCATCTGCCGATGAAGTCAACGTAACTTCATCTGCCGATGGAGTCAACATAACTTCATCTACCGATAGATTTCCATCTGCCGATAGACAAGCACGCGACATCTACCGACAACGACAATACGACTCCTTCCGATAAGATTAAAATATACACTACATCTGCCGATAGCAAAACTACAGGTTTTGCGACTTGCACCTGCCGATGACGTCAGCCGGATGTTCTTTCTCTCATCCAACGACTTTACTGAAGGCACCTTCCGATAGGCAGAACGACAAAAGTAAACATCCAGAAACAAACCAAATCACTGCCCTTCCCAAATTCAGTAAAAACAATATTTTCAAAATCCAACAGAATACCAATATCAGAAGATTCTCAAAAATGTTTTCAAAGCTTTGAAACCACTATTGTCATAAAATTTTCAGAAAAACATCTATACTGAACTAGTTACCCTCAACTCAACCCCTGCAGCCATGGATTAAACCGCCTCAACAGATGACCAAACCGATGCCTAAAAATGCTCCTCCAACCAGCCTATTCCTCATGTTGGTCGGTAAACATACCTTCAGTAACTTCTTCACCTACATCACAAAACTCATCTATTAGCCTAATGCTAAGCAAGTAGAGCGATGAATGAAATGGATCAATGAAGCAATAATTTCCCTAAACATGCGGTCTCTACTTTCTCATCTCAGTTGTATTCAAATTCGTTCTCTGTTGATCCCTCTGTACGATGGGAAAGTGGATCAGTCATTCCCCAAAGCATACATTCTCTGATCTCAATTAAGGGGCGGATTAATTCCCTTAATAGTTAACTGGTCTGATCCCCCTGTAGGATTGGGAAGTGGATCACTTTTCCCAAAACCTCAATCCTCTGTTCTCAGTTAAGGGGCGGATTAATCCCCCTTAACAGTTGTTATGATCATCCTGCTCACACTTACCATGCGTTTCATGTAAATTCATTTTCGTAATCTTTCAAAAACATGATGCATGACAACTGGAAAATAAACACACAAAACATACATAAATCCTACTGTTTTGTGATGTAGGCCCGAAGGCACAAACAAACTCTACTTACCTGGATTCTTGGCGAGTGCTCGGTTAGGAGCTTCTTCGGGATCTTTCTCACCTAGTTCGGCGAACGGACTCGGGGAAGGAAATCGCCTGGGAAGTCTGCTGGTTTGAGCTGAAAACCTAAAGGGAAAGAAAATGGGTAGTGGTGGTGGCTACTCTAAACTTTTTGCCTTAAATACCTTATCCACTTTCAAATTTTCCAATTACCCTTATGCCCTTACTTACTCATTCTTCAACCTAACCTACATTAAACTAAAATTTCATTCATCGATTATACTTAATAGATTTATCTGTTATTTTAAATTTTTAATTAAAGTCGGGTGTTACACTCTTAGAAAAGGAACCGTGCAAAACCTACAAATATGCAAAGTGCTCGGGTGAATGGTGTATAGTGCAAATCCGAGGAGAAATATAAGATGAAGGAGAAGAAAATGCTAACAACCCATTCTTCGTGGGGCAGCGCTCAGTTCAAATTCAACTATTTCGCTATAACCTAGACTTAGATTAGTCGATTCGGTCTTCCATGAGGATCAAGTCATTCAACCTTGCGTTTCTGTTTACACTCGCTCTGGGTCGTGACACTGATAGTTACTTGGGTGATCAATGGGCCTCTGATCTAATCAGAAAGCCGCTCCTCGATGTCTTGCCCTCTGACAACTTTTCTATCACGATGGATTACTTTCTTTCAAGAGAAAATTGGTCGTGGGCTTTGCCGGGTCTATTTAGTAGATATTAGTTTAGACCATCCATAACTCGAATGAAAGGGGCCATTCTGGGATTCAGGCCACTCTTCACCGCGCCAAACAACACTTTGGCGGCCGAGTATGTCTAAAGCCATCAGAGATGTGGTTCTTTAGAGTGATACTTGTCAACGGTGTAGACGTGAAGATGTGAAATACCCGAGTTTGCTTGAACCCCTACCATTGCCAAATCATCTGTGGTAGATAAAAGGTGAAGTTTGTGATGATGATGGCCAAAATGAAGATGAATATAAGAACATAAAATGGAGATGAAAATGATGATACCCTTGGCGGACCCGGGCGCTATCTAACGTGTGCTCTTGGGTGCATGTTTTCCTGGGGGAAAATAACCACCGTTAGGCCTAAGTTTTCATCCTCAAACCTTTGAAACTCTCAATGAGAGAGGTGAGAGAATGAATAAGAGTTCACCTAGCAACCCGATAGCTAGGGGAACAATGGAGGTCTTCTCCACTCGATTAGAAAACTGATGATACCCATAAGTCTTCTAACACTTCGGTTAGGGAAATAGAAATTTCATTAAAATGGCAAAAAGTTCCTACAATCACCAATGCTATGCTTTAAATAAAAAATCATAGGGTGGATGATTAGGGTTTGGCAATGAAAGAAATGATTGGAGCCGTTGATGAAGACCAAGATGAAGGGACAAGATTGCAATCCATGTGCTTCATCCAAGGGTTGAGGTGCTTTCCTTGTTTTGCTTGATCAATGGTGCTAAATGGCCATGTCATCCATCCTTGTGGCCACTACTTGATGTACCTGCAAAATTCATACCTTAAATTTGGACTCTCCTTTTGGCCAAGTCTTCATTTGGGTCCATTTTGTTGAAGAAGCAAATCCACACTTTGTTGATAACTTTCTTCCTCTTTTGTCGACCGATTCTTCAACCCATCATCCACCATCATTCATCTAATTCTAACCATTCAATCTAATGGATGATGCAATATAAATAGTTCATACAAGAAGGCTAGAGTTTGCCACAAAGTTTAAAATAAAATTACATAATTTATGGGCCGGGAGGACAAATTCCCATTGAGCAAACTAAGGAGTCCATCTTCGTGTCTCAAATGAGGTTGTGCATGGGATGATCCATATCTTCCAAATTAGGCTCCCATGTGATGTCGACAATAAGATCCATTTTTGCAAAAAAAGCAAACTTATTAGTAAAAAGGTTAAGTAAATTATGGGCCTTAGTTTGCGATCTAGTAATGGGTCTCCTTGGCATGTCATCCCCTCTGGGTGGCTGAGGATTTGACCTTAAATCCAATGATTCAATCTCCTCTTCACGATTCTCATCTCCAATGTAAGGGAACAAATCTTGGACATTAAAGGTAGATGACACTCCATATTTGTTAGGTAATTCAAATTTGTAAGCATTGTTATTTATTCGCTCAAGTATCTTGAAAGGGCCGTCGGCTCTTGGAAGTAGTTTGGAACGTCTCTTAGCGGGAAATCTTTCCTTGCGAAGATGTAACCAAACCAAATCTCCTTCGTCGAATATTACTTCTTTTGTCCCTTTATTGGCATGCTTAGCATAATTGGCATTATTCTTTTCAATGGTCTTGCGAACCTTCTCATGCAACCTTTTTATTTGCTCTACTTTACTGGCTCCCGAAAGGTTTACAAGGTCCTGGATAGGAATGGGAATAAGGTCCAGTGGTGAGTGCGGATTAAATCCATAAGCTACCTCAAAGGGCATTTGCTGGGTGGTGGAGTGAAGGCTTCTGTTATAACAGAATTCAATAGCACTATGTCCCAATTGGTTAAGTTTTTACCCACAACACTGCGTAGAAGAGTTCCCAAGGTCCTGTTGACCACTTCCGTTTGGCCGTTTGTTTGGAGATGGAATGAAGTACTAAAACGCAATTTAGTCCCCAATTTCTTCCATAGAGTCTTTCAAAAAGTGCTTAAAAATTTGGTATCACGATCTGACTCTATCGATTGAGGCACTCCATGGCGTCTAACTATTTCCTTGAAGAAAGGGTCGGCTATAGCAGCAGAGTCATCAGTTTTAGTGCATGTAATAAAATGCGCCATTTTGGATAAACGGTCCACGAATAAATAGAGTCCTTATTGCGACCAGTCCGCGGTAACCCTAAGGCGAAGTCTATGCTAATCTTTACCCAATGATGAGTAGGAACATGTAATAGTAGATAAGGTCCTTGGAGAAGAACTTTACTCTTGGCCTTCTTACACACGATGCACTGCTCAAGTGAGTGGTGCACATCCTTCATCATGTGCAGCCAATAGAATCTCTCTTTTAGCAACTCAAGGGTCTTCTTTTCTCCAAAATGTCCAGACAATCCTCCACTATGAGCTTCCGTGATAATACATTGTCTCAGACTACAGTCAGGTATGTACAATTTTCCACCTTTCATTAAAAATCCATCAATGATGTTGTATTCTCCTTCGGCCTTATCTTGGAAATTTAGGTACGACATCCTAAAGTCTTTATCAGATTCATAAGTATTCTTTATCCAATCAAATTCGAAGAATCTAACGCCTAGTTCAGTGAAGAGGATTCTTTTACGGGACAATGCATCGACAACAGTATTATTTGATCCTTTCAAGTACTTCAAAATGTATGGAAATCTTTCTAAGAATTCCACCCATTTTGCGTGTCTCTTGTTTAGTTTGTGCTGACTGTTGATGTGTTTAAGAGATTGATGGTTTGAATGGATCTCAAACTCTTTGGATAATAGGTAATGTTGCCAGTGCTCAATGGCTCATATAATTGGATAAAACTCCTTGTCGTAAGTTGAGTAATTGAGTGCAGCTCTTTTAAGCTTTTCACTGAAATATGTAAGAGGCTTGCCTTCTTGCATCAATACAGCTCCAATGCCAACTCTAGAGGCATCACTTTTGATCTCAAACACCTTATTGAAATCAAGTAGTGCCAATATCGGGGATTGATAAAGTTTTTCTTTTATCAGGTTGAAGCTACTTTGATAGGCAAGGGTCCAAACAAAATCAACTCCTTTCTTTGTAAGATCGGTGATGGGAGCTACTAATGAACTGAAGTCTTTGATGAACCTCTTATAAAAAGAGGCTAATCCATGAAAGCTACGGACTCCAGATTTACTATTGGGTGTGGGCCGGTCCTTAATGGCCCTAACTTTGTCCTCATCAGTTTCTAATCCATCTTTTGAAATGATAAAGCCTAAGAAGTAAACCTTTTCTTGGGCGAATGAGCACTTACCCAAATTTCCAAATAATTTAGCTTTACGGAGAGTTTGAAAAAGCATCCCGAGATGGTTGAGGTGTTGTGGGAGGTCAGGTTGTACACCAAGATGTCATCGAAGTAAACGACGACAAACTTTCCTAAAAAGTCTTTAAGCACATGGTGCATCTACCTCATGAAGGTGCTCGGGGCATTAGTGAGTCCGAATGACATAACCATCCACTCAAACAATCCGTACTTAGTCTTGAAGATAGTTTTCCATTCGCCACCCTCTTTCATTCGTATTTGGTGATAACCACTCTTCAGATCAACTTTGGAAAATTTGGATGCTCTACTTAATTCATCCAACATGTCTTCGAGCCTAGGAATCAAAAATCTATACTTGATAGTAATTTGATTGATAGCGCGACTATCAATGCACATCCTCATAGTGTCATCTTTCTTAGGTACAAGTAATGTAGGCACATCACAAGGACTCATTGATTCTCTAATGTATCCTTTTCCTAACAGCTTTTGTACTTGTTCTTGCAATTCCTTGGCCTCTTCTGGTCTCATCCTATAGGCCGGTCTATTTGGTAACATGGCTCTGGGCTGGAGGTCTATTTGATGGTCAATACCTCGCATAGGTGGTAAGCCAGGTGGCAATTCCTCAGGGAAGACGTCTTGATAAGATTTAAGCAAGTTTTGGACCGATAGAGATATCTCTCCAAGTTCCATAATGCGGTCTCTAAATAGAACTAAGATCAACATCTCTCATTTGGAAACAACAGATCTTAATCCACGTTTTGATAAGAAAAGATTTTCCTTAATCTTCTCTTCTTTCCGCACTGCATTGTCACGTGCCACTTGTTCAGGAGTCATAGGTATTAAATTGATCGATCTTCTTCCAAATTTTAAGGTATAATTGTTTAGGAAACCATCATGGTGCACCTTTCGGTCATATAACCATGGTCGTCCTAATAGAAGATGACTGGCATTCATTGGGCCAATGTCGCAAAGAACCGAATCTTTATATTTGCCAATAGTGTCATCTCTATCGTCTAACCATCTCAATTTGAAAGGCTTAGGGTGGCTAGTGGTTTCTAATCCAAGTTTACTTACCATATCTTGGGAAGCTACGTTAACACAACTTCCACCGTCAATAATAATCGAGCAAACTTTGTCCTTGACTGCACAACGACTTTGGAAAATATTTTCTCGTTGACAGTCCTCTTTCACATTCATAGAAATCAAGGCTCGTCTTATAACCATCAGAAGAGGTCCTTCTTGAGCCATGCAATCATCCGATTCATGTTCACTCTCTTCTTCTTTATTGTATTGTCCTTCATCATTTTCACTTTCCCATTCTCCAGTCGATTCTTTGAATACCATCACACGACAGTTGGAGTATTCATTGGCATAACTTCTCGTGCTCTTTGTCCTTTAGATGGGTTTTCTTGGTTGTTTTCTGTTGGAGGGGATTTGTTAGTGTTACTTGTTCCTTTTGGGGGCCAATTACGGTTAATTGGCCTCTTTTCTCCAGGCAGGCTTGGGTTTGTCGGAATCTAAATCTTTCGGTGGAAATTTGCTAGGAAAATTGGTCTTACGTTTTCTCTTCAATTGTCTTTCTACCGTGAGTGCTAATTGAACGACCAAATCCATGACCTCTAATTGTTGCATCTCAACTGCATCACCAATATCGCGATTTAATCCACAAATGAATCTTGCAATGAGTTTCTCTTCTGGTTCTTCGATAGCACATCGCATATTGAGTGTGTCAAATTCAGTGAGGTATTCATCAACTGTGAGGCTATTTTGTCTTAGATTGTGGAGTTGATGAAAAAGTTCGTGCTTGTAGTGTCGAGGAACGAACCTCTTGCGCATGAATTCTTTCATGGAGTTCCATGTGGAGACGGGGTATTCTATGGTCCTCATATGTTGGGATCTAAGGTTGGACCACCAGAGTACTGCATGGCCCGTGAGTTCAAGTGAAGTCAACTGGAGCTTCACTCTTTCAAAGTAATCATGGCAGTAGAAGACTCGTTCGACTTTGTCTACCCAGTCCAAAAAGGTATGACCGTCACATGTTCCATTGAATGAGGGAATGGTGATCTTAACTTTTATAAGGTCATCGTTGTCCATACGATGACTTGGGCGATATTGCTCTTCATCATCTACAGCTCAATCCTCATCTTCCGATTCATCATAATATCGGGGCCTTCTTCTTTGAGGTTCGGCCCACTCAACATCCTCTAGTGGTCTTTGGTCAGGGATTCTCTGTCTAGAACGTTCAGGTCTATTCTTTGAGGAGGTTTCTTGGGAGGGGTCCCTTTCATTGGATTCTCTATGGGAATTGTTTCTCATGTGCTCTCTAAGTTGTGTCATTTCAAGGGATACGTACTTGAGTTGTTGTGTGAGGGTGCCAACCAATCCCGTTAAGGCATTGAGTTAACCTTGCATGCCACCTTGCATGCTTGATTCACCCTCTTGTCGTGTGTGCTAAGGAGGAAGTGTTTCCCTAGTTCGGTTAGGCTCTTGATTATGTGGTGGGTCACGTGAGAAGTCGCTCCTATTTGTCATTACTAAGCGTTAAGCAAATAATTAAGTCAAAGTTTTTAAGTTGGCCATTCAAATTTTAAATCTTCTTTAAGTGCTTTAGCTAAGATTGGTGATGGTGATTATCTAATTAGTGCCTTAGAAAAGTTTTATGCTCTTAGGAGTAATTCTTAGCTACGATAAAAACTAATGGAAAACTTAAGCAACACTTAACAATTTTAGCATGGTAGTCATAAAAACAGCTTAGGAATTATAACAAACACTTAGCAAGCTTCTTAAAAATCAGATTTTCAATAAGCTACTCTTAACCATAAATCAATCCAAAACCAACAAATTCCACACCTTTTTAGCAAGATCCAACCAAGATACTTTTAATACAAATATTATAACTTAAAAACAGCAAGATCCAAGATTAAAGTCACAAGATTTATCAAGATAATATGTTGATTTTTTGGTTTATAGAGCAGAATTTTGTTCACCATATGTCGATATAATGGATATAATGGATGAATTCAATGATATTTCTAGATGCAAAAAGTAGATTCAAACATAACAAAATGGAGCTGAAAAACCGAGAAGAACTAACACTAAAAACCAAGAGTATAAGGAGATGAAAACCGTGCTCACCTTGGCCAATTTATAAGATATTAGTGCATCAACTAAAACCGATTTTACCTTGGTGATTTACTAAGATGGAAAGCTACAAAATGACAAGAAAGCATGGTGCAAATAATAGGTTATCCATAGTTAAAAATCAGCAAGAAAATAGAATCGTAAATTGCTAATAAAGTGAGCGGCTAACCTGGTTTTTGTGCTAGGTTTTTGACTCATCAAACCTTGTGCAATGTTTGAGTCAAATGCATAAAAAACGCTCATGGGAAGCACCTTGTGCTCTGATGCCACTTGACACGGTGGCTCTTAGAAAAGGAACCGTGCAAAACCCACAAATATGCAAAGTGCTCGGGTGAATGGTGTATAGTGCAAATCCGAGGAGAAATATAAGATGAAGGAGAAGAAAATGCTAACAAAATAAAAGGTGAAGTGTGTGATGATGATGGCCAAAATGAAGATGAATATAAGAACATAAAATGGAGATGAAAATGATGATACCCTTGGCGGACCCGGGAGCTATCTAACATGTGCTCTCGGGTGCATGTTTTCCTAGGGGAAAATAACCACCGTTAGGCCTAGGTTTTCATCCTCAAACCTTTGAAACTCTTGATGAGAGAGGTGAGGGAATGAATAAGAGTTCACCTAGCAACCCGATAGCTAGGGGAACAATGGAGGGCTTCTCCACTCGATTAGAAAACTGATGATACCCATAGGTCTTCTAACACTTCGGTTAGGGAAATAGAAATTTCATTAAAATGGCAAAAAGTTCCTACAATCACCAATGCTATGCTTTAAATAAAAAATCGTAGAGTGGATGATTAGGGTTTGGCAATAAAAGAAATGATTGGAGCCGTTGATGAAGACCAAGATGAAGGGACAAGATTGCAATCCACGTGCTTCATCCAAGGGTTGAGGTGCTTTCCTTGTTTTGGTTGATCAATGGTGCTAAATGGCCATGTCATCCATCCTTGTGGCCACTACTTGATGCACCTGCAAAATTCATACCTTAAATTTGGACTCTCCTTTTGGCCAAGTCTTCATTTGGGTCCATTTTGTTGAGAAGCAAATCCACACTTTGTTGATAACTTTTTTCCTATTTTGTTGACCGATTCTTCAACCCATCATCCACCATCATTCATCTAATCCTAACCATTCAATCTAATGCATGAAGCAATATAAATAGTTCATACAAGAAGGCTAGAGTTTGCCACAAAGTTTAAAATAAAATTACATAATTTATGGGCCAGGAAGACAAATTCCCATTGGGCCAACTGAGGAGTCCATCTTCGTGTCTCAAATGAGGCTGTGCACGGGATGATCCATATCTTCCGAATTAGGCTCCCATGTGATGTCGACAATAGGATCCATTCCTGCAAGAAAAGCAAAATCATTAGTAAAAAAATTAAGTAAATTATGGGCCTTAGTTTGCGATCTAGTATTGGGCCTCCTTGGCATGTCAAGAAGTGTGGATCTAAAGATTGTTTTTTCGCCATAAACAATTGAGGGTATAAACAGCAACTTTGAGTTGATTCTTTTTTTGTTTTTTTTTTTTTTTTTTTTTTGTTTTTTTTTTTTTTTGTTTTTTTTTTTTTTTTTTGTTTTTTTTTTTTTTGTTTTTTTTTTTTTTTTGTTTTTTTTTTTTTTTTTGTTTTTTTTTTTTTTTTTTTTGTTTTTTTTTTTTTTTTTTTTTTTGTTTTTTTTTTTTTGTTTTTTTTTTTTTTTGTTTTTTTTTTTTTTTTGTTTTTTTTTTTTTGTTTTTTTTTTTTTGTTTTTTTTTTTTTTTTTTTTTACTTAATTTATGGGAGAATCTACCAATAATAGATGCTATATGAGTCGATTCAGTTGTCATCACTGCAGAAATTTTTAAATTTCAACCTTGGGGTCAAGGTTTCACCATGGAAAATGCATGTTACAACCAACACCTCACTAACTAGAAAGGGTGTTGGAAGCGCCATGAGAGAAAACAAAAGACTTCATCATAGTTGATTGAGTATAAAACGACATTGTTCCTCAAATTGACGTGGAAGACAGTCGCCATAAACAATTGAGGGTATAAACAGCAACTTTGAGTTGATGCAGTATGTTTCAGTTGCAGAATGATTGATTTAATCATTGATCTTCCTAAGTTTGGAGCTTTGTGAATTAGGAGTAAGTCATCATCATCCATGTTAAATAATTCCATGTCTACACTGGAAAGGGGCCAGAGGGCGACGTTTCAGCGTCTTTCAAACTATATATCTGTACTAGTTTTTGTCTGTTTTTAATAAGTTCTAACTTTGATGGTGATAATCAATCTTAAAATTCAAAAGTCAAATTGATTTTTCCTTTTTGTTTACTTAAAAAAATTGGGGCAGAATTAAGCACCCAAGAAGTATTTTGGACCTTTCCCTAATTTTGAACGCCCGAGACAAGTCACTTACAAGCTAGGCCTCCCAGCTTCACGAAGAATTCATCTGGGCCTTCCATGTCTCTCTTCTTAAGAAATGTTATGGAAACTCTACCAATTGATTTTACAAATGTTGCTTCTCGTAGCCCTCAATCCTTTCTAAGAACTCGTATAGTTGAAGTGTGACAAAATTTCAATCAGACAATGACTTAATTTATGGGAGAATCTACCAATAATAGATGCTATATGAGTCGATTCAGTTGTCATCACTGCAGAAATTTTTAAATTTCAACCTTGGGGTCAAGGTTTCACCATGGAAAATGCATGTTACAACCAACACCTCACTAACTAGAAAGGGTGTTGGAAGCGCCATGAGAGAAAACAAAAGACTTCATCATAGTTGATTGAGTATAAAACGACATTGTTCCTCAAATTGACGTGGAAGACAGTTAGGGAAATAAGAGAGTATAAAAGTTATGAATAAAAGGGTGGTAGTGTGTTGTTGTTTCGTTTTTGTTAGCAAGTCATGTGACATGTTGTCGAGATGTCCAACCCATCTTCTTCCCCAACGGCCCAGCCTACTCTCATCTCTTGTGACAACGCAACGGTGCACCACAAAATAGAGGATTGGGAGAGCGCAGAGAGATTGTTCCCTATTGGAAACTTTGACAACACTTCAATAACGATGGGAAGCTCGTCGAGGTTTCCAATGTAAGAGAATGATTTTGGGTGGGACCGGTCGTTGGCAGTCCCGAGTGACAGGGTGAACAAATTTGATGGGAAGATCTCGGCTTTCCAAGGGAGTGAAGGGAATGGAAGCGTAGATCTAAAGGTGGTTTTGTCGCCAGAAACAATGGAGGGTATAGAGAGCGACTCCGAGTTCATGCAGTATGTTTCAGTTGCAGAATGATTGATTTGATCATTGATCTTCTTAAGTTTGGAGCTTTGTGAATTAGGAGTAAGTCATCATCATCCATGTTAAATGTTTCCATGTCTACACTGGAAAGAGGCCAGAGGGCGACGTTTCAGCTGCTTTTTAACTATTGATCTGTATTGGGTTTTGTCTATTTTTTGTAAGTTCTAACTTTAATGGTGATAATCAATCTCATAATTCAAAAGTCAAATTGATTTTTCCTTTTTGTTTACTTAAAAAAGGTGAAGCAGAATTGAGCACCCAAGAAGTATTTTGGACATTTCCCTATTTTCAAACGCCCGAGACAAGTCATTTACAAGCTAGGTGTCAAGGTCCGGGCTTGTCCAAGGCATGTTGTCTATGGCCGCCCATGCTGTTAGGTAGATTTATTTTCTTTTTAAGTAATTCAGTTGTATCTATTTTCTTTCTATTTTTAGAAAGTTATTCCTCGCCACTATAGCATGTATACTCTTGCCATATTCGAGATGGTTCGGATTGCTATTTAGTGGGGAGAGGCATGATAGCACATAGTCCCCCTTGCCTACTAATGTAATTTGCTGCCAATCAATGAACAAGCTTTTTACAGACTCTCTCTTTATGCTCACTATATACTCAATGATGCTCTTTTAGGATAATTTCATTCCCTCGTTGCTTACTCGTTAGACAAGAAGCCGGTCTAACGAAGTGGGCACTCGGTGCCGTTGGCAAGCTTGTAGGCTGACCTATTGTAATTGTGATAGTGGGTGATGTACGATCTTGTTAGCCCTCTTGAGAGTAGGACCGTAATAGTTGGTATCATCGCCAGGTTGGCTCAAAATCGTGAGAAATCATACCGAAGAAAAATTTGATGGAAATGTAGAGTTCACCCTCAGATCAACTCGAACGCCTTGTCGAGTTGGAAGAAGAACTACGGTATCTGCAAGACATACCGGATAACATTCGATTCATAGAGGAACGAATGAAAGAAATGTCTAAATTTCCTGTTGAAATAGCGGCTATTCACAACAGAATAGATGCCATACCGATTCTGGAGCTGGTGGATCAAGTAAAGACCCTCGAATCCCGACAAGAAAAGGGAAAGGGAGTTGACATGGAGGAAAGTTCCACATCTGCAATTATCGGGGTCCTGGAACGCGTTGAGGAGATCGAGATCGCTCATACCCGATTGTCAGAAACTGTTTCTCAAGTAACCAAAGACTTCAGAACAATGTTTGATTCTCTTAGGGCGAAGACTGCCGAGATCAACATTAAACTGAACCTTACTATGAGAGCCATGGGGAGTCAAACTCAGACTACTACTGCTGCTGAGTTTAGTCAGGTGAAAATCGCAGAGCCAAAACCCTTAGGTGGAGCCCGCGATGCAAAAGAAATAGAGAATTTAATCTTTGACATGGAACAATATTTTAAGGCCACTAAAATGGATGAGGAATCGAAAGTGACCTTGGCCACAATGCATCTTACTGGTGATGCAAAACTTTGATGGAGATCAAAATACCATGATATTAGTATTGGTACATGTGTGATTGATACTTGGGAAGAACTAAAAATGCAACTGAAGGATCAATTCTTCCCAGAGAACGTTGAGCTCAACGCCCGCAGACTACTTCGAGAACTAAAGCAGACTGTAAGCATTCACGAATATGTCAAATAGTTTTCGGGACTCATGTTGAATATTAGAGATATGTCAGAAAAAGATAAGATCTTCACTTTTATCGAAGGTCTTAAACTGTGGGCTAGAACCAAATTATATGAACAAAGGGTGCAAAGCCTTTCAAGTGCACTTGCAGCAGCAGAGCGATTGTTCGATTATAACATCGAGAACCCTGGGCCAAAGAAGAACACTCCTAGTAGCTCAAATGCCCTCAAGTTCCAGAAACCGAACAGAAGAACTGTTGAAAAGAAACCATTTGTCCCAAGAGAAGGCTACGAAGCATCAAGAAGTGCTAGCAACCAACGACCAACAAATAGGCCCATGTCATGTTTTCTGTGCAAGGGAGCCCATCGAGTAGCCGTGTGTCCGCATAGATCGGCCTTAACTACCTTACAACCTTCAATTCAGGAGGACAACTCAGTTAAGGAAGTTGTTGAAGAAGAATCTACTGAGCTTGCCGAAGTTAAGACTATGACTTTCTTGTCAGCTGTACAGGAACAGATGGAAGAACTGAAGAAGATCCCAGATAAATGTCTCATGTATGTAGAGTCATTCATCAATAATAGATCTACTAAAAGTACGATGATAGACTCAGGAACTACTCACAACTTCATTACGGAGAAGGAAGCTCACCGTCTTGGTTTGAAGCTAGAAAAGAATGATGGTAGGATGAAAACAGTGAATGCAAAAGTGATGCCGGTAGTCGGGATTGTAAGGAGAGTCTAGTTGAAACTCAGCTCATGGACGGGACTTATTGACTTCATTGTATCATAGATGGATGAATTTGATACTATCTTGGGGATGGAGTTCTTGATAGAACATAAAGTCATCCTAATACCCTCAGCAAAATGTTTAGTAATCATAAGTAACAACCCAACCATTGTTCCTGTGATTCTTAAACAACCAAGTGCTATCAACATAAGGATGATTTCTGCTTTGCAAGTCAAGAAAGGGCTGAAGCACGATGATCCAACTTATATGATTGTTCTGTTGGAGATAAGCAAAAAAAAGGAGGAAATAATACACCCTGAAATTTCAAAAGTCTTGGAAGAGTTCATAAGTACCATGCCTGATTGCTTACCCAAGACATTACCTCGCGAAGAGACATCGATCATCAGTTTGAACTGAGCCCAAGATCTAAATCTCCTGCAAAGGCCCCGTATTGAATGGCTCCGCTAGAACTAGTAGAATTAAGGAAGCAATTGGATGAGCTACTTGAGGCCAAATTCATCAGACCTGCTCAAGCACTTTTTGGAGCACCTGTGTTGTTCCAAAAGAAAAAGGATAGAAGTCTGCGGATGTGTATAGCTTACGGGGCACTCAACAAAGCCACGGTACGCAACAAATATTCCATTCTGCTCATCACTGATCTTTTTGATCAATTATATAGGGCCAAGTACTTCACCAAGCTTGATTTGCGGTCTGGCTATTACCAAGTAAGGATTGCAAAATGCGATGAACCCAAGACAACGTGTGTAACAAGGTATGGAGCTTTCAAATTCTTGGTAATGCCATTCGGGCTCACAAACGCCCCTGCAACCTTCTTCACCCTCATGAATCAAGTATTCCATGAATACCTTGACAAGTTCGTTGTGGTGTACCTTGACAACATCATTGTCTACAACGAGACCCTAGAAGAACACAAAGCTCATCTCCGCCTAGGTCTCGAAAAACTAAAGGAAAGCCAACTATATGTGAAGAAAGAGAAATGCTCTTTTGCTCAGAAGAGCATTGAATTCCTTGGCCACATCATTGAACAAGGTCGTCTTCGCATGGACGCTGATAAGATAAGAACGATCAAAGATTGGAGGACCCCGACATCTGTCAACAAACTACATTCCTTCCTCGGACTTACCAATTATTATAAATGATTTGTAAAAGGATTCTCGAAGAGAGCTTCACCCCTAATAGAACTCTTAAAGAAAGGAGTTTCTTGGAAGTGGAACTCAGAATGCCAAAAATCCTTCACTGATTTGAAAGAAGCTATGATATAGGAGTCTATGCTCGCACTAGCTGATGTCACTTAGCCATTTGAAGTAGAGACTGATGCCTCATATTTTTCTCTAGGGGGAGTCTTGATGCAGAACGGCCATCCTATCGCCTTCGAAAGTCGCAAGTTGAAAGAAGTAGAGAGAAAATACATTGCTTCCGAGAAGGAAATGTTGGCTGTAGTACATTGCTTGCACGTGTGGAGACAGTATCTGCTTGGATCGAAGTTCATCGTAAAAACAGATAACAGTTCAATTTGTCATTTCTTTGAACAACCAAAACTCTCAGCAAAGCAGGCATGTTGGCACGAATTAATTTCAGAATTTGATTTTCACTTTGAACACAAATCAGGCCAGAGCAATAGAGTGGTTGATGCTTTGAGTTGGAAGGTAGAGTGCGCTAGTCTATGTTATCTATCTCAACTTCAAGCAAGTAAAGTTAATGGATCCTTGAAAGATTGCAACTGAGATAGTTCACAAGACGACCCCGCAGCTCGGGCTGTAATGCAACTTGTGAAAGAAGAAAAGACTCAAAAATTCTGGATTGAAAACAACTCGCTCTTCCCCAAAGGAAGCCGTTTGTATGTTCCTCGAAGCAATAACTTACGGAGTACTCTTCTGCGAGAATGCCACTATACTTTGTGGGCCGGTCATGCAAGTTGGCAGCGAACTTATGCCCTCTTGAAAAGAGGATACTACTGGTCCCAAATGAAGGGGGATGTTATGTAGTACACCAAAGCATGTTTGGTGTGCCAATAAGATAAGGTAGAAAGGAACAAGATTGCGAACTTACTGGAGCCTCTGCCGGTACCAGAAATACCTTGGGAGAGCGTTTCCTTGGACTTCATCACAAACTTGCCATCTGCCAACGAATTTGAAGCAATATTGGTGGTCGTCGATCAGTTTTCTAAGTATGCCACACTCATTGCTGCCCCAAAACACTATCCTGTAGATACAACCACTCAACTCTTCTTCAAGCATATAGTGAAGCTGTGGGGGCTTCCTCAAAGCATTGTCAGTAATAGAGATCCTCGATTCACTAGATCCTTTTGGGTAGAACTGTTCCAGTTACTTGGATCAAGCTTGAATATCGCTTCCAGCTACCACCCCCAAACAGACGGTCAGACGAAATGCTTCAACAGCATACTCGAAGAATATCTGCGACACTTCATCAATACTAATAAGAAGAATTGGCCGAGTCTACTCGATGTGGCACAATTCTGTTTTAACTGTCAAAAGAGCTCTTTAACAGGAATGAGCCCGTTTGAAGCGGTTTGCGGGATACAGCCAATCATGCCTCACACCTTAGAGCAGCCATATTCTAGAAAGAGTCCGAAAGCTTACAACTTCTATGAGGAATGGAAGCATAATATAGAGATAGCTTGCACTTACCGGGAGCGAGCCTCTAAACATATGAAGAAGTGGGTAGATAAGAAATAGCGGCTAATGGAGTTTAAGGCTGGTGACTTTGTACTGGTTAAGTTGTTACCCAAAAAACTTTACTTGAGGGGTAAGAAAGACAAGCGACTTGTCAGAAAATATGAAGGCCCTATTAAAGTCATCGAGAAGGTCGGGAGAACGTTCTACAGAGTCAATCTTCCATCATGGCTCAAAATCCACTCAGTGATCTGTGTCAGCAACTTAAAGCTCTATCATCCAGACGACAAGGAAAAAGAAAGGAAGAACATCTCTAGACCAAATATCTCCATCAGTAACTAAAAGAGTTACCCAAAAAACTTTACTTGAGGGGTAAGAAAGACAAGCGACTTGTCAGAAAATATGAAGGCCCTATTAAAGTCATCGAGAAGGTCGGGAGAACGTTCTACAGAGTCAATCTTCCATCATGGCTCAAAATCCACTCAGTGATCTGTGTCAGCAACTTAAAGCTCTATCATCCAGACGACAAGGAAAAAGAAAGGAAGAACATCTCTAGACCAAATATCTCCATCAGTAACTAAAAGAAAAAACAAGTTGAAGAAGTCCTTGCAGATCGAAGCATCATAATAGGCCGACGAAAGTACTAGGAATATCTTATCAGGTGGAAAGGACTAGGAGACGACAAAGGATCTTGGGAGAAAGCAAAAGACTTGGAGAGCTCATCACAGAAGATCGAAGAATTCAAACGGAAGCAGAGTTAACGAGGACGTCAATAGTTCAAATAGAGGAGACTGTCAAGGTCTGGGCTTGTCCAAGGCATGTTGTCTATAGCCACCTATGCTGTTAGGTAGATTTATTTTCTTTTTAAGTAATTCAGTTATATTTATTTTCTTTCTATTTTTAGAAGGTGACTCCTTGCCACTATAGCATGTATACTCCTGCCATAGCGGAGATGGTCTGAATTACTTTTTAGGGGGGAGAGACATGATAGCACATAGACCCCCTACCTACCAATGTAATTTGCTACCAATCAATGAACAAGCTTTTTACACACTCTTCTTTATGCTTACTATACTCAATGATGTTCTTTTCCGATAATTTCGTTCCCTCGTTGCTTACTCGTTAGATAAGAAGCTAGTCTAACGAAGTAGGCACTCGGTGCCGTTGGCACACTCGTAGGCTTACCTACTGTAATTGTGATAGTGGGTGTCGTACGGTCTTGTTAGCCCTCTTGAGAGTAGGACCGTAACACTAGGCTTCCTAGCTTCAGGATGCATTCATCCGGTCTTCCATGTCTCTCTTTTTAAGAAATGTTATGGCAACTCTACCAAAATATTTTACAAATGTTGCTTCTTGCAGCCCTCAAGCCTCTTTAGGGACTCGCGTAGTCAAGTGTGACAATTTTTCGATCAGACAATGACTTATTTTATAGGAGAATCTACCAATTATAGATGCTATGAGTCGATTCAGTTGTCATCATTGCAGAATTTTTTACATTTCAACCTTGGGGTCAAGGTTTCGCCGTGGAAAATGCATGTTAAAACCAACACCTCACTAACTAGAAAGGGTGTTGGAAGCGCCATGAGAGAAAACAGAAGACTTCATCATAGCTGATTGAGTATAAAGCGACATTGTTTCTCAAACTGACGTGGAAGATAGTTAGGGAAATAAGAGAGTATAAAAGTTATGAATAAAAGGGTGGCAGTATGTTGTTGTTTCATTTTTGTTAGCAAGTCATGTGACATGTTGTTGAGCTGTCCAGCCCATCTTCTTCCCCAGCGGCCCAGCCCACTCTCATCTCCTGTGACACACGACAACGCAATGGTGCACCGTAAAAAAGAGGATTGGGAGAGCGCGCAGAGATTGTTCCCTCTTGGAAACTTTGATGGCAATTCAATAACGATGGGAAGCTCGCCAAGGTTTCCATTGTAAGAGATTGATTTTGGGTGGGGCTGGCCGTTGGCAGTTCGGAGTGACAGGGCGAATATATTTGATGGGAAGATCTCGGCTTTCCAAGGTAGTGAAGGGAACGAAAGCATGGATCTAAAGGTGGTTTTGTCGCCATAAATAATGGAGGGTATAGATAGCGACTCTGAGTTCATGCAGTATGTTTCAGTTGTAGAATGATTGATTTGATCATTGATCTTCCTCAGTTTGGAGCTTTGTGAATTAGGAGTAAGCCATCATCATCCACGTTAAATGTTTCCATGTCTACACTGGAAAGAGGCCAGAGGGTGACTTTTCAACTGCTTTCAAACTATTTATCTGTACTGGTTTTTGTCTGTTTTTAGTAAGTTCTAACTTTAATGGTGATAATCAATCTCATAATTCAAAAGTCAAATTGATTTTTCCTTCTTGTTGTGATGACCTGAATATGCACGTATGGGTACGATGGCTGCACGAACCGGAACCCGAATGGCGGTACGTCCGCGCGGGCGAATCGGAAGGTGACGGGTCGTAAAGAGGGGGTCGTCAAAATCCCACATCGCTTGGGAAAGTATATGGAAATGAAACATATGTAAATAGACCCTCCCAACATAGCAAGATGCGTTTTGGAGCACAATTGGCAACGGATCCCATAAGAACTCCGAAGTTAAAAGTGCTTCGGCGAGAGCAATTCTAGGTTGGGTGACCTTCAGGGAAGTTCTCGCCAAACAAATCCGTGAGGGGAGAATATTGGGCTACGGCCCAATCCCCAGAGCGGACAATATCTTGCTGGGATAAGGGGTCGTTACAGTTGTTTACTTAAAAAAAGTGGAGTAGAATTGAGCACCCAAGAAGTATTTTGGACCTTTCCCTATTTTTGACCCCTAAGACAAGTCACTTACAAGCTAGGCCTCCCAGCTTCAGGATGCATTCATCCAGTCTTCCATGTCTCTCTTCCTAAGAAATGTTATGGCAACTCTACCAATTGATTTTACAAATGTTGCTTCTCGCAGCCCTCAAGCCTTTCTAGGGACTAGCTGCATTCATCCAGTCTTCCATGTCTCTCTTCCTAAGAAATGTTATGGCAACTCTACCAATTGATTTTACAAATGTTGCTTCTCGCAGCCCTCAAGCCTTTCTAGGGACTCGCATAGTCAAGTGTGACAATTTTTTTGATCAGACAATGACTTATTTTATGGGAGAATCTACCAATTATTGATGCTATATGAGTCAATTCAATTGTCATCACTGCAGAATTTTTTACATTTCAACCTTGGGGTCAAGGTTTCGCGTGGAAAATGCATGTTACAACCAACACCTCACTAACTAGAAAGGGTGTTGGAAGTGCCATGAGAGAAAATAGAAGACTTCATCATAGCTGATTGAGTCTAACACGACATTGTTCCTCAAACTAATGTGGAAGACAGTTAGGGAAATAAGAGAGTATAAAAATTATGAATAAAA
The DNA here is from genome assembly GCA_022432975.1 of Begonia masoniana. Lineage (NCBI taxonomy): Eukaryota > Viridiplantae > Streptophyta > Magnoliopsida > Cucurbitales > Begoniaceae > Begonia > Begonia masoniana. The sequence goes on from CM039511.1 coordinate 40,833,803, forward strand.
GGGTGGCAGTGTGTTGTTGTTTCATTTTTGTTAACAAGTCTTGTGACATGTTGTTGAGCTATCCAGCCCATCTTCTTCCCCAGTGGCCCAGTCCACTCTCATCTCCTATAAGACATGACAACGCAATGGTGCGCTGCAAAATAGGGGATTGGGAGAGTGCGTAAAGATTGTTCCCTCTTGGAAACTTTGATGACACTAAATTAACGATGGGAGCTCGCCGAGGTTTCCAATGTACGAGAACAATTTCGAGTGGGGCCGTCCGTTGGCAGTCCCAAGTGACAGGGCAAACAAATTCGATGGGAAGATCTCGACTTTCCAAGGGAGTGAAGGGAACGGAACCGTGGATATAAAGGTGGTTTTGTCGACAGAAACAATGGAGGGTATAGAAAGCGACTCTGAGTTTATGCAGTACGTTTCAGTTGCAGAATGATTGATTTGATCATTGATCTTCCTAAGTTTGGAGCTTTGTGAATTAAGAGTAAGTCATCATCTACACAAGCATCCACTTCACCTAAAAAAAAATACATAAAACTTCAGATGTATATAAACATTTTGATTTAAAAGATGTTAATATTGCCGGCAAAATTGAAACTAGAGCCCAATGTAAATATTGTGCTAAAAATTATGATTATATTTCTGGTAGCTCTACTAGTACTATTGTTAGACATTATCAAAAATGCACTTAAATGAGGAAACACGATATTCAACAAAATCTCAATTAACGATGGGAGCTCGCCGAGGTTTCCAATGTACGAGAACAATTTCGAGTGGGGCCGTCCGTTGGCAGTCCCAAGTGACAGGGCAAACAAATTCGATGGGAAGATCTCGACTTTCCAAGGGAGTGAAGGGAACGGAACCGTGGATATAAAGGTGGTTTTGTCGACAGAAACAATGGAGGGTATAGAAAGCGACTCTGAGTTTATGCAGTACGTTTCAGTTGCAGAATGATTGATTTGATCATTGATCTTCCTAAGTTTGGAGCTTTGTGAATTAAGAGTAAGTCATCATCTACACAAGCATCCACTTCACCTAAAAAAAAATACATAAAACTTCAGATGTATATAAACATTTTGATTTAAAAGATGTTAATATTGCCGGCAAAATTGAAACTAGAGCCCAATGTAAATATTGTGCTAAAAATTATGATTATATTTCTGGTAGCTCTACTAGTACTATTGTTAGACATTATCAAAAATGCACTTAAATGAGGAAACACGATATTCAACAAAATCTCAATTAAATGTTAGTGGTAGTAACATTTTCATATATTCACAAAATAGAATGAGAGATGGAATAATATAATTTGTAGCACAATCAGAGTTGCCTTTATCATTTACCGATAGTGAAGTGTTTGAAAAATTTATGAAAGAATATACTACTCCTAGTTTTAAATTTGTCTCCATAAGTACTACGAGAAATTATATTCTTAAAATACTTATGGATATGAAAAATGAATTACTTACATTTTTTTTCAAATTCTCCTTCAATGTCTATTTGCATTACTTCTTGTTTATGGAGTGCAAGTAATGTTGTTGGTTATATAGTTATAACATCTCATTTTATTGATGAATCTTGGCAACTAAATAAAAAAATTTTAAGATTTCGTAATTGTGAATATCATTATTATGGAACACCATCTATAGATTTATTATGACAATATTACAAAAATATTCTATTAAAGATAGAATTTTAAGCATAACTCTTGATAATGTAGTGCTAATGATGTTACTATTTCTCAATTTAAAGATTATTTACAATTAGATGTTACTCATAATTCTCCTTTTCACATGAAATGTGTGTGTCATATTTTAAATTTGATTATTAAAGATGGTATGTTATATATTTCACCTCATATTGAATTAATTAGGTCTGCAATTTCTTATATTATTAGGTCTAATTCGAGACAACAAGAATATAAAGATTTTTATAGAGCTTCCCAATTTAAATCAAGAAAATTAAAAACTGTGACACCCGACATTTTGGCAATGTAAATATTCCCTTGAATTATTAAACAGAATTAATGGGAATATTTTATACAATGTATGTTTTTATGAATTTGCCGATGTTGTCAATTGAATGTGAGTGATTCGTAAAACCGACTCGGCAAACTAAATAGTAATTTAGTTAAAAACCAATAGTTTGAAATGCATGGAGGGGTAAATTGGGAAGGAATTATGGTAGGTGGGAGGGAGCCAATGGACGGTTGTTAAATGTCCATAACTTGCTGAAAAACCTATCTATTCTCTTCTTTCCTCTTTTACGTAAACCTTCATTTTCATCCTCTTCTCTATTTTCTCTCTTCCAGGTGACCAGTAACAATCCTAAGCTCTTTTTCTTTTCTTGATTTCTCCATTTTCTCTAGCAGAAGGTTCGTGAACCACTGTGATAGTGCGTTCAAGCTTGCAGCACTTCGGACAACAGGTAAGTTCATGCGTATAAGTTGGCCCTTAAGCCCCTACAGCATGGAGACACTAGGTTTTGGTTCGGGTAGTTAGGTCGTAGGTTATGCTTTAAGTTAAACGTATTCTTTGTGTTCTGTTTTCTGTGGTTTTTATTCTGTCACCTGTATATGTTGAGTATAAGCATCATATCTGTCCATGCATACACGTTTTCTGGAAAACCCCGTAAATGTTTTTAGCACCAAATTTGAAGTTAAGAAAGATAAAACCTGTAATTTAATGTCTGGTTAAGTGTGGACGAGGACTGACATCCTGTCATGTACTCCTGTTATGTCCTGTTGTGGCATGTACTCCTGTTGCGCTAGCTCTCCCTCCCACTTATACCTTCCTGTCCAGTGAAATGTAATGTAAAGTAAAGTAATGTTCATGTATTTGAAAATGTTCATGCACAGCATATGCACCATTGCAAGTTCTTACTGAGCTCTAGGCTCATAGTTGAACTTCCTGTTGTAAGTATGGATCCTCTAGATGATGACTTTGTGCCTCAAGTTGATGAGTTGAAGTAGTTGGCGGATTGAGTTCACGGGGATTGGTTGCTACAGTCAGACAAAGGTTATTCCTGTGAAAAATGTATTTTGAAAGTTAAGTCCAGTCCTATAAAGTTTTTTTTGAAATCTTAAAACGATGTATAAAAATCGTGTTTGTGTTTTAAACCCCTGCTTGGTGAATTCCGGAAATGCATGTCAAATTATGTACTGCTTTTGAGATTTTAAAACGATGTATAGATTCTGTGTTGATGAATTTAAAACCTTTGTTTGACAGTTGAATGTATGTTTTTAAAATATTCTGGAATTGCTTGGGATTTTCTCTTTTGGTTGTTCATGGATTGTCTCTGGTTTTAGAGCTATCCATGCAGTTCAATTTCTTAAACTTTTGTCATGTTTTCTGATATGTCCAAAATCATTTTTTGAATCGGTTTCTGTAGTTTGAAGTTTTTATGCCTTCTGTTTTTATGCTCCCTATTAATATGTCTTCCAGTTAAAAGTTTCCAATTCTGCCTTTAAAATTTTGTCATCCGCCCTGTCATCCACCCTTGTCATCCACCCGTCATCTGCCCTGTCATCCGTTCCGGTCATCCGCCCCTGTCACCCGCCCCTGTCATCTGCCCTGTCATCCGCCTCCTGTCACCCAGTCTATATCTTCTGCCCAGTTTACTTACATCTTCCGCCTTACGTCATCCACTCTACATCTTCCGCCCTACATCTTCCGCCTCCTGTCACCCAGTTTACATCTTCCGCCCAGTTTACTTACATCTACCGCCTTACGTCTTCCGCTATTTCAAAAGTCCACAAATTTTGTCTTCTATTTTTAAATGTCCACGGCTTCTATCATCCACTGTAGCCCTCCCACAGTATGCCTTCAAGTTTATGTTTCTCATTTTTTTTTCCACTGCATGTATTTTATTAAGTTTTCCTCTGCATGTCCATCGTCCACCCAGCCTTTTATTTAAACGTTCAAAATATTCTGTCTTCCTGTTTTCTCCAGTCTTCTATTTCTGTGGTTCAAAATTTAATGTCTTCTGATTCTGTTTCGATATTCTGTTTTCACCATTTTCATTTCTCCTTGCCCTCTGTCTTCCTGTTTTACTCCTGCCATTTATTTCTGAAGTCTGATTTTTAATCATGTCTTTCCAGCCATCATTCCAGAGAAGGTCTTCTCTGTGTAAAGTTTTAAAGTTAAAAAAAAAATGTCCCGTTTTCTTTTAAATGTTTGGAGTGATGGCTCCTCGGCCCTGATCGGGTCTGGGGGCGTCATAGTAATGGTGTCAGAGCGAAATCAGGTTTTAAAAGTGATTATGTAAACTGTCTGACTGCACAATCCGCCACGTGAGATCGCTCCACCAACTGTAAGTGTTTAAGTTTCTGTAACCGTTTTATTTATTAAGTTGAGTTCGTTATTTCGTATAGGATTTTCTAGAAATGGTGAGAGGGAATCAAGGTGATGCAAACGACAGAGGTGACACCCTCGATCGTCTAACCGAGCTGGTCGGCGTTCAGTCATGTATGATGGAATGCATGATGGCCAGGGAAGATAACGGGAACAACAACCATGCAAATGCTCCACGCGACTCTAGTGGGGAGAGATTCCGGCGACTCCAACCGCCTACGTTTGATGGATTATCGACGGACCCTACTCACGCCGAGGAATGGATCCGGGTGATAGAGAAGATGTTCAACTACGCTGTAATATCCGACTTGTACGGATTTTTGGATATATTATATTATATTCATATTTTATTATATAATGACGTTTTTTTTTGTAAATATGTCAAATCAGGTCGGATTTACGAAAAGAAAGCGTCATTACGATCCAAATGGCTAATTGGAATTTTAAGGAAAGTTTGGGAATTTTCGGGATAGTAACACTATATTCCGAGTAATTACCACTATCGTAAAGTAAGTGACGTTTTAGTAAAAATAGCAAACGAAGTCCAAATTGCGAACGGATAGTTTTGTTAAATCCCAAATAATAAGTTGGACTTATTGGCAAAATATGAAAATTTGGAGAAGTCGAATCGTTGGACGATTAACGAAACGAAAGACGAAACAAATAGAATTAAGTAAGAAGGGTAAAATGGTAATTTGCAAACCAAAATTTATAATAAAAACTAAGTATTGCCTCCTTCCTTCGACAGAATGCATTTCCTCCCTATTTTCTCTCTTTCTCTCGCAAATCCTCTCTGCCGCGCGACGCCTCTTCGATTCCGGACTCCGATTTTCCTCCCGTTCGTTCCGTCTTCTTCACGTTTCTTCCTCCAATCGACGTTCTCGGTAAGTCTATATAGTTTTAGAGCGTTAAATTCCGAGTTTCATTGATTTCTAAACGTTTAGGTTCGATTAGGTTTTCGATAAAAACTGAGATTTAGAGCTCGTAATCGATAGGTCGTCGATGATTTAGTATATATTGAACGTATTGGGCGTATTTGGACGAATCTAATCGATTTAGGAAAAATGTTAGAATTTACGAAATTTCGAGATTTTAGAATAAACTTGTAAATTGAGAAATTAGGTGCCGAGTGTAAATTTCTCGATAATCTAGTGCAACGAATCGAATTAGAGCTTTAAGAAATCTCTTAGTTAAGGTTTTGACAATTTGGACGTTTATTGACTTAAACTCGTTTTAACGTCAATCATTGTGAATTTCTTAGGTAAACAGTGCTCGTGGACGGAGTTTAAGCTGCTTTGGACACGAGGTAAGTTCTCGTGATTCTTCTTTGGCCGATTGGCCTACACCATACGTCGTGGTCTCGAGGAGTTTGGTGACGCACTAGTTTTATTGCTTTGGTTGGGTAGCTAGGTTTATTTGTTTTATAGTTTATGTTTACAGTCTTTGATGGTACCTATTATTGTTTGTTTATTGTAAGTTATTGAACTGTTCATGCATCACTTGTTTTAAAGAAAAGCATGAAAATGAATTTCCGCACAGAGTTTTAAAGATAACGAGATTAATGCATCGGCCGAAAGGCTTATTGTTCATTTGCCGCAAGGCGTATTGTTATTGGCCGAATGGCGTATTGTTTATTGGCCTAAGGGCGTATTGTTTATTGGCCAAATGGCGTATTGTTATTGGTCACGCGAGTGGGGCTCAGGCACGGCTGTACGTTTTGTAAGCGTGCACCCCCCGCCTCTAGCCGGGCCGGAAAGAGTAGTCCGCCCGCTGGATGAGCTCTCTCTGGTTAGAGGGATAGGACTTCGGTGACACCTATTGTATTGAGCATTGCATTGTAAGATAAAATAAAGCATGGTTTATCGAACTCATACGCACAGCATGCATTGCATTTACGAGTCTTACTGAGATTTTTATCTCATAGTGTGTTATGTACGGTGTAGGTGATCTAGACATTGAGGAACCAGGTGAGGATGGGATTCCTCCTCCTGAGGCATGAGTCCGGTTGACGGAGGATGGCTGCGGTGGTGTGCTGGCGCAGTCGAGGCTCATTTGACCCGTGGGGACGTATGTACAGCTTTTGAGGGTCTTTTTAGTATATTTTGGGATGTTTCGATGAATGTGTATAGGATGTTTAATTTGTTTTGAGATTCTGGAACTGTTTGGTTTTAAACTGTATTTAACTGTTTTGGATTAAAGCTTTTATTTGATCGTTTTGAAATGTTTTAGGTTGTTACGGATAGCTCAGTTTTTAGAGCTATCCACGCAGTTGGACTTCGTAAAGTCCGGTGCTAAGTTAGTAGTGTTTTAAGATATAATTAGATTGTAAAAATTGGAGAGTATGAGAAGATTTGCTCTCTGGAAACCGGATTTCCAGAGAGCACATTGGTGTTTTTCCTTTCTAAAATGTATTAGGGGTTGTGCTTTTCATTGTATTTCGCTCTCTGGAATAAGGATTTCCAGAGAGCACTTAGCGAGAAATGAGAAAGACCAAAAACAGAGAAGAAAAGAAAGGGAGGCGATCAGTGGAAGGCAAGGGATCGCTGGGCGATCGCTGCTTGCATGAGCAGCGATCGATCTCTGCAGCAATGCAGAGATCGATCGCCGATCGCTGCACTGCATGCAGCGATCGCGATCGCTGCTTGCATGAGCAGCGATCGATCTCTGCAGCAATGCAGAGATCGATCGCCGATCGCTGCACTGCATGCAGCGATCGATCTCTGCAGCAATGCAGAGATCGATCGCTGACTTTTGGCACAGCTTTGGACGGTTTTGTCCTCCCAACTTTTATTTGCTTTAATTAATTTATTTAATAGTTTTATTTAAATTGTTTTATGTTTGTTTTAAAATGAGTTTTAAGTTAGATTTTAATTCCGATTTCGATTCCAGTTTCGATTTCGGTTTAGATTCTGCCTAGAGTTTAATTAAAGATATTAGGATAAAAAAAAAATAGTACGGAAATACGGGTACAGTATTAGGGTCGTTACAATTATGGTATCAGAGCCCCCGGGTTTTAAAATCGGTTCTGTAGACTGCTCGACTGCACAGCCACTACGCGGACATTCTTCATCAACTGTAAGTACCTTTATAGCTTTATTTGATTTTTAGTTTCTTAGAATATTTTTTTAACTTTTTATAGGAGTTTTATAATTATGGTTCGTCCACGAAACGACCGAGACGACCGCGATGATACGATTGACACGCTCAAGGATTTTATTGCCCAGCAGTCTCATCATATGGAGAGACAGGCTCAGCAGATGGAGAGGCAGTCTCAACAGCTGGGTACTTTGATTGACAGAGAGGGCGTTAGGGCTAGAGAGACGGCTATACTGGGTAGCCGTGGAATGGAGAGATTTCAGAAGCTCCAGCCCCCAGTATTTAGCGGACAGTCTACGGATCCCTCTTCAGCCGAGGAGTGGGTTCGCACTATGGAGGACATGCTGGCGTATGCTAGCATAGAGGATGGAGAGAAGGTTGCACTGGTGACCTATCATATGGCCTTAGACGCTCGGTTTTGGTGGGATACCATCAAGACGACCACTGATGTGACTGTTATGGGCTGGGAGAGATTCAGAGAGCTGTTCTACGATAAGTATTTCAGCCATACTGTTCGCGAGGCGAAGATGGTCGAGTTTATGCAGTTACGGCAGACTGCTTCTATTGCTGAGTACGTGAGGAGGTTTGAGGCACTGTCTCGATTTGCACCACGGCAGGTCAGCGTCAACGAGGATAAGGTGCGTCGGTTTTTACAGGGACTTAGCCAGGAGTTCCGGATGCGCCTTACGATATCAGGGGTACGTGGTGTATCCTATGACGAGCTAGTAGCCAGAGCCCTCGACATCGAGGCTGTTGAGCAGAGTTCTACCAGATCGAAGGAGCCATCTAAGGGCTTCTTCAGAGAGATTCGCCCCCAGTCACGGGGTTGGCAGCCTAGAGCACAGCCCCAGCAGCAGCAGAGGGGTGTGAAGAGACCTCTTGAGGGAGGTAACGACCGGGGAAAGGGTAAGCAAGTACAGGGTGCTGCTCAGGTACCTATTTGTCCTAAGTGCCAGAGGGAGCACAGTGGCCAGTGCCGGATGGGCACGAATGTATGTTATTGGTGTGGAGACCCGGGCCATTTTGCTAAAGACTGCCCGAAGAGGGGCCGAGATAAGACGGGTAGTGATCAGAGGAAAGTTATGCCCAGGATCTTCGCTTTTATCGAGCCTGGAGATGTTGATAACGAGGATCAGCCTGCCGTGATTGCAGGTACTATATTGGTTACTGGTGTTCCTGTATTTTCTTTATTAGACACGGGGGCTACACATTCTTTTATTTCCACCGCCTGTGTGTCGAGATTGAGGCTTGCGCCTGAGTTAGCAGAGTGCGAGTATAGCGTTATGCTACCTTCAGGAGAGCGTATGCAGTCAGGCCATGTAGTCCAGGGCAGCATTATCTCGATTGGGGACCGTACTCTCTATGCTCGCCTTATTGTTATGGGCATCGAGCATTATGATCTTATTCTAGGGATGGATTGGCTATCGCAGCACTTCGCCACCATCGACTGTCGATCCGGGATTGTCACTTTTCGACCTCCGGGTAAATCTGAGTTTTCTTATCAGGCGATGAGCAGATTGAGTAGCTCGCCTATCTCTTATTCCATGATGGTCAACGAGCAGTTCAAAGGTGCGTGCTCTATTTATTTGGCCTCTGTCTTTGATTGTCAGTTGCTCAGCGGATTGAAGCCGAGCGATATTCCTATTGTCAGAGAGTTCTCTGGGATATTTCTTGATGATCTTCCCGGGTTACCCCCAGACCGGGAGATCGAGTTCACTATTGATGTCTATCCTAACTCTACGCCGAGGTTCAAGAACCCGTATCGGTTAGCACCAGCTGAGTTGAGAGAGCTGAGGACTCAGCTTGATGAGCTGTTAGAGAAGGGGTTTATTCGACCCAGTGTTTCACCCTGGGGTGCTCCTGTTCTATTCGTCAAGAAGAAAGATGGGACCCTCAGGATGTGCATTGATTACAGGGAGCTGAATAAGCTCACGGTGAAGAACAAGTATCCACTGCCCCGGATTGACGACTTATTTGATCAGCTACAGGGTGCCCGAGTATTTTCCAGGATTGATCTACGCTCGGGTTACAATCAGCTGAAGGTCCGGATGGATGATATACCGAAGACGGCATTCCGAACAAGGTATGGGCATTATGAGTTCCTTGTCATGTCTTTTGGACTTACTAATGCCCCTGCAGCGTTTATGGACTTGATGAATCGTGTCTTCAAGGAGTATCTGGACAAGTTCGTGGTGGTTTTCATCGACGATATCCTGATTTACTCTAAGTCTAGAGAAGAGCACGAGGAGCATCTGAGGATTGTTCTGAGGATTTTATGCGAGCACCAGCTATATCCTAAGTTTTCGAAGTGCGAGTTCTGGCTTGACAGAGTTAGCTTCCTTGGCCATATCATATCACAGGACGGAGTTTCTGTGGATCCGAGCAAGATTCAGGTGGTCAGAGATTGGCCACAGCCGAAGAACGTACGAGAGGTGCGTGGATTTCTCGGATTGGCCGGTTATTATCGGAAGTTTATTGAGGGATTCTCGAAGATCGCACTTCCTCTTACACGATTGACTCGGAAGAACGAGAGATTTATTTGGTCGTCTGCTTGTGATGATAGTTTTATGGAGCTAAAGCAGAGATTGACCACCGCACCAGTACTGGCGCTACCTGTTGAAGGTGTCAGATTCAGTATTTATTGTGATGCGTCTGGAGTGGGACTCGGTTGTGTATTGATGCAGGAGGGGAGAGTTATCTCTTATGCTTCTCGGCAGTTGAAGCCGTACGAGCAGAATTACCCTACGCACGACCTTGAGTTAGCAGCTGTGGTCTTCGCACTGAAGATATGGAGGCATTATTTATATGGGCAGCAGTGCGAGGTATTTTCTGACCACAAGAGCCTGAAGTACTTATTTACGCAGAAGGAGCTGAACATGCGACAGAGACGATGGCTTGAGTTCGTCAAAGATTATGATTTTGACATCAAGTACCATCCTGGGAAGGCGAACAAGGTTGCTGATGCCTTGAGTAGAGTACCTTCTGCGAGTCAGCCTTCATTAGCAGCGATGTCAGTTATGCTGCGGTCTGAGATTGAGAGATTCGATGTAGAGGTAGTGGCAGAGTTGTCTAGTATGCTTGCCAACATTTCTCTCAGGCCGACTATTCTGGATCGTATACGTGAGGCTCAGCAGAGTGATTCGGAGTGTATGGAGCTTCGATCCAGCATGACATTGGGAAAATCGTTAGAGCTATCCACGCAGTTGGACTTCGTAAAGTCCGGTGCTAAGTTAGTAGTGTTTTAAGATATAATTAGATTGTAAAAATTGGAGAGTATGAGAAGATTTGCTCTCTGGAAACCGGATTTCCAGAGAGCACATTGGTGTTTTTCCTTTCTAAAATGTATTAGGGGTTGTGCTTTTCATTGTATTTCGCTCTCTGGAATAAGGATTTCCAGAGAGCACTTAGCGAGAAATGAGAAAGACCAAAAACAGAGAAGAAGAAAGGGAGGCGATCAGTGGAAGGCAAGGGATCGCTGGGCGATCGCTGCTTGCATGAGCAGCGATCGATCTCTGCAGCAATGCAGAGATCGATCGCCGATCGCTGCACTGCATGCAGCGATCGATCTCTGCAGCAATGCAGAGATCGATCGCTGATCGCTGCACTGCATGCAGCGATCGATCTCTGCAGCAATGCAGAGATCGATCGCTGACTTTTGGCACAGCTTTGGACGGTTTTGTCCTCCCAACTTTTATTTGCTTTAATTAATTTATTTAATAGTTTTAATAGTTTTATTTAAATTGTTTTATGTTTGTTTTAAAATGAGTTTTAAGTTAGATTTTAATTCCGATTTCGATTCCAGTTTCGATTTCGGTTTAGATTCTGCCTAGAGTTTAATTAAAGATATTAGGATAAAAAAAAAAATAGTACGGAAATACGGGTACAGTATTAGGGTCGTTACAATTAGCTCATCCAGCGGGCGGACTACTCTTTCCGGCTAGAGGCGGGTGGTGCACGCTTACAAAACGTACAGCCGTGCCTGAGCCCCACCTCGCGTGACCAATAACAATACGCCATTTGGCCAATAAACAATACGCCCTTAGGCCAATAAACAATACGCCATTCGGCCAATAACAATACGCCTTGCGGCAAATGAACAATAAGCCTTTCGGCCGATGCATTAATCTCGTTATCTTTAAAACTCTGTGCGGAAATTCATTTTCATGCTTTTCTTTAAAACAAGTGATGCATGAACAGTTCAATAACTTACAATAAACAAACAATAATAGGTACCATCAAAGACTGTAAAACATAAACTATAAAACAAATAAACCTAGCTACCCAACCAAAGCAATAAAACTAGTGCGTCACCAAACTCCTCGAGACCACGACGTACGGTGTAGGCCAATCGGCCAAAGAAGAATCACGAGAACTTACCTCGTGTCCAAAGCAGCTTAAACTCCGTCCACGAGCACTGTTTACCTAAGAAATTCACAATGATTGACGTTAAAACGAGTTTAAGTCAATAAACGTCCAAATTGTCAAAACCTTAACTAAGAGATTTCTTAAAGCTCTAATTCGATTCGTTGCACTAGATTATCGAGAAATTTACACTCGGCACCTAATTTCTCAATTTACAAGTTTATTCTAAAATCTCGAAATTTCGTAAATTCTAACATTTTTCCTAAATCGATTAGATTCGTCCAAATACGCCCAATACGTTCAATATATACTAAATCATCGACGACCTATCGATTACGAGCTCTAAATCTCAGTTTTTATCGAAAACCTAATCGAACCTAAACGTTTAGAAATCAATGAAACTCGGAATTTAACGCTCTAAAACTATAGAGACTTACTGAGAACGTCGATTGGAGGAAGAAACGTGAAGAAGACGGAACGAACGGGAGGAAAATCGGAGTCCGGAATCGAAGAGGCGTCGCGCGGCAGAGAGGATTTGCGAGAGAAAGAGAGAAAATAGGGAGGAAATGCATTCTGTCGAAGGAAGGAGGAAATACTTAGTTTTTATTATAAATTTTGGTTTGCAAATTACCATTTTACCCTTCTTACTTAATTCTATTTGTTTCGTCTTTCGTTTCGTTAATCGTCCAACGATTCGACTTCTCCAAATTTTCATATTTTGCCAATAAGTCCAACTTATTATTTGGGATTTAACAAAACTATCCGTTCGCAATTTGGACTTCGTTTGCTATTTTTACTAAAACGTCACTTACTTTACGATAGTGGTAATTACTCGGAATATAGTGTTACTATCCCGAAAATTCCCAAACTTTCCTTAAAATTCCAATTAGCCATTTGGATCGTAATGACGCTTTCTTTTCGTAAATCCGACCTGATTTGACATATTTACAAAAAAAAAAACGCCATTATATAATAAAATATGAATATAATATAATATATCCAAAAATCCGTACAAGCCGGATATTACATTCTACCCTCCCTTATTCAGAATTTTGTCCACAAAATTAAATCATACAAACAAATCAGGATACTTAACCATCATATCCTGCTGTCGTTCCCACGTCGCTTCTTCCACCTCATGATTCCGCCATAGAACTTTAACTAGCGGAATTTCCTTGTTGCGTAAAACCTTGATGGAATACTCCAAAATACGTACCGGCCTCACCTCATAGCTCAAGGTAGGCTGTACCTCGATCTCTGTAGCCTCCACGATATGCGACGGATCGCGCAAGCACTTCCGAAGCATAGACACATGAAATACGTCGTGGATACCCTCCATAGAAGCTGGAAGCTGCAGTCTATACGCCAGCTTCCCGACCCTCTTCAGAATAGGAAAGGGCCCCACATAACGAGGGTTTAGCTTACCCCTCCTTCCAAATCTCGCAATGCCCTTGAACGGAGAAACTTTGAGGTACACCTCATCACCTTCCTCGAACTCTAGCTCTCTCCGTCTAGTGTCAGCATAGCTCTTCTGTCTGCTCTGAGCTACCTCAATGCGCTGTCGGATAATGGCAATCTTCTCTGCCGTCTGCTGTAGAATCTCAGGACCTACGATGCTGGCCTCGCCAACCTCGTCCCAATATAACGGAGACCTACATTTCCGACCATACAGAGCCTCATACGGTGCCATGCCAATGGTAGCTTGGAAGGTGTTGTTGTACGAGAACTCCACTAGAGGTAAATATCGGCTCCACGAGCCCTGAAATTCCAGCACACACGCTCTAAGCATATCCTCAAGAATCTGGTTCGTCCTCTCTGTCTGACCGTCAGTCTGAGGATGGAACGCAGTGCTGAAATTAAGCTGAGTCCCCATAGCTCTGTGTAAACTCTCCCAGAACTTTGACGTGAATCTCGGATCTTTGTCAATCGGTCCACAATAACCCAAATACCGTCATGGCCTCTCGTAGTCCTCGGGAGCCCCGCAATGAAATCCATAGAGATCTGCTCCCACTTCCACTCCGGAATCGGCAGTGGCAATAAAGTTCCGGCAGGTCTCTGGTGCTCGGCCTTAACCTGCTGACATACTAAACAAGTCTCAACGTACTTGGCAACCTCTTTCTTCATATTAGGCCACCAGAAATGTTGCTTTAAGTCCCGGTACATCTTGGTACTTCCCGGGTGTACAGAATACGCCGAAGAATGTGCCTCGGCCAATATATCCTTCCTCAGATCCTCGTCGCTAGGCACGTACCACCTATGCCTGAACTTCAGAATACCATCCTCTGATAGATGAGCTATCCGTAACAACCTAAAACATTTCAAAACGATCAAATAAAAGCTTTAATCCAAAACAGTTAAATACAGTTTAAAACCAAACAGTTCCAGAATCTCAAAACAAATTAAACATCCTATACACATTCATCGAAACATCCCAAAATATACTAAAAAGACCCTCAAAAGCTGTACATACGTCCCCACGGGTCAAATGAGCCTCGACTGCGCCAGTACACCACCGCAGCCATCCTCCGTCAACCGGACTCATGCCTCAGGAGGAGGAATCCCATCCTCACCTGGTTCCTCAATGTCTAGATCACCTACACCGTACATAACACACTATGAGATAAAAATCTCAGTACGAAGTGGAGGAGAACAAGAAGGTAATATGTGCCTCGTTCTATCTCACCAAAAATGCTTGATTTTGGTGGGACACGGTGCAGTCAACTACCGTGGCATTGAGCTGGGAAGGATTCAAAAGAATTTTCTACGAGAAATGCTTCGATCGCAGTGTGAGGAAGGAAAAGATGATCGAATTTACTCGACTGCGGCAACTTGGATTAGTGGCTGAGTATGTTCAGAGGTTCGAGTCGCTATCCCGCTATGCACCTCATCTGGTGGCCACTGACGAAAACAAGGTGCACCAATTTATTCAGGGTTTGAAGCTAGACCTCTTACCGAGGATTACATACGGGGGATTTGACGAGGCCCCGTATAAGAAGGTAGTGGCCAAGGCTTATCAGTTAGAAGCCTTAGAGGCGAAGTCTCAGAGATATAGTGATACATCAAAGAGAATCCTGCACGATGCCCCTCAACAGTAACAACTGTGATGACCCGGATGTGTTCGTATGAGTACGATGGATACACGAACCGGAACCCGGATGGCGGTACATTCGTGCGGACAAATCGAAAGGTGACGGGTCGTAAAAGAGGGGGTCGTCAAAATCTCGCATCGCTTGGGGAAGTATGTGGAAATGAAACATATGTAAAGAGACCCTCCCAAGATGGCAAGACGCATTTTGGGGCACAATTGACAACGGATTCCATAAGAACTCCGAAGTTAAAAGTGCTTGGGCGAGAGTAGTACCAGGTTGGGTGACCGACTGGGAAGTCCTTGCCAAACAAAGCCATGAGGGGAGGATATTGGGCTATGGCCCAATCCTCAGAGCGGACAATATCTCGCTGGGAAAAGGGGTACAAATGGTATCAGAGCCTGTACCCAACCGAAAATGTGGCCAACGAGGACGTTCGATCCCTGAGGAGGGGTGATTGTGATGACCCGGATGTGTACGTATGAGTACGATGGCTGCACGAACCGGAACCCTGATGGCGGTACGTCCGTACGGGCGAACCGGAAGGTGACGGGTCGTAAAAGAGGGGGTCGTCACGATCTCACATCGCTTGGGGAAGTATGTGGAAATGAAACATATGTAAAGAGACCCTCCCAAGACAGCAAGACGAGTTTTGGAGCACAATTGACAATGGATCCCATAAGAACTCCGAAGTTAAAAGTTCTTCAGCGAGAGTAGTACCAGGTTGGGTGACCGACTGGGAAGTCCTTTCCAAACAAAGCCGTCAGGGGAGGATATTTGGCTACGGCTCAATCCTCAGAGCGGAAAATAACTTGCTGGGAAAAGGGGTCGTTACAACAACAAAAGGGTCAAGTTGGGCAACCACAACGGCAGCAGAACAGAGGTGTCAAGAGACCTAATGAGATTGCCGTTTACCAGGACAAAGGAAAAAGACCAATGGGAGCTCCTCAGCTTCCCGTATGCCCGCGTTGCCAGAGAAATCATATGGGGGAATGCAGGCTCTTTACTGGCCGTTGCTTCCGATGTGACAAGGAGGGCCATCATGTCCGGGATTGCCCAATGCCCAACACAAGACTAAATCGAGCCATGCCAAGAGTTTTTGCAATGATAGAGGATGATGATGAAGCCGCCAAGCACACAACAATTACATGTACAATTTTGATATGTGATGCACCTGCTTATACTTTGTGGGACACGGGTGCCACACATTCATTTGTGGCAATGGACTTCGTGGGTAGGCAGAGATTTTGTTGTATGCCGTCAGATCAACCCTACAGCATTATGCTGCCATCCGGAGAGTTCATGCACTCCGAGCAGGTTGTAGGGGTGATATAGTGTCAGTAGGGGACCAGAAATTGTATGCCAATCTTATCATTATCGGTATGAAAGGATACGATGTAATTCTGGGGATGGATTGGCTGTTTAGACATCATGCTACCATCAACTGCAGGTCCAGGCTCGTGTCTTTTAAGCGCCCGAATGAGGTAGAGTTCTCCTATCAGGCAATACCAAAGAAACACAGTATGCCTGTTATATCCTCCTTGAAACCTCAACAACTGATGAGGTCAGAATGTGTCGAATTTCTTGCCCACATAATAGATGTTCAAAGGCAAAGTGAGGCAGGACTACAAAATATCCCGGTGGTTCGAAACTTCCTAGAGGTCTTCTTAAACGACCTACCAGGATTGCCACCGGATCGAGAAATTGAGTTTGAGATTGATATGTGTCCTGGTGCTGAACCGGTATCAAAGAATCCGTACCGTATGACGCCAATAGTTAAAGGCTCAGCTAAAGGAATTGGTGGACAAGGGTTTTGTGCGCCCTAGCTTCTCTCTGTGGGGTGCTCCAGTCTTATTCGTTAAGAAGAAAGATGGGTCCCTACGTATGTGTATTGACTACCGTGAGCTGAACAAGTTAACTATCAAGAATAAGTACCCGTTGCTGAGGATCGACGATTTGTTTGACCAGCTACAACGGGCTTGGGTATTCTCAAAGATTGACTTACGCTCTAGTTATTATCAATTGAAGGTCAGAGCTGATGATATTCCAAAGACCGCATTTAGGACCCAATACAGACACTATGAATTCTTGGTGATGTCGTTTGGGTTGACTAATACCCCGACGGCATTTATGGACTTGATGAACAGGGTATTCCAGGATTTTCCAGACAAGTTTGTGATCGTCTTCATCGACGACATCCAGGTTTATTCTCGAAATGAGGTAGAGCATGAAGAGAACTTGGCTATTGTGCTGTCAACTTTAAAACAGCATCGATTGTACGCCAAACTGTCGAAGTGTGAATTTTGGTTGAGCAGAATTAATTTCCTAGGCCACGTAGTGTCTGCAGAAGGAGTTTCAGTGGATTCGGCCAAGATTCTGGCCGTGAAAGACTGGCCGAGACCGAGGAATGCCAGTGAGGTGCAGAGCTTTATCGGACTAGCTGGTTATTACAGAAAATTTATCAAGGGATTTTCTGTGATAGCGAAGCCTATGACCAGCTTAACGAGGAAAGACATCAAGTTCAAGTGGTCCGAAGCTTGTGAGGTGAGTTTTCAGACACTTAAGTAGAAATTGACCACTGCTCCTTTATTAGTATTGCCGGTCAAAGACGGTAAATTCAGTGTGTATTGCGACGCGTCAAAGATTGGCTTGGGATGCGTATTGATGCAAAAAGGAAAAGTGGTGGCTTACGCATCAAGACAATTAAAGAACCACGAGCAAAACTACCCTACTCACGATCTGATGTTAGTGGTAGTTGTTTATGCACTAAAGGTATGGAGACACCACTTGTATGGGCAATCATGTGAGGTGTTTTCGGATCACAAAAGCTTGAAGTACATATTTACCCAGAAAGAGTTAAACATGAGACAAAGGCGGTGGTTAGAATTTGTGAAACATTACGATGTTGAGATTAAATACCACTCGGGGAAAGCTAACGTGGTAGCCGATGCATTGAGCAGGATGCCAGCTACTATGCAACCAACTATGTCGGCCGTATCAATGCCTTTGAGGATAGAGATTCAGAGGTTTGATATGGAGATAGTTTCTGGGCTATCGGCCATGCTAGCGGACTTGACACTATGGCCCACCATCCTGGACCGAATTAAAGAAGCCCAGAAGACCAATTCAAAGGAAATGGCTGATGTAGTAAGCAAGTTACCTATGGCTTCTTCCGATTTCAGTTATTCGCGAGATGGTATTCTAAAGTTCAAAGATAGGTGGTATGTTCTGAGAGACGAAGAGCTACGAAAGAACATCTTGTCGGAAGCCCACTCGTCTTCTTTCTCTGTGCATCCTGGAAGCACGAAGATGTATCAAGACTTGAAACTTCACTTCTGGTGGCCGAATATGAAGAATGAAGTGGCCAAATTTGTGGAGTCTTGCATGATATGTCAACAAGTCAAGGCTGAACATCAACGGCCAGGTGGAACACTTCAGCCCCTCCCGATCCCCGAATGGAAATGAGAGAATATTGCGATGGATTTTGTTGTTGGCCTTCCAAGGACGGCTAAGGGCCATAACAACATATGGGTCATTATGGATAGACTGACCAAGTCAGCCCACTTTTTACCTATGAAGACGACATTCACTATGGACCGAGCTATACATTAGTGAGATTGTCAAGCTGCATGGTATTCCGGTGTCGATCGTCTCAGACCGGGATCCTAGATTCACCTCCAGGTTTCGAAAAAGATTGCAAAGCTCCTTGGGCACCAAGTTAGATTTTAGCACGGTATTTCATCCACGAACGGACGGACAATCCGAGAGGACGATTCAAATACTAGAAGATATGTTAAGGTCGTGCGTATTGGAATTCCATGCTCCTTGGAGTAGATACTTGCTGTTAGTGGAGTTCGCTTATAATAATAGCTACCAGGCTATGATCGGCATGGCTCCATATGAAGCTCTTTACGGCAGGAAGTGTAGATCCCCATTGTGTTGGGATGAAGTCGGAGAAGCCAAGCTTATCGGCCCTGAGTTATTACAACAGATGTCCGAGGTGATTGCTGCTGTCAAACAATGAATAAAAATTGCTCAGAGTTGATAGAAGAGTTACGCGGACCATAGGAGAAGAGGCTTAGAGTTTGCTGAGGGCGATGGAGTATTCTTGAAAGTGTCGCCTTTCAAGGGCGTAATGAGATTCAGTAGAAAATGAAAGCTTAGCCCACGGTTCATTGGACCTTTTCCCATCTTGAAGCGTGTGGGAAGCATGACGTACAGACTACAGCTGCCAGCATCAATGGATAGAGTTCACAACATTTTTCATGTTTCGATGCAGAGAAAATGTGTACGAGATCCAACTCAGATCGTTGAACAGGTGGACTTTAATATCATGCTGACGCTGACTTATGAAGAAAGGCCCATACAGATATTGGATACTTCACTCAAGGTGTTGCGCAACAAGGTAGTCACATTGGTGAAAGTTTTGTGGCGTAATCATAATTTGAAGGAAGCCACATGGGAAAGACAACAAGATGTTAGAGCCTAATATCCGGAGCTATTCGCTTGAGCAAATTTTGGGGACAAAATTTCGGTTAAGGTGGGTGGAATGTAACACCCGATATTTTGGCAATGTAAATATTCCCTTGAATTATTAAACAGAATTAATGGAAATATTTATACAATGTATGTTTTTATGAATTCGCCGATGTTTTCAATTGAATGTGAGTGATTTGTAAAACCGATTTGGCGAACTAAATAGTAATTTAGTTAAAAACCAATAGTTTGAAATGCATGGAGGGGTAAATTGGGAAAGAATTATGGTAGGTGGGAGGGAGCCAATGGATGGTTGCCAAAAGCCCATAACTTGCTGAGAAACCTACCTATTCTCTTCTCTTCTCTCCTCTTCTACGTAAACCTTCATTTTCATCATCTTATTTGTTTTTCTCTTCCAGGCGACCAGCAACAATCCTAAGCTCTTTTTCTTTTCCTGATTTCTCCATTTTCTCTAGCAGAAGGTTCGTGAACCACTGTGATCGTGCGTTCAAGCTTGCAGCACTTCGGACAAAATGTAAGTTCATGCGTATAAGTTGGCCCTTAAGGCCCTACAGCATGGAGACACTAGGTTTTGGTTCGGGTAGTTAGGTTGTAGGTTATGCTTTAAGTTAAACGTATTCTTTGTGTTCTGTTTTCCGTTGTTTTTATTTTGTCACCTGTATATGTTGAGTATAAGCATCATATCTGTCCATGCATATACGTTTTCTGGAAAACCCCGTAAATGTTTTCAGTACCGGATTTGAAGTTAAGAAAGATAAAACTTGTAATGTAATGTATGGTTAAGTGTGGACGAGGACTGGCATCCTGTCATGTACTCCTGCTATGTCCTGTTGTGGCATGTACTCCTGTTGCGCCAGCTCTTCCTCCCACTTATACCTTCCTGTCTAGTGAAACGTAATGTAAAGTAAAGTAATGTTCATGTATTTGAAAATGTTCATGCACAACATATGCACCATCGCATTGCATGTTCTTACTGAGCTCTAGGCTCATAGTTGAACTTCCTGTTGTAGGTATGGATCCTCTAGATGAGGACTTTGTGCCTTAAGTTGATAAGTTGAAGTAGTTGGCGGATCGAGTTCACGGGGATTGGTTGCTGCAGTCAGACAAAGGTTATTCCTGTGAAAAATATATTTTTAAAGTTAAGTCCAGTCCTGTACAGTTTTTTTTGAAATCTTAAAACGATGTATAAAAATCGTGTTTATGTTTTAAACCTCTGCTTGGTGAATTCCGGAAATGCATGTCAAGTTATGTACTACTTCTGAGATTTTAAAACGATGTATAGATTTTGTGTTGATGAATTTAAAACCTATGTTTGACAGTTGAATGTATGTTTTTAAAATATTCTGGAATTGCTTGGGATTTTCTCTTTTGGTTGTGCATGGATTATCTCTGGTTTTAGAGCTATCCATGCAGTTCGATTTCTTAAACTTCTGTCATGTTTTCTGATATGTCCAAAATCATGTTTTGAATCGGTTTCTGTAGTTTGAAGTTTTTATGCCTTCTGTTTTTATGCTCTCTGTTAATATGTCTTCCTGTTAAAAGTTGCCAATTCTGCTTTTAAAATTTTGTCATCCGCCCTATCATCTGCCCCTGTCATCTGCTCTGTCATCCGCCTCCTGTCACCCAGTCTACATCTTCCGCCCAGTTTACTAACTTACATCTTCCGCCCAGTTTACTTACATCTTCCGCCCAGTTTACTTACATCTTCCGCCCAGTTTACTTACATCTTCCGCCCAGTTTACTTACATCTTCCGCCCAGTTTACTTACATCTTCCGCCCAGTTTACTTACATCTTCCGCCCAGTTTACTTACATCTTCCGCCCAGTTTACTTACATCTTCCGCCCAGTTTACTTACATCTTCCGCCTCCTGTCACCCAGTCTACATCTTCCGCCCAGTT
Organism: Begonia masoniana; assembly: GCA_022432975.1. Classification (NCBI taxonomy): domain Eukaryota; kingdom Viridiplantae; phylum Streptophyta; class Magnoliopsida; order Cucurbitales; family Begoniaceae; genus Begonia; species Begonia masoniana. The sequence continues at coordinate 40,855,089 of CM039511.1, forward strand.
TACTTACATCTTCCGCCCAGTTTACTTACATCTTCCGCCCAGTTTACTTACATCTTCCGCCTCCTGTCACCCAGTCTACATCTTCCGCCCAGTTTACTTACATCTTCCGCCCAGTTTACTTACATCTTCCGCCCAGTTTACTTACATCTTCCGCCCAGTTTACTTACATCTTCCGCCCAGTTTACTTACATCTTCCGCCCAGTTTACTTACATCTTCCGCCCAGTTTACTTACATCTTCCGCCCAGTTTACTTACATCTTCCGCCCAGTTTACTTACATCTTCCGCCCAGTTTACTTACATCTTCCGCCCAGTTTACTTACATCTTCCGCCCAGTTTACTTACATCTTCCGCCCAGTTTACTTACATCTTCCGCCCAGTTTACTTACATCTTCCGCCCAGTTTACTTACATCTTCCGCCCAGTTTACTTACATCTTCCGCCCAGTTTACTTACATCTTCCGCCCAGTTTACTTACATCTTCCGCCCAGTTTACTTACATCTTCCGCCCAGTTTACTTACATCTTCCGCCCAGTTTACTTACATCTTCCGCCCAGTTTACTTACATCTTCCGCCCAGTTTACTTACATCTTCCGCCTTACGTCATCCGCTCTACATCTTCCGCCTTACGTCATCCGCTCTACATCTTCCGCCTCCTGTCACCCAGTCTACATCTTCCGCCCAGTTTACTTACATCTTCCGCCTTACGTCATCCGCTCTACATCTTCTGCCCTACATCTTCCGCCCAGTTTACTTCCGCCTCCTGTCACCCAGTCTACATCTTCCGCCCAGTTTACTTACATCTTCTCCTTACGTCATCCGCTCTACATCTTCCGCCCTACATCTTCCGCCTCATGTCACCTAGTCTACATCTTCTGCCCAGTTTACTTACATCTTCCGCCTTACGTCATCCGCTCTACATCTTCTGCCCTACATCTTTCGCCTCCTGTCACCCAGTCTACATCTTCCGCCCAATTTACTTACATCTACCGCCTTACGTCTTCCGCTATTTCAAAAGTCCACAAATTATGTCTTCTGTTTTTAAATCTCCGCGGCTTCTGTCATCCACTGTAGCCCTCCCACAGTATGCCTTCCCGTTTATGTTTCTCATTTTTTTTTCCACTGCATGTATTTTATTAAGTTTTCCTCTGCATGTCCATCATCTACCCAGCCTTTTATTTAAACGTTCAAAGTATTCTGTCTTCCTGTTTTCTTCAGTCTTCTATTTTTGTTGTTCAAAATTTAATATGTCTTCTGATTCTATTTCAATATTCTGTTTTCACCATTTTCATTTCTCCTTGCCCTCTGTCTTCCTGTTTTACTGCTGCCATTTATTTCTGAAGTCCGATTTTTAATCATGTCTTTCCAGCCTTCATTCCAGAGAAGGTCTTCTCTGTGTAAAGTTTTAAAGTTCAAAAAAAAAATATCCCGTTTTCTTTTAAATGTCTGGAGTGATGGCTCCTCGGCCTCGATTGGGTCTGGGGGCGTCACAAAAACCGACGTAGATAATAGGTGAAATTTAACTGATTTGATGTTGCAAAATGTTAGGCCATATTGGCAAGTTGTTTGTGGTTTTATTATTGATAAAACGCAAAGTATTAACCTTAACAAATCTAGTTTTGATATGGATAATATCTTTATTGATTTTTTAAAACTTTTTTATGATGCTACAAAACAATGTTCTTGAATTTATTATCATGCTTCTATTATTATTCTTTCTATTTTTGTAGATTTAACATGTAATTTTGTAAAATATCGACTAGTAGATGAATTTAGTAATATTCTTAATAAAGTATAAACAAAATTTAAGAAATATTAGCATAACATTTATCTTATTTTTTGTTACGCATGCATTATGGATCAAAGATTTAAATTAAAAGGAGTATGTGTTATGCTCAATAGAATTACTACAAATTTATGTATTGCACCTTTAATTACTAGTGATGACATAACAAATGGAGTTGCTAATTTATATGCTTCTTATGAAACAAAATATTCCAATGTTAATCGTTATTATTTACGACCTCCACATACCAAGAGTTATCCTAGTAGTGGTGGGGGTAGTTTTAATCAACAATATAGTATTGATGATATATGAAGTGAATTACAAACTAAAAATTATTTTACTTCTTTTACAAATGAACTCAATATTTACTTTGAAGCTCGTTATCAATTTTCTCGAGATGAGAATTTTGATATTTTAGATTGGTGGAAAATACATTCTACCACATATCTTATTATTTCTATAATAGCACGTGATCTACTAACACCTCATGTTTCTACCGTAGTATCAGAATCTGCTATTAGTGTAGATGAACGTGTTTATGATGAACGAACAGGAAGACTTGCACTAGACCTTGTGGAGGCCCTCATTTGTATCAAAGATTGGACCGACGCCAAGACGAGAGATCAACAACGAGATGATGAAATTCTTAAAGAGTTAATGAATTTGTATCAAATATTGGATCAACGCCAAGATGAGAGAATAAAATTCTTGAGGAGTTTACGAATTTGCATATTGAAGACTATAGATTCTTTTTATTGAATTTCTTTTGTAATTTTTTTCAAATTTGTAATTTTTTTTCAAATTCTAATTTCTTTTTATATGTTAAAATATTTTAATGATATTTATGTAATATTTTTTATTGGATAGTATCAAATAATTTTTTATTAATACATTCAATTTTATATACCTTAACATAACTAATTTTTAAATTAAATGAGTAAATATCATTGACATATAATTATTAATACTTATTATAATTTTAAATGAAATTTTTTTAAAAACTTATATTATATTAATATAAGTTGAAAATATTTATATACGCTTGGCTCGGCTCGTTTAACTCGTGGCTCGCATTGAAATTTTTTAGGTTGACTCATTAGGCTCAGCTCGTTAGGCTCAGCTCATTTAACTGGTTAGGCTAGGTGAGCCGGACTACTTCTAGCTCAGTTAGGCTTAGTCGGCTCGTTTGTCATCTCTAGGTGCGACATGCTAGGTTATACGAGGATCATGACACACATTCATCTTCGATCCTCTCCTTATTCAACACTGATCATTCCACTTGACGTTATCTTCTTCGCACAAATGGTTTAATATGGTAGGCTTTAGATCTACAAATGTTATCAATGTAGGTACGATTAGTCTAAAGTGTAAGCTTTCTTAGCTAGATCAGTTAGATAGCCTATTGTTTTATCGGATTCCTCAAGGAGAAATTCACCATTGTACATTATTTTTATGACTTGAAGTTCCCTTGATGTAAGCTGACTATTCATTAATTTTCTTGACCATGTTGTGTTGTAATGGGTTCACTATCTTATTGGGCAAAAGTTGAAGTTTGTTTTTTCAAATTGGTCTTATGATGTGAGAAGTATTTGTTGAAGAAGACTACAGTCATTTCAGCCTATTTCTATGAGTATAACCAAGCTTTGAACTTGCTCTTAACGAGAACGAGAAGAATTTTAAGGCATGTGAGCTCTTAGATTTATGGGTTAATAACTTGAACTTATGTTTTAGACAAATAACCCTCTAAGCTTAAAAGAGCAGTAGTGTTAGTGATTGTATTCACAAAGCAAGCGTACACATAAGTAATGAAGTGATATATTAGGATATTGAACTTACATGGAATTGATGCAATTAAATTTCTAATTATCAATTTACTAATATTTCAATTTTATTTAAATATCAAAATTTTGATATTTTTTTATGATTAAACTACCATTAAAAAACAAACACGTGTTATTCATATCGTGCATAAACTCATGGTTTGCACTCAATGATTGTGTGTTATTCAATTGTTATCTAACATGCAAATCATTTTCTTAAATTCTTCACGCATGATAAAATGAACCTAACTATTGGTAAGATAATTAGATTAATAGAAACTCCCAAATAGAATAAATAAACCCTAAACAAATCAATAACAAGAAAGAGATAAAACTTTAATTAGGTTTCATGCAAGTTCAAATTGTAATTATAGAAAAAGAGAAATAGTTTATAGATGCAAGAGGAAAATCCACGTAGAGTTATAATGATAGACATGAAGAATACAAAAAAAAAAAAAAACTAAAAATAAGAGAAAGAGAGATAAAACTAGTTGAAACTCTCTGTCTTGGCGATTCGTTGTGCGTCATTGTGAACTCCACGTATATTGTCAGTGATTCTACGACAAAAATCTCCTTTCTCTATCAAAATCTCGTGTCTCCATTCTCCTCTTGTCATCCCATGAGCATACTTGTAACGTCTCTCAGTGCTCTCAGTACAATATTGTTCGCTTGGGGCTAAAGTCCACACATATTTGTTCTTGGGTTAGCCAAAAATGCGTTGTACTAGATAAAAAGAAAAAACTCTACTTATAAACTATGAATTTTTTACTCTCCCAAATGAGGTGAGACTGATTACCCTCATTGATATAGGCTGGGCCCCATTAGGTGGCCTAGCCTTCACATAGCGGGCTGTCACAGTACTTGCACTACGTAAAATCTTGATGAGCACTCCTACGCGCATAGTTTACACAATATCATTGATCTTCAGGTTTCTATATTTCATTCATGGATCATAGTAGCACCAAACTGCTACCTTTAATATTTTTATTGAGCAGAGCTGGGATCATTGAGAGTGCAGTAGCACTCATGTGACGACCCAAACCCGCCAGGCCGGCACATGGGACGGGAACAGACGTTGACTTTGACATTGATATTTTGGACGTGAAAATTTTTGACTTTTTAAAACTCTAAATTGGGTAGCACTCATGTGACGACCCAAACCCGCAAGGCCGGCACACGAGACGGGAACTGACGTTGACTTTGACATTGACATTTTGGACGTGAAAATTTTTGACTTTTTAAAACTCTAAATCGGATAGGAAGACATAAAAATGGAAGACATAAATGGACGACTGGAATGGACGATAGAAATGGACGACTGGAATGGACGAAATAAATGGACGACTGGAATGGACGACTGGCATGGACGACAGAATGGACGATTGGAATGGATGACTGGAATGGACGATTGGAATGGACGACAGAATGGACGACTGGAATGGACGACAGAATAGACGACTGGAATGGACGACAGGAATGGACAATAGAATGGACAACTGGAATGGACGACAAAATGGACGACAGAATGGATGTAACACCCGACATTTCGGCCAGGTGAATTTTTCTGACCATTCTAATTGTTACCCTTATTTAACCTTTATGATTAAATTTAACGTTGAGGCAAATTCATTACAAGTTGAGTAAAACTAGGTTGAGTGGCAATTTTGTAATAAAGATTGAAGGATTAGGTATAAATAGAAAATGGAAACCTTAAATCTCATTTAAAACCTCACTGCAGCCGACATTTCCTCTCGGCGACTCCCTTCTTCTCTGGAGCCTTTTTCCTCCCCAGCAACTGGTTTTTCAGCCTCCACTCCGATAACCCGCATTCTAGGTAAGATTTTGACAATGTAGATGCCGGGTAGTCATTTAGAACTCTGTTTTCAGTTGAACTTGTACTTTCGGGCTCTTCAATGGCTGAGTCAGTTGGTTATCGTTCTTTATCTTCATTTGGTAATGTCACCCTTAAATCGATTCTGGACCTTTTATATAACCGACCCCGTTTAATCGATAGCTATATCTAGCTGTTTCGGTTTTGGATTTCAGACTGCACAGAGAACCTTAGCTGTTAGATTCTAGGATGACTTTCGATTAGAACTTTTAGGACTTTATTTTAACTACTGTAATGTGAAATGTGTTAGGTGAAGAAGTTGAAGAGAAGGTGATTCAAGTTGCTAAGGAATCCAGGTAAGTGAATGTATTAAGTTTCCGGCCAATAGGGCCCTACATCAAAGGATTAAGTTAGATTTAGTGAACATTGTCTTCTATATGTTTGATGAAATGTCGATGGATATGGTTATGTTATTCTGATGTTCTCCCCTGTCTTAGTTCAATGATTAAGTGCATTTATGTTATGCATCATGTTTTACTTCTCAAGCATATGAAAATGTTTTGAAATATGTTTTCTCATGAATAAGGTAAGAAGATAAAACTTATGCAACGTGGTTAAGTGAGGGTTGGGGGTGGTTCGGCGTATGTCACAGTCCGCAGTAGGACATATGAATACGACCCGCAGTAGGGACCATGATCAAACTCACTGTCGAACCCCCTTTACCGGCACAAATCCTCCCTTAAACCACATAATGTAATGAAGAATATGAATGATGAAAGGAATGATGAATATGAGCATGTCTACGAATGATGATTATGAACAATGAATACGAGATACGATTATGAATGATGATTAAGATAAGTACATGAAAAGAAAAGACTTATGAGCATGTTTTTCTCCAAGTTATGCATTCATGAACTCATAATAGTTTGCATTCCTTACTAAGCCTTAGGCTTACAGTTACACCTTATGATGTAGGTGAAGAAATATCAGGTGAGGAATTCAAAGTTGATGAAAATGTCTAAGCTCGGTTGCTGGAGGTGATCAGTGTGAAATCTGTGGCTGGATGGCGAATGAGGAATTCTGGTTAAAGCTCGTATAAGTTTTAATGAAGTTTTTAAGAAGCCAAGTCAAGTAGGTTCGGATTATTTAACAATTTGGGATTTTAGAAACTGCCTGTCTTAATTTCAGAGTCCGAAGATATAGCTATAGTTATCAAATGAACTATTTTAATTAAGTCTTCCGCTGTGTGAGTTTGAATGAGTTCATGATTTATTCTGATGAGTTTTGGCCATTAAGATTTAAGTTATGAGGTTTACATTTATCTAGATAGAAGTCTAAAAAAAAAAAAGGGGATGTCTGATGCCGAGGGATGATGGAGGAAATGAGTCTGTCTTCCGGAGGACGTCATCGGAAGAGGAAAAGTATTTGTCTTCCGGCTGACGTCATCGGCAGGAGAGTTGTGATGGGAGTCGGGTAAGTTTGACTTCCGGAGAACGTCATCGGAAGAGGAAGAGTATTTGTCTTCCGGCTGACGTCACCGGCAGATAAGGGGTATTTGCCATCGGCAGATGAGAGCCTCGCTTATGGTTCTCTCATCGGCAGACATGGGACGTATCATCGGCAGATGGTGAGTTAATCTGTCGGAAGATGTAGTTGTCTTAAGCCATCGGCAGATGACGACAATGTCTGTTATCTGGCGATCGGTATGAGTAGTGAGTTAAGTTACCGGAAGATGTGATGCCACGTCATCGGCAGATATAGAGTATTTGCCATCGGCAGATGAGAGCATCGTCTATTGTTCTCTCATCGGCAGATGTAGGTGGCTTTCGTTGTATAATTGAACGGTGTTTTAATTGGTCACACGAGTTGCACGTGACTGTCGGCAGATGCAAATATGTGTGCCTGCCGATAGATGTTTAATGAATCATGTGAGATGCACGTGCTGACCGGTAGAACAACTAGATGTTTGTCGTTTAGCGATCGGCAGGAGTGAAAGCTAAACGCGGTTATTCAGCGAATTTAAGTTAAGATGAGATATGATATAAGTCTGAGAAAAAAAAAAAAAAAGTATACTACGATTACAGAGGTATAAAAGTACGGATAAGTTTAAAGGAAAGTCATGACACGTGACGATCCTCCTCGGGTCGTTACAATGGATGACTGGAATGGACGACAGAAATGGTTGAAAGACATAAACACCTCATAACATTACTACTAAACTTCTTCCCAACCTTTTTAGTCACAAAATGATTCACAATCCCAAAAACCCGATTCAAAATAAAAATTTAAACGTGTTAGAAAACATGACGGAAGTTCAAGAAATCTAACTGCATGGATAGCTCTAAAACTCGAAACAATCCATGCACAACCTAAAAGAAAATCCCAAACGATTCTAGTATATTTCAAAGGACAACTATCAAAACAAAGTTTTATAACGTCGACACAAAGCCTATAGATCACCTAAATTTTAAAAAAATATACAAACATGACATACACTTCGAGAACAAAAGGACGGAAAAACGTTTACCAAATGCACTTGACAACTTATGAAAACCAACTGAGCTTTTAGAACTTCACAGAAGAACAGAAATAAAATGACAGAAGACGTGTACTATCAATGCAAAACCCTAAACATAAAATTTTACAGAAAGGGAGGGACTACGGTGATTAACAAAATTTCAGATTCACAGAGAAAGTGAAACGGGAACTAACTCAGAGCTGAGATTACAGGAATGAGTGACTAAAATGAAGAAACGGAATTAAGCAGGAAAAACAGAAAGAACAGGACTGAGGCAAACAGAAGAAATTTAAAGCTGGGCGGAAGACGTAGGCAGAGAACTGGCAGAAGACTTAGTTTAAAAAGGAGCATCGGTGGATTCAGATACGACAAAAGACGATTAGTATTCAGCGGAAGAGGCTGAGTAAAACTGGGCAGAAGAGGTGGTGACGTTAGCCGGAAGATGGGTGACATCAGACGGAAGATACAGGCAGCAGACGGAATTCGGATGTGTGATGACGTGATCGGAAGATGTACTGACGTCATCGGAAGATGAAGGCAGCAGATGGAATCGGCAAATATGATGACGTTAGCCAGAAGATGGATGACGTCAACCGAAAGATACAGACAACAGACAACACCGGATGAGATGAAGACGTCATCGGATGAGATAATTGAACTGGGCGGTGGAGGTGGATGACGTCACCGGTGGATATACACTTAAACAGCACTGGACGTGATCGGATGATATAGTCTAAAAGGGGCAGAGTTTGACAACTTTTAACAGAAAAACATACGGGTAGGGAGCTTCAAAACAGAAAGCATAAGGGTTTCAAACCTTCAAAACTCGATTCAAAACAAGATTTTTGAAACACACTTTGCAGATGATAGATTTCAACTGATAGATTTAAGAAAGACAGACTGCATGGATAGCTCTAGAATTCGAGACCATCCATGCAAACCTCAAAACAGGAAAATATTCTAAAACATTTCAGAACATTCAGGACATGAGTTCAACTGTCAAATACAGTGATTTCTAAAGCTGAGACATCAGAACTTGTATATTGTTCTAAAAGTAAAACCTCTGAATCAGTACAGAACCTAACATGCAATTGCAGAATCTACCAAAAGAAGAGTTTTTACAGAATTTTACAACACAACCAGAACTTCCAGAAGACTTTACAGATATAGAAATTACAGAAAACTTAAATCTCGGGTCAGAATTTGTCTGGCTGCAGCAACCACCCACAAGAGCTCGAGCCACCAGCCGCCTAGTCGTCAGACTGAGGCACAAAGTCCTCATTTCCGGGTTCAGTACCTACATCAGAGAGTTCACCTATGAGCCTAAAGCTCAGTAAGAACATAATAGATATGCAGTAATGCAAAATGCTATGCATGCGGTTTTCAGAATTACAGTGACAATACAGAACATTATGTTTCAGTGGCAGAGGGGTATAAGTTGGGCTTATAGGGGAACAAGCAGTGCACGACAGGCACAATAGATTTTCAGAACAGATTCAGAACAGAAATTGTAGGCCAGTCCCCGTCCCGCACTTAATCGGTACATTTCAGTCAGATTTTATCTTATTTAGTTTCAAACAGTGACAGAAAACATTTGTATGTCTTTCAGAGAAAACGTGTATGCATGAACAGTGCTTGAACTTAAACAGGCAGAGAGCAGATGACAGAAATAACAAAACATACGGTGAAACAGAACATAGACAACTCAGAACATAACTATAACCTTTCTACCCAAAACAACCCGATAGAATAGAAAACCTCGTACCTCCGAGATGTATGGCCTTAAGGGCCAACCTACAGATATGAACTTACCTGTTTGCTGTGGTGTCAGAAGTCTTGAACGTCACGGTTTCAGTAGTTTGTGAACCTAAAACATGCTTATACAGTTATTAACCCTAAATTTCTCAAGACCAATAAACAGTATAGTTAAACTTGTTAACCATCGTCGGGAATTATCTTCACGGAAGAAAATAGAAAAATGCAGGAGAAGCAATGTGTGGAACTTTGTTTCAATCGCTTGCAAGAGAGAGAACAAAGAAAGAAGAGAAGAAGCAGAGAAGTGAATTGAAGGATTTCACGCAGGAGGAAGAACTTAGCTTCTTCACCAAGTCGCCAGATGTCACTCAACCATTGGCTATCTCCCACCAACCTTAATTTCTCCCCAATTGACCCTTCCATGCATTTTAAACTTAGTGTTTAGTTTAGTTGCACATTAGTTTGGTTCTCCCCACACTAAATACTCCAAAATTTACAATAAAATAGTTATTGTATTTATGGCAATTTAAATCTATACAATAATTCAACAGATTATTACATGGCCAAAATGCCGGGTGTTACATTCCACCCACCTTAATAGAAATTTTGTCCCCAAAATTTGCCTAAGCAAAGAGGTCCGGATATTGGGCCTTGACATCCGCTTGTCTTTCCCATGTGGCTTCCTATACATTATGATTTCGCCATAAAACTTTCACCAATGGGACCACACGATTGTGCAACACTTTGAGTGACATATCCAATATCTAGATCTCGTACACATTTTCTCAGCATCGAAACATGGAAAATATTGTGAACTCCATCCATTGATGCTGGCAACTGTAGTTTGTAAGCCATGTTTCCCACAGGCTTCAGGATGGAAAAAGGGCCAATGAACAGTGGGCTGAGCTTTCCTTTCTTACCGAATCTCATTACGCCTTTGAAAGGTGACACTTTCAGGAATACCTCATCGCCCACAGCGAACTCTAAGTCTCTCCTCCTATGGTCCGCATAACTTTTCTGTTGACTCTGAGCAATCTTTATTCGTTGCTTCATAGCAGCTATCACCTCGGACATCTGCTGTAATATCTCAGGGCCGATAAGCTTGGTTTCTCCGACCTCATCCCAACACAATGGGGATCTACACTTTCTGCCGTAGAGAACTTCATATGGAGCCATACCGATTGTAGCCTGGTAGCTGTTGTTATAGGCGAATTCTACAAGCGGCAAATATCTACTCCAAGGAGCATGAAATTCCCGCACGAACGACCTTAGCATATCCTCGAGTATTTGGATTGTTCTTTCAGACTGCCCGTCCGTTTGTGGATGAAACGCCGTGTTGAAATCCAACTTGGTGCCCAGGGAGTTCTGCAAACTTCTCCAAAATCTGGAAGTGAACCTGGGATCACGGTCTGAGACAATCGACACCGGAATACCATGCAGCTTAACAATCTCACTGATGTACAGTTCTGCGTACTGATCCATGGAGTACGTTGTCTTCACAAGTAGAAAGTGGGCCGACTTTGTCCACTATGACCCAAATGCTATTATGACCTTTAGCCGTTCTTGGAAGGTCAACGACAAAGTCCATCGTTATGTTCTCCTATTTCCATTCGGGAATCGGAAGAGGCTGAAGCGTTCCACTTGGTCGTTGATGTTCCGCTTTGACCTGTTGACATATCATACAAGACTCCACATACTTGGCCACTTCATTCTTCATATTCGGCCACTAGAAGTGAAGTTTTAAGTCTTGATACATCTTCGTGCTTCCAGGATGCACAGAGAAAAGAGATGAATGGGCTTCCGACAAGATGTGCTTCCGCAACTCTTCATCTTTCGGAACATACCATCTATCTCTGAACCTAAGAATACCATCTCTTGAATAGCTGAATTCGGAACAGGCCATTGGTACCTTGCTCACCATATCAGCCATCTCCTTTAAATTGGTCTTCTGGGCTTCCTTAATTTAGTCCAGGACGGTGGGCCGTAGTATTAAGTCTGCCAGTATCGCCGATAGCCCAGAAACTATCTCCATATCGAACTTCTGTATCTCCGTCCTCAAAGGCATTGATACGGCCGACATTACTGGTTGCATAGTAGCTGGTATCCTGCTTAGCGCATCAGCTACCACATTAGCTTTACCAGGATGGTATTTGATCTCAACATCGTAGTATTTTACAAATTCTAACCACCGCCTCTGTCTCATATTCAACTCTTTCTGAGTAAAGAGGTACTTCAAACTCTTGTGGTCAGAAAACACCTCACACGATTGTCCGTATAAGTGGTGTCTCCATACTTTCAGCGCAAATACTACTGCCGCAAGCTCAAGGTCATGTGTAGGGTAGTTTTGCTCATGGTTCTTCAATTGTTGGGATGCGTATGCCACTACTTTCCCTTCCTACATTAGCACACACCCCAATCCAATCTTGGAAGAATCACAGTATACGCTGAATTTGCCGTCTTCAACTGGCAATACTAATAGAGGAGCAGTGGTCAACTTTTGCTTAAGTGTCTGAAAACTCATCTCGCAAGCTTCAGACCACCTGAATTTGATATCCTTCCTCGTTAAGCTGGTCATAGGCTTTGCTATCACAGAGAATCCCTTGATGAACTTTCTGTAATAACCAGCTAATCCGATAAAGCTCCGTACCTTGCTTGCATTCCTCTGCCTTGGCCAGTCTCTTACAGCCTCAATCTTGGTAGGGGTCCACCGACACTCCTTCAGCAGACACCACGTGGCTTAGGAAATTAATCCTACTCAGCCAGAATTCACATTTTGACAGCTTGGCATATAATTGATGATGTTTTAGAGTTGTCAACACAATAGCCAAGTGCCCTTTATGCTCTTCCTCGTTCCGAGAACAAACCAGGATGTCGTCGATGAAGACGATTACAAATTTGTCCAAGAACTCCTGGAATATCCTATTCATCAAGTCCATAAATGCCGCAGGGGCATTAGTCAACCCGAACGACATCACCAAGAACTCGTAATGTCCGTACCGGGTCCTGAAGGCGGTCTTTGGAATATCATCAGCTCTGACCTTCAACTGGTAATAACCGGAGCGCAAGTCAATCTTTGAGAATACCCGAGCCCCTTGTAGCTGGTCAAATAAATCATCGATTCTCGGCAACGGGTATTTATTCTTGATCGTCAACTTGTTTAGCTCACGGTAGTCAATACACATTCGTAGGGACCCATCCTTTTTCTTGACGAACAAAACGGGAGCACCCCATGGAGAGAAACTAGGGCGCACAAAACCCTTATCCACTAATTTCTTTAGCTGAGCCTTCAACTCTCTCAGCTCAATCGGTGCCATATCTTCGATACGGGTTCAGCACCAGGATATATGTCAATCTCAAACTCGATTTCACGATCAGGTGGCAATCCCGGTAAGTCATCTAAGAAAACCTCTGAGAAGTCCCGTACTACCGGAATATTCTGAAGTTCCACCTCATTTTGCCATTGGACATCCACTACGTGGGCCAGGAATCCGATGCACCCTGACTTCATCAGCCGTTGAGCTTTCAGGGAAGATATAACAGGCATATGGCGTTTCTTCGGTACTGCCTGATAAGAGAATTCTACTTCATTTGGGCGGTTAAACGACACTAGCCCGGACCTACAGTTGATGGTGGCATGATGTCTAAACAGTCAGTCCATCCCCAGAATAACATCGTACCCTTTTATACCGATGACGATAAGGTCGGCGTACAACTTCTTGTTTTCTACTGACACTATATCACCACGTACCACCTGCTCGGAGTGCATAAACTCTCTGGACGGTAGCTAAATGATGTAGGGCTGGTCTGACGACGTACAATTAACCTTCTGTCTAACTACGAAGTCCATGGTCACAAACGAATGTGTGGAACCCGTGTCCCACAAGGTATAAGCAGGTGTATCACATATTATAATTGTACCGGTAATTGCCGTGTGCAGATCGGCATCATCAACATCTTCCATCATTGCAAACACTCTCGGGACAGCTTGACCCGTTCTGGTGTCGGGCATTGGGCAATCCCAAACAAGATGGCCTCCTTTGCCACATCGGAAACATTGGCCGGTAGCAAGCCTGCATTCTCCTTTGTGAGGCTTCTGGCACCGCGGGCATACTGAAAGTTGAGGAGCCCCCATTGGTCTCTTTCCTTTGTCTTGATAAAAGATGGCCTCATTGGGCCTTTTAATGCCCCTGTTTTGTTGCTGTTGAATTTGTAAATTTTGGCCCTTTTGCTGTTGTTGTTGTTGCTGTTGCTGTTGAGGAACATGTCGAATAATCCCTCTTGGTGAATCTCTTTGTCTCTGGGACTTTATTTCTAAGGCCTCTAACTGATAAGCCTTGGCCACCACCTTCACATACGGTGCCTCATCGAACCCTCTAGTTGTGATTCCTCGCAAATGGTCCATCTTCAACCCTTGAATGAACTGGTGCACTTTGTTCTCATCGGTGGCCACCAGGTGTGTTGCATATCAGGACAATGACTCAAATTTCTGAACATATTTGGCCACTGACCCATACTGTTGCAGGCGAGAAAATTCGAGCAACTTTTTCTTCCTCACTCCCTGGTCAAAGTACTTTTCGTAGAAAATTTTCGTAAATCCGTCCCAGCTTAATGCCACGGTAGTGGACTGCATTGTGTCCCACCAAAATCCAGCACTTTCGGTGAGATAGAATGTGGCGCAATTAACCTTCTTGTTGTCTTCTACTTCTGCATATCTAAACATCTTTTCCATTGTTCGAATCTAGGTTTCAGCACGGGTCGGGTCTGTAGATAGTCCATCAAATGAAGGCAGCCGGAGTCGCCGGAATCTGTCTCCACTGTTGTCTTGCGGCGCATTATCACGATTGTTATTCCCATAGTTATTGTTTCTATCATCTTCTCGGGCCATCATGCGTTCAACCATGCGTGACTGTGCACCCACCAGTTCGGTTAGTCGGTCAATGGCACAAGAGCTTTCACTTGACTCTTCCTGACGTCCTCTCACCATTTCTAATAAACCCTATAAACAGAATAACCTAATTTAATAAACAGAACTTTGACAGGAATTTAAACACTTACAGTTGGTGGAGCGATCTCACGTGGCGGGTTGCGCAGTCAGACATTTCACAGAATCGCTTTTAAAACCTTATCTCTCTGATACCATAACTGTGACAGCCCGAAACCGGAACCCAATCGGAGTCCGAGATCCAAGCCGTCACTCCGGGTCAGAAAATGGATAACGGTGACTATAAATTTTTTTTTGAACAGACAGCGTTACTGGAACAAAAGGACGGAAAAATGTTTACCAAATGCACTGGACAACTTATGAAAACCAACTGAGCTTTTAGAACTTCACAGAAGAACAGAAATAAAATGACAGAAGACGTGTACTATCAATGCAAAACCCTAAACATAAAATTTTACAAAAAGGGAGGGACTACGGTGATTAACAAAATTTCAGAATCACAGAGAAAGTGAAACGGGAACTAACTCAGAGCTGAGATTACAATAATGAGTGACTAAAATGAATAAACAGAATTAAGCAGGAAAAACAGAAAGAACAGGAATAAACTGAGGCAAACAGAAGAAATTTAAAGCTGGGCGGAAGACGTAGGCAGAGAACTGGCGGAAGACTTAGTTTAAAAAGGAGCATCGGTGGATTCGGATACGACAAAAGATGAACAGTATTCAGTGGAAGAGGCTGAGTAAAACTGGGCGGAAGAGGTGGTGACGTCAGCCGGAAGATGGGTGATGTCAGACGGAAGATACAGGCAGCATACGAAATTCGGATGTGTGATGACATCATCGGAAGATGTACTGACGTCATCGGAAGATGAAGGCAGCAGATGGAATCGGCAGATATGATGACGTCAGCCGGAAGATGGATGACGTCAACCTGAAGATACAGACAACAGACAACACCGGATGAGATGAAGACGTCATCGGATGAGATAATTGAACTGGGCGGTGGAGGTGGATGATGTCACCGGTGGATATACACTTAAACAGAGTGGACGTGATCGGATGATATAGTCTAAAAGGGGCAGAGTTTGACAACTTTTAACAGAAAGACATACGGGCAAGGAGCTTCAAAACAGAAAGCATAAGGGTTTCAAACCTTCAAAACCCGATTCAAAACAAGATTTTTGAAACATACTTTGCAGATGATAGATTTCAACTGAAAGATTTAGGAAAGACAGACTGCATGGATAGCTCTAGAATTCGAGACCATCCATGCAAACCTCAAAACAGGAAAATATTCTAAAACATTTTAGAACATTCAGAACATGAGTTCAACTGTCAAATACAGTGATTTACAGATATAGACATTACAGAAAACTTAAATCTCGGGTCAGAATTTGTCTGGCTGCAGCAACCACCTACAAGAGCTCGAGCCACCAGCTGCCTAGTCGTCAAACTGAGGCACAAAGTCCTCATTTCCGGGTTCAGTACCTACATCAGAGAGTTCACCTATGAGCCTAAAGCTCAGTAAGAACATAATAGATATGCAGTGATGCAAAATGCTATGCATGCGGTTTTCAGAAATATAGTGATAGTACAGAACATTACGTTTCAGTGGCAGAGGGGTATAAGTGGGGCTTATAAGGGAACAGGTAGTGCACGACAGGCACAACAGAATTTCAGAACAGATTCAGAATAGAAATTGTAGTCCAGTCCCCGTCCCGCACTTAACCAGTACTTTTCAATCAGATTTTATCTTATTTAGTTTCAAACAGTGTACAGAAAACATTTGTATGTCTTTCAGAGAAAACGTGTATGCATGAACAGTGCTTGAACTTAAACAGGCATAGAGCAGATAACAGAACATACGGTGAAACAGAACATAGAACACTCAGAACATAACTATAACCTTTCTACCCAAAACAACCCGACAGAACAGAAAACCTAGTACCTCCGAGATGTAGGGCCTTAAGGGCCAACCTATAGATATGAACTTACCTGTCTGCTGCGGTGTCAGAAGTCTTGAACGTCTCGGTTTCAGTAGTTTGTGAACCTTAAACATGCTTATACAGTTATTAACCTTAAACTTCTCAAGACCAATAAACAGTATAGTTAAACTTGTTAACCATCGTCGGGAATTACCTTCACGGAAGAAATTAGAAAAATGCAGGAGAAGCAAAGTGTGGAACTTTGTTTCAATCGCCTGCAAGAGAGAGAACAGAGAAAGAAGAGAAGAAGCAGAGAAGTGAATTGAAGGGTTTCACGCAGGAGGAAGAACTTAGCTTCTTCACCAAGTCGCCAGATGTCACTCAACCATTGGCTATCTCCCACCAACCTTAATTTCTCCCCAATTTACCCTTCCATGCATTTTAAACTTAGTGTTTAGTTTAGTTACACATTAGTTTGGTTCTCCCCACACTAAATACTCCAAAATTTACAATAAAATAGTTATTGTATTTATGGCAATTTAAATCTATACAATAATTCAACAGATTATTACATGGCCAAAATGCCGGGTGTTACACGCTTGTCTAGAGTTCGTCGTCCAGAGTCGTGGATGAGTACGTCGTCTAAGGTTGTAGACGGCAGACTCTGTGAACGACAGATTTCTTAGCATTGTTGAACTGTTTGCAGATGTCGCAGAAAAGTTTTAAACAATTTTGAACCCAAAGTTTTGCTTGCCTGTATTCGTCATGACTCTGTTTTTATTTAAATGTTTTCCTTTGCAAGGTGTGATGTTTTAAGAAATGTCGATTTTTGTCGTTGAGAGGAAAATTTAAATTTTCCAGAATTTTCCCAGTAAAGTTTAGTGAGTGTGTGTAACGAACCGGGTTGTTTAATTTGGGGCGTTACACCATGATAACATAGGTTACATTGTGAGTTGGGATAGATAGACTTGCGTTTGACTCGAACAGGCTTGAGGTACTTCAATAGCGAGACTCAGAGAAAATAATTAAAATCGTGTTAAATCATATTAAAAAAAATTTAAGGACCTTGGCATTTTATCTATGAAGAGATTAAAACCAAATGTATAAGAAAACCTTGTACTCAGTCACCTATAAAGAGATAAAAATAAAATGTATAAAAAAGATAAGAGCCTATACTAAAAAAAAAGAAAAGAAAAGAAAAGATTTGTGAGTTATAAGTCTTAGATTGAATGCAACAAGAGACTTTTCATACATTCACAAAGTTTTTCAAAGAACTAAAGAAAAAACTCACACAATAATACTATTAATCTATTCTTTTAAAAAAGAATAAACTTGCCTAGTATTTATAGGTTGTAAGAGAGACTAAAAACTTCCTAAATAATCTTAAAATATAAAGAAAATAAATACAATGACATTTTAATGTCTTACGCATTTTTAATAGAAATGAAACTATCTATTTGATTTTTATAGCTTACACAAGAAAATAAATAATGTAGGTGACAAATAATGTCATGCACAAAGAAAATAAAACAATATTGTTCAGCTTGTCCTATAAAGTAAAGGACAATTTAAGATTTTGTTGATTGTGAGAGCCCAACTCATATTAGTGGAGGTGTACAATCTCACATCGCTTGAAAAGATGGAATTGATGCTTTATAAGTAGAGTTCCTCTCCCTACCTACTACAATGCATTTTGAGTTAACAACAAGAATAAATTCGTGCAGACTCCAACTCAAAGTGGAAAATATTATATTGGGAGTCAAGGTGACTCCACAAATGGTATCAGAGTCAATTTTCAACCGGAAGTGTGGTTGACGGGGACGTAAGGTGTGACAACCCAAAACCAGACCCGATCGGGGTCCGGGATCGGAGCCATCACTCCGGGACAGTTAACAGAAAACAGAGACTATATTTTTTTTTTATATTATACTTTTAAAACATTGACAGAGAGAGAGTTCTCTGGAGTTGAAAGCAAAGCAGGCTTCAATAATGGATAGCAGAAGGAACCGAAATGAAGGAAGACAGGGACATTAAAGAGAACTTAAACTGGAGAAGAAGTGAGCAGGAAATATAAATGGACCGGACCGAAAAAGGTAAGGCAAAAGATGTATTTAAAACGGGGTAGGAAGAATAATTAAACTGGGCGGAAGACTGGCGGAAGATGTAACACCCGGAATTTTAAGAGAAAATAAAATAATAGGTAATTGTTTAATAAATAATTGTTTTAAGTAATTTAAAAGAAAAGTGAATAAATTTGGTTAACCTGATTGGTTAATTAATTTAGATTCGGGTATTTCCAATGAAATTAAGCCGTGAGTTATAATTAAGAACGAGATTTAACGGAATTTACGGAAGGGCAAAACGGTATATTAACGTTTTAATAGGAATTAATATTAGGATTATTAATATTAGGATTATTATTATTATTATTATTATTATTAATAATAACGTAAAAACAACACAAACAACCGAGGTTGTTTGTGTTCGAGCCCGACGACCCGCGAACGGAGACAGGGCAGGGCGAGGGAAAAGCACGGCGACGCGGCGCCGTTCACCGGCGAGCTCCGGCCTTCTCCGGCCAGACGACGGAGACAAAGGGTTTCCGGCTTGCCTCCGCGAACGAACTGAAGGTAAGGGCTCGGTTTTCCCTCTTTTTCCGGTTCGGTTTGGGGCTGTGCGTGACGAGCTCGATTGAGCTCCGATCGCCGGCCAATTTTGGACGTTCTCGGCATGGGTTTTCCGACCCTTGGACCAACAATGGTCGCCGAGTCGTGTTGTGCCCGAATTGGTCGAAAATCAGTGATGCCCGAATTAGGGCAATTCGGGTTTGTGCTTTGTAACTTCGATTTTAGGTTAGTTGTTGTTAATTGGATGTTAAAAGGATAGATTGGTGAAGAAATTGATGGAATTTGATGAAAAATCAAAAAGAGGAATTTTGGGAAAAAGGGGCAGTTCGGGTTTTTGATAAATTGACCTAGCTCCGGTCGTTTGTTTTTAAATTCCTTTTGGCATATTAAAATAGGTTATTAGAGGAGTACGTGGCCGCTGGAATCGTTCGATTCCGGTAACCGACGCGAAAGTTACGCGCGTTCAAAGTTTTGGGTCGGTTTTACCCAACCCGAATTAGTGTCCCGTTAAGTTAGGTTTTAATTGGATTAGACTAGAAATAGTAATTTGAGAGTAATTGGAGAATGTAGGCTTGATTTTAATGAAGTCTGAATGTTTGACATAGGTCGAGCCATATGTGACCGGATGTGCCAAAACCAGCAAGCTACGGACGACAGGTAAGTCTTCGTGACTTACTCTGACCAATCGGTCTACACCATACTTCGACGTCGTATCGAGGATTCCTGAGGACTTGTTTGCTTTAAATCGCTTTCGGTTGGGTAGTTAGGTTTAAATGGTTTATAGGTTATTCTATTTCGGTCTTGATGGTATATATGTTGATTGTTTACTTTCTGTTCATTATCTGTTCATGCATCACGTATTTCAAATGACATGAAAACGAATTCTACACGATGTTTTCAAAGAAAAATCTATGTGGCCCGTACGGGGGGACTTTGATCTATTGGTGGACTATTTTCGGGTCTGACCAATACCACATCATCTGGTTACGCGAGATGGGGCTCAGGCATGGCTGTAGGGTTTATAAGTATGTACCCCCCTCCTCTAGGTCGAAAGTGGTAGTCCGACCGCGGGATGTATCCTTTCCATTTAGAGGGCTGATATCTCGGTGGCAATATGTATGAAATGATCTGATATGTCTGATGAGCATGTTTTCTGAACTTCATATGCACGACACGCATGCATCTGCATTTACGTAGCTTACTGAGATTTCCATATCTCATATGTGTCTGTATGGTGTAGGTGACGTTCTAGGTTACGTTGACCCAGGTGAGGATGATATTCCTCCTCCTGACGTAGGAGCAGCTGATGGATGATGGCCGTGGGAGTGCGCTGAGCAGTCGAGGCGCGTTTTGACCCGTGGGGAATGATGTAAAGGTATTTTGGGATGTATGTGAGTGTTTTGGAGGAGTTGGTATTTTGGGATGTATGTAAGTATTTTGGAGGAGTTAATGGTATTATAAAATGTATAGTTGATCATATTAGGATGCTTGGATCTGGTTAGGTGATAGATTTATGTTAATGGTATTATAAAATGTATAGTTGATCATATTAGGGTGTTTGGTTCTATTTAGTTGATAGATTTGTTTTATAAAACGTTTGTTAAGGTTTTTATTTGGATTTTTATGAACTGCTTGGTATTTTGTAAACAGGAGGATATGTTAAACTTTTAAACGGAACCATGCAGTTTGTTTTCGTGAAAATGTGTTTTGTTTAATTATATCTCGAGTCGTTCTGAGTGAGATTTCGGAGATGTAGAAGTATCGGTGGTTTAAAGTTAAGTCGTATTGGGAAGTGTATGTTTGTGATGTAGTTATAATTCGTGGTATAGATAGAATTGCGTTAGTGAAATGGTGAGGTGTATTTTGTAGGTGTTTGTGCGTGTGTTAGTTTAAATAATAGTTTTGAAATTTTTTAAACGTTTTATTAAATCGTTTTCCACTTAAACGCTAAGTATAAAAAGAAAAAGAAGAATTTCGTACGGGAAATAGGGTACAGTGTCTGGGTCGTTACAGAAGATGCATTTGCAAAGACAGAAGTAGGGATGACGTCAGTCGGTAGATGCTGAGTAAAACTGGGTGGAAGGTAAAAGCTATCGGTGGATGCAGAAAATTGTGTCTGACTGCAGCAACCACCCCCGAGAGCTCGTGCCACCAGCCACCTATTCATCAGATTGAGGCACAAAGTCCTCACGTTCGGGTTCAGTACCTACATCAGGGAGTTCACCTATGAGTCTAAAACTCAGTAAGAACATATAAAATATGCAGTGATGTAAAATGCTATGCATGCGGTTTTCAGAATACAGTGACAGAACAGAACATTACGTTTCAGTGGCAAAGGGGTGTAAGTGGGGCTTATAGGGGAACTGGCGAAAAGGGGGTGCACTATCAGGCACGGTGCACTATCAGACACATACAGTAATACAGAACAAAACAGGAAACAGATCTAGGGCCAGTCCCCGTCCCGCACTTAACTGGTATATTACAGACAGTCAGATTTTATCTTTCTTAGTTTCAAACCGTGTACAGAAAATAGTTTTGCATGAACTTTCAGTAAAACGTGTATGCATGAACTTTCACAGTGCTTAACTTAAAACAACAGTTAACAGAATAATACAACAGAATCTGGAGAGAAAACAGATAACTCAGAACTTAACTCTAACTTTCTCTACCCGAAACCTCCCGACAGAAGAAAAACCTAGAGTCTCCGTGATGTAGGGCCTTAAGGGCCAACCTACGGATATGAACTTACCTGTCTGCTGCGGTGTAAGATGCTCGAATGTCCCTGGAACGCTCGGATCTGTAGTACGCATGTAAAGGAATTAAACAGCTGCAAATGCTAACTAATAAGTTGGTAAAATATGCAGCAGACTCTACTCAATCCTTCAGAACACAGTCTATCGTGTTTTTATCCAAAACAGTAAGTTTATTCCATATTATCGAAATCTTTAACTCCAACAAGAACTCACATTATAACCTATTCAACTTGATAACTTTCGTGGATGGTTACCTTTGTTGGAAGAAACAGAAGAAAAACTGAGAAAGCAAAGTGTTGGTATTTTGTCACAATTGCCAGAAAGAAAGAACAGGGAGTAGTGGGAAGAAACAGATGAGAAGTGAGGGTTTCACGTAGGAAGAAGAACTTAGCTTCTTCACCAAGTCGCCAGATGTCACTCAACCATTGGCTATCTCCCACCAACCTTAATTTCTCCCCAATTTGCCCTTCCATGCATTTCAAACTTAGTGTTTTGTTAGTTACACATTAGTTAGGTTCTCCCCACACTAAATGCCCCAAAATTTACAATGAAATTGTTATCGTATTTATGGTAATTTAAATCCACACAATAATTCAACAGATTATTACATGGCTAAAATGCCGGGTGTTACATTCCACCCACCTTAACAGAAATTTTGTTCCCAAAATTTGTCTAAGCGAATAACTCCGGATATTGGGCTCTAACATCCTCATGTCTTTCCCATGTGGCTTCCTCCACATTATGATTTCGCCACAAAACTTTCACCAATGGGACCACTCGATTGCGCAACACTTTGAGTGACATATCCAATATCTGTATAGTCCTTTCTTCATAGGTCAGCGTCGGCATGATATCAAAATCCACATGTTCCACGATCTGGGTTGGATCTCGTACACATTTTCTCAGCATCGAAACATGGAAGACATTGTGAACTCCATCCATTGACGCTGGCAACTATAGTCTGTAAGCCATGTTTCCCACACGCTTCAGGATGGGAAAAGGGCCAATGAATCGTGGGCTGAGCTTCCCTTTCTTACCAAATCTCATTACGCCCTTGAAAGGTGACACCTTTAGGAATACCTCATCGCCCACAGCGAACTCTAAGTCTCTCCTCCTATGGTCCGCATAACTTTTATGTCGACTCTGAGCAATCTTTATTCGTTTCTTGATAGCAGTTATCACCTCGGACATCTGCTGTAATATCTCAGGGCCGATAAGCTTGGTTTCTCCGACCTCATCCCAACACAATGGGGATCTACACTTTCTGCTGTAGAGAGCTTCATATGGAGCCATGCCAATTGTAGCCTGGTAGCTATTGTTGTAAGCGAACTCCACAAGCGGTAGGTATCTACTCCAAGGAGCATGAAATTCCAGCACGCACGACCTTAACATATCCTCTAGTATTTGAATTGTTCTTTCAGACTGCCCATTCGTCTGTGGATGAAACGCTGTGCTAAAATCCAACTTGGTGCCCAGAGAGTTCTGCAAACTTTTCCAAAACCTGGAAGTGAATCTAGGATCACGGTCTGAGACGATCGACACAGGAACGCCATGCAGTTTAATAATCTCGCTAATATACAGCTCTGCATACTGATCCATGGAGTACGTTGTCTTCACAGGTAGAAAGTGGGCCGACTTCGTCAATCTGTCCACTATGACCCATATGCTATTGTGGCCTTTAGCTGTCCTTGGAAGGCCAACAACAAAGTCCATTGTGATGTTCTCCCACTTCCATTCGAGAATCGGAAGAGGCTGAAGCGTTCCACTTGGTCGTTGATGTTCAGCTTTGACTTGTTGACATATCATACAAGACTCCACATACTTGGCCACTTCATTCTTCATATTCGGCCACCAGAAGTGAAGTTTCAAGTCCTGATACATCTTTGTGCTTCCAGGATGCACAGAGAAAGAAGATGAATGGGCTTCCGATAAGATGTGCTTCCGTAGCTCTTCGTCTTTCGGAGCATACCATCTGTTTTTGAACTTCAGAACTCCATCTCTCGAATAACTGAAATCGGAAGAAGCCATTGGTACTTTGCTCACTATATCAGCCATCTCCTTTGAATTGGTCTTCTGGGCTTTCTTAATGCGGTCCAGGACGGTGGGCCGTAGGGTTAAGTCTGCTAGTATGGCCGATAGCCCAGAAACTATCTCCATATCAAACTTCTGTATTTCCGTCCTCAAAGGCATTGATACGGCCGACATTACTGGTTGCATAGTAGCTGGCATCCTGCTTAGCGCATCAGCTACCACATTAGCTTTACCAGGATGGTATTTGATCTCAACATCGTAATCTTTCACAAATTCTAACCACCGCCTCTGTCTCATATTTAGCTCTTTCTGGGTAAAGATGTACTTCAGGCTCTTGTGATCAGAAAACACCTCACAGGATTGTCCGTACAAGTGGTGTCTCCATATTTTTAGCGCAAATACTACTGCCGCTAGCTCGAGGTCATATGTAGGGTAGTTTTGCTCGTGGCTCTTCAATTGTCGGGATGCATATGCCACTACTTTCCCTTCCTACATTAGCACACACCCCAATCCAATCTTGGAAGCATCACAGTATACGCTGAATTTGCCGTCTTCAACTGGCAATACTAACAGAGGAGTAGTGGTTAATTTCTGCTTAAGTGTCTGAAAGCTCACCTCACATGCTTCAGACCACTTGAACTTGATTTCCTTCCTCGTTAAGCTGGTCATAGGTTTCGCTATCACCGAAAATCTTTTGATAAACTTTCTGTAATAACCAGCTAACCCAATAAAGCTCCGTACCTCACTGGCATTCCTCGACCTTGGCCATTCTTTCACTGCTAGAATCTTGGCTGGATCCACGGACACTCCTTCTGCCGACACCACATGGCCTAGGAAGTTAATCCTGCTCAACCAGAACTCGCACTTTGACAGTTTTGCATACAACTGTTGCTGTTTCAGAGTCGACAGCACAATTGCCAAGTGCTCCTCGTGCTCTGCCTCACTTCTGGAGTAAACCAGGATGTCGTCGATGAAGACGATTACAAATTTATCCAAGAAGTCCTGGAATATCCTGTTCATCAAGTCCATAAATGCCGCCGGAGCATTAGTTAACCCGAACGACATCACCAAGAACTCGTAATGCCCGTACCGAGTCCTGAAGGCTGTCTTTGGAATATCATCTGCTCTAACCTTCAACTGGTAATAACCGGAGCACAAGTCAATCTTAGAAAATACCCGAGCCCCCTGTAGCTGATCGAATAAATCATCGATTCTTGGCAACGGGTACTTATTTCTGATAGTCAACTTGTTCAGCTCACGGTAGTCAATACACATCCGTAGGGACCCATCCTTCTTCTTGACAAACAAGACGGGAGCACCCCACGGAGAAAAACTAGGGCGCACAAAACTGTTATCCACCAATTCCTTTAGCTGAGCCTTCAACTCCCTCAGCTCAATCGGTGCCATTCGGTACGGATTCTTCGATACTGGTTCAGCACCAGGATACACATCGATCTCGAACTAGATCTCACGATCAGGTGGCAATCCCGGTAAGTCATCCAGGAAGACCTCTGAGAAGTCTCGAACTACCGGAATATTTTGAAGTTCCACCTCACCTTGTCTTTGAACATCTACTACGTGGGCAAGGAATCCGACACCTCCTGACCTCATCAGCTGTTGAGCTTTCAAGGTGGATATGACAGGCATACTATGTTTCTTTGGTACTGCCCGATAGGAGAACTCTACTTCGTTCGGGTGCTTAAAAGTCACGAGCCCGGACCTACAGTCGATGGTGGCATGATGTCTAAATAGCCAGTCTATCCCCAGAATCACTTCGTATCCTTTCATACCGATGACGATAAGATTGGCATACAATTTCTGGTCTCCAACTGACACTATATCACCCTGCACTGCCTGCTCGAAGTGCATAAACTCTCTGGATGGTAGCATAACACTGTAGGGCTGATCTGACGATGCAAGGCACAAGTTCTCCCTACCCGCAAAGTCCATGGCCACAAACGAATGAGTGGCCACCGTGTCTAACAAAGTATATGCAGGTATGTTACACACCAAAATTGTACTTGTAATTGCTGTGTGCAGATCAGCATCATCAACGTCCTCCATCATTGCAAAGACTCTTGGCACGGCCTGATTTTGTCTCCTGTCGGGTATCGGGCAATCACGGACGTGATGGCCTCCTTTTCCACATCGGAAGCAGCCACCCGTAAGAAGCCTGCATTCACCCTTGTGACTTTTCTGGCATCGTGGGCATACGGTGAGGTGAGGATCTCCCATCGGACTTTTCCCTTTGTCCTGGTAAACAACAACCTCATTTGGTCTTTTCACACCTCTGTTATGTTGCTGTCGTGGTTGCCCAAACTGTCCCTTTTGTTGTTGTTGTTGCTGCTGAGGGGCATCCTGCAAGATTCTCTTTGATGTATATCTCTGAGACTTTGCCTCTAAGGCCTCCAACTGATAAGCCTTAGCTACCACCTTTGTGTATGGGGCCTCTTCAAATCCCCCGTATGTAATCCCTCGTAAGAGGTCCATCTTCAAACCCTGGATAAACTGATGCACCTTATTTTCATCAGTGGCCACTAGGTGGGGTGCATAATGGGATAGTGAATTGAACTTCTGAACATACTCAGCCACTGTTCCAAACTGCCGTAGTCGAGAGAATTCCAGTAACTTCTCCTTCCTCATGCTGCGGTCAAAGTACTTCTCGTAGAAGAGTGTTTTAAATCCCTCCTAGCTTAATGCCACAGTGGTTGACTGCACTGTATCCCACCAAAATCCAGCACTCTTGCTGAGATTAAACGAGGCACATATCACTTTCTTATTTTCCTCCACCTCTGCATAATTCAACATGCGTTCAATCTGCCGGATCCATTCTTCAGCATGAGTAGGGTCCGTCGATAATCCATCAAATGCTGGCGGCTGGAGTCGCCGAAATCTTTATCCACTAGTGTCACGTGGAGCATTTGCATGGTTATTATGATTCCCATTATCCTCTCTGGCCATCATGCGTTCCATCATTCGTGACTGAATGCCGACCAACTCGGTTAGACGATCGAGGACGTCGCCTCTATCATTTGCATCACCCTGGTTTCCTCTCACCATTCTAGAAAATCCTATAAACAAAATAACTAATTTAAATAGACAGAACTTTTACAGAAACTTATACACTCACAGTTGGTGGAGCGATCTCACGTGGCGGGTTGTGCAGTCAGACGTTTCACAGAATCGGCTTTAAAACCTTGTCTCTCTGATACCATAACTGTGACGACCCGAAACCAGACCCGATCGGGGTCCGGGATCGGAGCCATCACTCCGGGACAGTTAACAGAAAACAGAGACTATATTTTTTTTTTATATTATACTTTTAAAACATTGACAGAGAGAGAGTTCTCTGGAGTTGAAAGCAAAGCAGGTTTCGATAATGGATAGCAGAAGGAACCGAAATGCAGGAAGACAGGGACATTAAAGAGAACTTAAACTGGAGAAGAAGTGAGCAGGAAATATAAATTGACCGGACTGAAAAAGGTAAGGCAAAAGATGTATTTAAAACGGGGCAGGAAGAATAATTAAACTGGGCGGAAGACTGGCGGAAGATGCATTTGCAAAGACAGAAGTAGGGATGACGTCAGTCGGTAGATGCTGAGTAAAACTGGGTGGAAGGTAAAAGCTATCGGTGGATGCAAATACGACAAAATAGGTGACGTCACCGGAAGATGCAGACATTAAATGTAATCGGCAGGAGAAGAAAACAGTGGATGACGTCATCGAAAGAGGAGATGACGTCAGACAGTAGATGCAGGCATTAAACGAAATCAGAATATGTGATGACGTCATCGGAAGATGTGATGACGTCATCGGAAGATGTGATGACATCATCGGCAGATGTGATGACGTCATCGGCAGATAAAGGCAGTAAACGTAATCGGCAGAAGAAAAGCTATGGTGACGTCATCGGAAGAGGAGATGACGTCATTTGAAGATGAAGTTAAACTGAGAGACAGATGAAACCGGCAAAAGTAACTAAGACTGAT
Source organism: Begonia masoniana (assembly GCA_022432975.1). Taxonomy (NCBI): domain Eukaryota; kingdom Viridiplantae; phylum Streptophyta; class Magnoliopsida; order Cucurbitales; family Begoniaceae; genus Begonia; species Begonia masoniana. The sequence goes on from CM039511.1 coordinate 40,883,065, forward strand.
AAAATCAACTGTTCATCGGTGGATGAGATAAGACAAAATGTGAACAGTGACTATCGGTGGATGCATTAAACGTGATCGGAAGATGCAGTTTAAAAGGGGCAGAATTTGACAACTTTTGACAGAAAAACATATAGACAGAGAGCTTAAAGAACAGAAAACATGAAAGTCTCAGATTCTCAAACCAATTCAAAACATGGTTCTCGAGCACAACAGAAGGCATACAGGTTTCAGACCTTCATTACAAATGACAGATTCCAAGAAAACAAACTACATGGATAGCTCTAAAATTCGAGACCATCCATGCATGACCTGAAAAGGGAGAACTCAAGCAGTTCCAGAATGTTTTCAAAACATTTCACAAGAAACAACTATCAACTGTCAACAGAGATTTAAAACTCGATCATCAGAACTTATACATTATATATATATGTCCAACAGAATTTCCTACAGAGTTTTTAAAACAAAACACAGGACCTCAACAGAGTTTTAAAACAAACACACCAGAATTTCAGAAGAGTTTACAGATATGAACATTACTTAAAAGACTAAGACTTAAACCTCGGGACAGAAATTGTGTCTGACTGCAGCAACCACCCCCGAGAGCTCGAGTCACCAGCCACCTATCCATCAGATTGAGGCACAAAGTCCTCACGTTCGGGTTCAGTACCTACATCAGGGAGTTCACCTATGAGTCTAAAACTCAGTAAGAACATATAAAATATGCAGTGATGTAAAATGCTATGCATGCGGTTTTCATAATACAATGACAGAACAGAACATTACGTTTAAGTGGCAGAGGGGTGTAAGTGGGGCTTATAGGGGAACTGGCGAACAGGGGGTGCACTATCAGGCACGGTGCACTATCAGACACATACAGTAATACAGAACAGAACAGGAAACAGATCTGGGGCCAGTCCCCATCCCGCACTTAACCGGTATATTACAGACAGTCAGATTTTATCTTTCTTAGTTTCAAACTGTGTACAGAAAATAGTTTTGCATGAACTTTCAGTAAAACGTGTATGCATGAACTTTCACAGTGCTTAACTTGAAACAACAGTTAACAGAATAATACAACAGAATCTGGAGAGAAAACAGATAACTCAGAACTTAACTCTAACTTTCTCTACCCGAAACCTCCCGACAGAAGAAAAACCTAGAGTCTCTGTGATGTAGGGCCTTAAGGGCCAACCTACGGATATGAACTTACATGTCTGATGCGGTGTAAGATGCTCGAATGTCCCTGGAACGCTCGGATCTGTAGTACGCATGTAAAGGAATTAAACAGCTGCAAATGCTAACTAATAAGTTGGTAAAATATGCAGCAGACTTTACTCAATCCTTCAGAACACAGTCTATCGTGTTTTTATCCAAAACAGTAAGTTTATTCCATATTATCGAAATCTTTATCTCCAACAAGAATTCACATTATAACCTATTTAACTTGATAACTTTCGTGGATGGTTACCTTTGTTGGAAGAAACAGAAGAAAAACTGGGAAAGCAAAGTGTTGGTATTTTGTCACAATCGCCAGAAAGAAAGAACAGGGAGTAGTGGGAAGAAACAGATGAGAAGTGAGGGTTTCACGTAGGAGGAAGAACTTAGCTTCTTCACCAAGTCGCCAGATGTCACTCAACCATTGGCTATCTCCCACCAACCTTAATTTCTCCCCAATTTGCCTTTCCATGTATTTCAAACTTAGTGTTTTGTTAGTTACACATTAGTTAGGTTCTCCCCACACTAAATGCTCCAAAATTTCCAATGAAATTGTTATCGTATTTATGGCAATTTAAATCCACACAATAATTCAACAGATTATTACATGGCTAAAATGCCGGGTGTTACATAAGGCCTCCAAGGGAGGAGATTGGGTCAGTGCGCTCTGTGAAAGTAAGAACGACTCAAGATTCTGTTGATTGTGAAAGTTTAGTCCATATGAGTAGGAGTGCAAATCTCATATCGCTTGAGAGAGTGAAAATTGATTTCAGCTAATGACGTAGTTGAATTGAACGACAATTATTGCTTTATGTTTCATTTCTCCTGTTAATTATGTTTCTGTATACAATAGATGAAAGTTGTTTTCATTTTTTCTCTTTGGGTAATTATCGATTGAACCCTGTACTATACACGTTTTTTCAATTCGCCTCTTGTACTAAAAAAATCATCAAATCGAACCCTATACTTTCATTTTGTTATCAGTTTAGACCTTCTATCAACAATTTCATTAAACACTCATTTAAAAAATAACCAAACGATCTTGGATTCAGTTGAAATTTTTACCACATGTTTACTACTTAATGAGAAGATAATCTGAAAAGTTTTGTAATTTTTTAATACATGTACGATTTATTGTAATTTTATTTTAGTAGTTTATAAAAATATAATAATAAATCATACAAATTTTAGAAAATCACGAAACGTTTTCTATTATCTACCCATGATATGTTGAACACGTGAAAACTTTTTTAAATAAATCAAATATCGTTTAGTATTTGTTTAAAAATTAATTTATAAAGTAAAGAAGAAATTGAGATTAATTTAAACAAATACTAAAAATATTGAATTTATTTAAAACTTTTTCCATATGTTCAACACGTTATGGGTAGATAATAGAAAAATTGTTGTAATTTTTTAAAAGTTGTATGATTTATTATAATATTTTTATAAATTACTAAAATAAAATTACAATAAATCATACATGTGTTAAAAAATTTACGAAAATTTTCAGATTATCTTCTCATTAAGTAGTGAACATGTGGGAAAAATTTCAACTGAATCCAAGATCGTTTTGTAACACCCGACATTTTTGCCATGTAATTATTCCTTAAACTGTTGAAATGGAATTTATTGGCCATTAATAAAATGCGTATTTTATTTGAAGTTTTATAATACCTTACAGAAGAGGGGATTTTTGGAGAAAACGGATCGAAGAATTTAAGTCACAACTTAATTGGAAAACCAAATTATGTTCAACCAAAACAAAACTATTTGGTTAGAAATCAATGGAGGGGCTGTTTAGGTAAAGATTAGGGTTTGTGGGAGAAAGCCAATGGATGATTGACACATGGCTGACTTGTTGCAAAAGCCATGCCTTCTCTCTTCCCCCCTCCCCCCCCCTTTCCTTCCTTCCTTCTTTTCACTCCATCGTGAAACATCTTTCTGCCTTCTCTGTTTTCTCTTTTCCAAGCGACGGTGCCAAGTCTCCAAAACCTTGTTTCTCATACTTACTTCTGTTTTCTTCAGCAAAAGGTAATTATCTAACCTAGTTGACAAGTATGAACATGTTAAAAGTGAGTTTTGTTGGAGTTTAGGGTTAAGGTGTTTTGGAGAAAACTCACTGTCATTACGTGAAAACACTTTGGTTTGTTTTCTAAAGGTCTGAATGGAGTTAGGAGCCTATCCTACAAGTTATTAGTTAGCATTTGTAGCTTGTTTATTTTCTGAACGTGCATTTTCCGGTTTGTACATTACCGAGATGATCAAGAACATCAACTCCGCAGCAAACAGGTAAGTTCATAACCGTAGGTTGGCCCTTAAGGCCCTACATAGCGGCGGTACTAGGTGTTTCATTTCTGTCAGGTTGTTTTGGGTAGAAACGTTATAGTTTATGTTCTGAGTTGTCTGTGTTCTGCTTCACAGTATGTTCTGTTATTTATGTCATCTGCTATTGTAAGTTCATGCACTGAAAATGTTCATGCATACACGTTTTCACCGAAAGTTCATGCAAAACCGATTTCTGTACACTATTTGAAACTAAACAAGATAAAATCTGACTGAGATGTATCGATTAAGTGTGGGACGGGGACTGGCCCCCAGATCTGTTTCTGTACTGTACCGTATAACTGTTTGTGCCTGATAGTGCACCCTCTATTCGCCAGTTCCCCTATAAGCCCCACTTATACCCTTCTGCCACTTAAACGTAATGTTCTGTACTGTCACTGTATTTATGAAAGTTTATGCATAGCATATATATCACTGCATTGTTTTATATGTTCTTACTGAGTTTTAGACTCATAGGTGAACTCCCTGATGTAGGTACTGAACCCGAAAATGAGGACTTTGTGCCTCAGTCTGATGAATAGGTGGCTGGTGGTTCGAGCTCTCGGGTTGGTTGTGGCTGTCAGACAAATTCCCGACTGAGAGAGTGAAATTCTAAACTATGTTCTGTTTATATATTTAAAACTTCTGTTTTGGAAATTCTACAAATATATGTTAGGTTCTGTACTGATCCTCAGATTTTAAAACAATGCACAGATTTTGATGTCTAAGTTTTAAAAACTACTGTATTTGACAGTTGAATTCATGTTCTGAATGTTCTGGAATTGTTTAGGAATATTTTCTATTAGTTTGTGCATGGATGACTTCTGGTTTTGGAACTATCCATACAGTCTGTTTCTTTGAATCTGTCAATTGTAAAGTATGTTCTACAACCTTGTTTAGAATCGGGTATTAAAGGTCTACAACTTCCATGCCTTCTGTTTGTGCTGTATTAGACAGTTGAATTATGTTCTGAAGTATTCTGAAATGGTTTGGAATATTTTCTGTTAGTCTATGCATGGATGGTCTCTGGTTTTTTTTGAGCTATCTAAGCAGTGTGATTATTCTTAAGTTTCTGTTATGCCTTCTGTTGTGCTCGAGAACCATGTTTTGAAGTGGTTTGAGAATCTGAGACGTTTATGTCTTCTGTTTTTATGCTCTCTGTCTGTGTGCCTTCTTGTCAAAAGTTGTAAATTTTGCCTTTGAAACTATGTCTACCGATTGATACTGTTCACATTTTGTCTTATTCCCATCTACCGCCAATCAGTGGTTCTGCCATAGGTTTTTCTTCTGCCGATTACGTTTAACGCCTGTATCTTCCGGCTGACGTCATCCCCTCATCCGATTTCATTTGCTGCCTATGTCTTCCGCCTAACGTCATCCATCTTCCGGCTGACATCATCACCTCATTCGATTTCATCTGCTGCCTGTATCTTCTGGCTGACGTCATCCATCTTCCGGTTGATGTCATCTCCTGACCCGATTTCATCTGCTGCCTATTTCTTCCGGCTGACATCATCCCCTCATCCGATTTCATTTGCTGCCTATGTCTTCCGCCTGACATCATCCATCTTCCAGCTGACGTCATCACCTCATCCGATTTCATCTGTTGCCTGTATCTTCTGACTGACGTCATCTCTGCTTCTACCTTCAAAACTACATCATCCGATAAATTTCTTCCGCCAGTCTTCTGCCTATGTCTTCCGCCTTTATTTCTTGTTTTCTGCTGCCATTTATAACTGTTATTCAGATTCTTTTTACATTCCTTCCTGCACTCTTCAGATTTCTCCTTGCTCGATATTCTAAATGTCCAAAGTTTAGTTTACATTTGTCTCCCTGTTTTCTTCAGTCTGTTATTTTCTGTGGTCCAAAACTGTCCCGAGTATTCTGATATCCATCTGTTGTGTATCCTGCAGTCTGGTTTTAACTGTTTTCTTTCCCGTTATGATTTCTACTCCAGAGAACACTCTCTCTCTGTCAATGTTTTAAAAGTATAATGTTCAAAAAAAAAATATATGTCCCGTTTTATGTTAAAAGCCAGGAGTGATGGCTCCTCGTCCCCAACAGGGTCGGGGGCCGTCACACGTTTGATAATTTTTTAAATGAGGGTTTAATGAAATTGTTGATAGAAGGTTTAAATTGATAACAAAATCAAAGTACATGGTTCGATTTGATTGTTTTTTTAGTATAGGGGGTGAATTGAAAAAACGTGTATAGTACAGGGTTCAAATCGATAATTACCCTTTCTCTTTTATTGTATCAGCTATGTAAATAAAGAGCTTTCCATTGTACATTGATGGTTAAAAAAAATTCTTCTTCAATTTTTATTTCTCCAAATATAATGAAGTAATTTATTTGGGGGTAAGCCCACAATTCTAGCCATGTCAAAATTTACATTTAACTATTGACCATTGTAAGATAAAATGGTTATATCTAATCTTTCTTTAACTATCTTACCAAGTCGTTTTATGGGAGGGCATGGTGACTTGTTCCTTTCTAGCTAGCAAGTCTTAAAATGATATTTAAAGCATACCTTGGGCTTTAAATACCAAGTAAAAGAAAATACTTAATGGTGGAAGTCTCGAGAGCATGAATGACAATCAGGGGTCTATTTATCAAACTGTTCATGTCTATTTAGATAATACATAAAAGCCAACGATCTTCTGAAGGGGACATCGGTCAGTGTGATGGAAAAGATGAGACCAAACTTGCAGAAGTTGGTTGAATGGCAAAAGACTATTTAAGCAATGATGGAAGCAGCCTCAACAAGTCGTGGTTGGATCAAAGATTGGTGGCAATATTCCCCGGAGTCCACATCATTGGTAAATACCATCGAAAGAATTTCGACGAAGAACCGGCGGCGGAGGGAGGAGGCGGCTGCTCCATTGAATCTTGCACTGTAGTGAGAAAGAAAAACTAGACCTAGAGTTTAAGGTTAGGATTTGAGAATGTTTCAAGGGATAATAATGGGCCTGTTAAATACTAAATTGGCCCAATCACCCCAATATAATTTAGTTTGGCCCAATTACCGTTGCGCAAAAGTTTAATGCGGCCAAAATACCTCACCAGCAAAAGGGGCTCAATTGCTAAAAAGGTTTGCATCACTCTTTGAAACCTTTTGGACTCATTCAAATGCAATTTCTATTTTTTAAGCTCTACTCCTAAGAACAAGATATTGTCACTTTGAACAGAAGACTATACATGTAAATTGATCGTATGTGTCATTTTCAAAGTGATGTGTCATTTTCAAAGTGATGTATGATTATGCGACTTTTCTAATATTAGTTGTGCATATTGTAATTCTTGTTCTTACAACAAACCGTCGTCTCATTATCAGTGAATGTTACGGCACAAGTGTCGAATCTCATGGTTCCAAGCAAAAAATTTCTCGTAAAAGAAATGTTTATTGATTATCAATCTTGCATGGATCATTTACACATTAAAATGAGTAATAAAATTAATTATTATTATTATTTTTTAAATATTATAAATTATTGATCAGAAGGCTAGTATTTTCTTAAATTAAGTTTCCATCGAAGGACAACACATCACAATGAAGAAACAAACTAGGCATAAGAAGTGGCTTGTATTTATTTGGCATTTGTTGATTTGTCTTTTTCTTTTTAAATAATTTAGTAAAACAAAATGGCACTTACGTCTTTTCCGTCAGAAATATTAGTTTTTTTTTTAAATGCTTTGTTACATTTTCTCTTAAAAATTCATGTTTTCTAATTAGAAATATTAAAAACACTTCATATATAAGAAAATAGAAAGCCTAACATTATTTTTATTATTATGTAACATAATATTAACCCTTTTTAAAGCATATTAACTCACATGTAAGATTGTAATATCTTCATTTCTTCTATTATAATATTATATGCTTCGCGTCGAATTCTGAACAATTTTATTCTTGAATTTAGTTCAAAATGCATTGTACTATGTAGATATGCGAATTATATTTAAGGTAAAAATCATACTAACCCTCGAAGTATGATATTTTAAAAAAAAAAACTCTCACAGTATTAACCCTAACAAAAGAAACCTTAAGCTATAAAAAAAACCTATCAAAAAAACCTCAAGTGGTCAACCGATAACCCCTCGTTCTTGTTAGAACGGTCCCTCGTTATGTCGTGGCGTTCTCCCAGTGCAACTGTAACACCCGGCCTTTTTGCATGTAATTATTTCCCCGAACCAATTCTCGGGATTTAATTTAAGGTAAATGCAATATATATGTTTTGTTGGAAAACTAAACTAATATTTAACTAGGTATAACACTAAGTTTAAAACCAATGGAAGGGCAAATTAGGAAGGAAATTAAGGTTGGTGGGAGAAATCAAATGGATGATTGACATGTGGCAGCTTGTTGAAGAAGTTAAGTTCTTCCCCCTACGTGAAACCTTCTTCATTTCACTTCTCTGCTCCCTCTTCCTCTTCTCGGCATTCTCTCTCCCAGACGACAAGCAACCATCGAAGCACCTTCGATCTTCTTGGATTTCCTTCTGTTTTCTGTCAAAGGTAAGCATCTACTCATGCTAACAAGTTTGGACAAGTTTAATGTGGGTTTTTCCCGAAGTTTAGGGTTATGGTATTTTGTGGAAAAAACTCACTGTCTTTGGATGAAAACACACCGGTTTGTTTTCTAAGGGTTTGAATGAGTTTGGAACAGACTCTTCTGACTTATTTGTTAGCATTTGCAGCTTGTTTATTTTCTAAACGTACATGTACAGGTTCGAACATTTCCAGGGATTTCCGGCTAACTGCATCGAGAAAACAGGTAAGTTCATACGTATAGGTTTGGCCCTTAAGGCCCTACAATACGGAGGTACTAGGTTTATGTTGTCGAGATTTCTGTTGGGTAGCTAAACCATAGGTTATGTTTTAGGTTAAGTGTATTCTATTTTATATTCTACTTATTCTGCTTATTATTCTGTTGCCTGTCTATGAATGTTCATGCATACACGTTTTCTCTGAAAGTCATGAAAATATTTTCTGTACACCGTTTGAAGTTAAGTAAGATAAAACCTGTAATGAAATGTATGGTTAAATGTGGATGAAGACTGGCATCCTGTTATGTACTCCTGTTATGTCCTGTTGTGGCATGTACTCCTGTTGCGCCAGCTCTTCCTCCCACTTATACCTTCCTGTCCAGTGTAATGTAATGTAATGTTCATGTATTTAAAAAGGATTCATGCATAGCACGTTCATCACTCTGCATTGTATGTTCTTGCTGAGCTCTAGGCTCATAGTTGAACTCCCTGTTGTAGGTACGGATCCTGTAAACGAGGACTTTGTGCCTCATGCTGATGATGATCTGATGTAGTTGGCGGATCGAGCTCATGGGGTGTGTTTGTAGCAGCTAGACATAAATATGTTCAGAGAAAGAAAGGTTTTGAAGTTCTGTATTTAGGTTTCAAAAACTTCTGTTATAATGAATTCTGGAAATCCATGTTAAGTTCTGTACTGTCTTTGAGATTTTAAAACAATGTATGGATTCTATGTCGATGTTTAAAACCTCTGTGTTTGACAGTTGAATTCATGTTCTAAATATTCTGGAATTGTTTGGAATATTTTCTGTTGGCCTGTGCATGGATGGTTTCTGGTTTTAGAGCCGTCCATGCAACTTGATTTTCTTAAGTTTCTGCCGTGGTTTTGTCGTGTTTCTTTAAACATGTGTTAAAGTTATGTTTTTAAATCAGTCTCTGAAGTTTGAAGTTTTATGCTTCTGTTTTCATGTCCTCTGTTTTATGTCTTTCTGTTAAAAAGATGTTCAATATTTATGTCTTCCGGTGACGTCAGCTATTTTGTCTTATTCGACGTCTTCCGCCTAGTGTAAAAATCTAAGTCCACCGATGCCTTCAAAATTTATGTCTTCCGGTGACGTCAGCTATTTTGTCTTATTCGACGTCTTCCGCCTAGTGTAAAAATCTAAGTCCACCGATGCCTTCAAAATTTATGTCTTCCGGTGACGTCAGCTATTTTGTCTTATTCGACGTCTTCCGCCTAGTGTAAAAATCTAAGTCCACCGATGCCTTCAAAATTTATGTCTTCCGGTGACGTCAGCTATTTTGTCTTATTCGACGTCTTCCGCCCAGTGTAAAATCTAAGTCCACCGATGCCTTCAAAATTTATGTCTTCCGGTGACGTCAGCTATTTTGTCTTATTCGACGTCTTCCGCCTAGTGTAAAAATCTAAGTCCACCGATGCCTTCAAAATTTATGTCTTCCGGTGACGTCAGCTATTTTGTCTTATTCGACGTCTTCCGCCTAGTGTACAAAATTTATGTCTTCCGGTGACGTCAGCTATTTTGTCTTATTCGACGTCTTCCGCCCAGTGTAAAATCTAAGTCCACCGATGCCTTCAAAATTTATGTCTTCCGGTGACGTCAGCTATTTTGTCTTATTCGACGTTTTCCACCCCAGTCATCCTTTTTAAATGTCCGTGAGTTTTAAAAAGTCGAAAAAAAATATAGTTGTCCCCGTTTTCTGTAAATGTCCTGGAGTGACGGCTCGGTTCTCGAATCCCTATCGGGTCCGGTTTCGGGCTGTCATAGTAATGGTATCAGAGCGATAAGGTTTTAAAACCGATTCTGTGAAATGTCTGACTGCGCAATCCGCCACGTGAGGTCGCTTCACCAACTGTAAGTGTTTAAGTTACTGTACTTGTTTTGTTTATTAAGTTAAGTTCACTATTTCGTATAGGATTTTTCTAGAATGGTGAGAGGAAATCAAGGTGATGCAAACGACAGAGGCGACGCCCTCGACCGTCTAACCGAGTTGGCCGACACTCAATCTCGCATGATCGAGCGTTTGATTGCGAGGGAGGGCAATGGAAACAACAATAACCATGCGAATGCTCCACGTGACACTAGTGGGGAGAGATTCCGGCGTCTCCAACCGCCTATGTTCGATGGGTTATCAACAGATCCTACTCACGCCGAAGAATGGATTCGGCAGATTGAACGTATGCTGAATTATGCAGAAGTGGAGGAAAACAAGAAAGTGATGTGTGCCTCATTTAATCTCACCAAGAGTGCTGGATTTTGGTGGGACACAGTGTAGTCAACCACTGTGGCATTAAGTTGGGAGGGATTCAAAAGGCTCTTCTACGAGAAATACTTCGACCGCAGTATGAGGAAGGAGAAGTTGTTAGAATTCTCTCGACTGCGACAATTTGGAACGGTGGCTGAGTATGTTCAGAAATTCGATTCACTATCCCGTTATGCACCTCACCTAGTGGCCACCGACGAAAATAAGGTGCATTAATTTATCCAAGGTTTGAAGATGGATCTCTTACGAGGGATTACATACGGGGGATTTGACGAGGCCCCATACACAAAGGTGGTAGCTAAGGCTTATCAGTTGGAAGCCTTAGAGGCAAAGTCTCAGAGATATACATCAAAGAGAATCATGCAGGATGCCCCTTAGCAGCAACAACAACAACAAAAGGGACAGTTTGGGCAACCACGGCAGCAACAGAACAGAGGTGTCAAAAGACCAAATGAAGTTGCCATTTGTCAGGACAAAGGGAAAAGACCTATGGGAGCTCCTCAGCTTCCTGTATGCCCACGTTGCCAGAGAAATCATACGGGAGAATTTAGGCTCTACACTGGCCAATGTTTCCGATGTGGCAAAGTAGGCCACCTTGTGCGGGATTGCCCAATGCCCGACACCAGAACAGGTCAAGCCGTACCCAGAGTTTTTGCAATGATGGAAGATGTTGATGATGCTGATCTGCACACAGCAATCACAGGTACAATTTTGGTGTATGAGGTACCTGCTTATACTTTATGGGACACGGGGGCAACACATTCGTTTGTGGCCATGGACTTCGTAGTTAGACAAAAGGTTAATTGCACGTCGTCAGATCAGCCCTACAGCATTATGCTACCGTCCGGAGAGTTTATGCACTCCGAGCAGGTGGTACGGGGCGATATAGTGTCAGTAGGAGACCAGAAGTTGTACGCCAACCTTATCGTTATTGGTATGAAAGGATACGATGTCATTCTGGGGATGGACTGGCTGTTTAGACATCATGCCACCATTGACTGTAGGTCTGGGCTAGTGTCGTTTAAACGCCCGAATGAAGTAGAATTCTCTTATCAAGCGGTACCGAAGAAACACCGTATGCCTGTTATATCTTCCTTAAAAGCTCAACGGCTGATGAAGTCAGGGTGCATTGGATTTCTGGCCCATGTAATAGACATACGAAGGCAAGGTGAGGTGGAACTTCGAAATATTCCGGTAGTCCGAGACTTTCCTGAGGTTTTCTTAGATGACTTACCGGGGTTGCCACCTGATCGCGAAATCGAGTTTGAAATTGACGTATACCCAGGTGCGGAACCAGTATCGAAGAATCCGTACCGTATGGCACCAATCAAGCTGAAGGAATTGAAGACTCAGCTGAAAGAGTTAGTAGACAAGGGTTTTGTACGCCCTAGCTTCTCTCCGTGGGGTGCTCCCGTCTTATTTGTTAAGAAGAAGGACGGGTCCCTACGGATGTGTATTGACTACCGTGAGCTGAACAAGTTGACGATCAAGAATAAGTACCCGTTGCCAAGAATCGACGATTTGTTTGATCAGCTACAAGGGGCTCGGGTATTTTCTAAGATTGACTTGCGCTCCGGTTATTACTAGTTGAAGGTCAGAGCTGATGATATTCCAAAGACCGCGTTCAGGACTCGATACGGGCATTACGAGTTCTTGGTGATGTCGTTCAGGTTAACTAATGCCCCGGCAGCATTTATGGACCTGATGAACAGGATATTCCAGGACTATCTGGATAAATTTGTAATCGTCTTCATCGACGACATCCTTGTTTATTCTCGGACTGAAGAGGAGCATAAAGAGCACTTGGCTATTGTGCTGTCAACTCTAAAATAGCATCAATTGTTTGCCAAGCTATCAAAGTGTGAATTTTGGTTGAACAAGATTAATTTCCTAGGCCACGTGGTGTTTGCAGAGGGGGTTTCGGTAGATCCGGCTAAGATTTAGGCCGTGAAAGATTGGCCAAAACCAAGGAATGCCAGCGAAGTACGAAGCTTTATCGGACTAGCTGGTTATTACAGGAAATTCATCAAGGGATTTTCCGTGATAGCAAAACCTATGACCAGCTTAACAAGGAAGGACATCAAGTTCAGGTGGTCTGAAGCATGTGAGGTGAGCTTTCAAACACTTAAGCAGAAATTGACCACTGCTCCTCTGTTAGTATTGCCAGTTGAAGACGGCAAGTTCAGCGTATGTTGTGATGCGTCAAAAATTGGCTTGGGATGTGTATTAATGCAAGAAGGGAAAGTGGTAGTATACGCATCCCGACAATTGAATAGCCATGAAGAAAACTACCCTACTCATGACCTTGAGTTAGCGGCAGTTGTATTTGCGCTGAAAGTATGGAGACACCACTTGTATGGGCAATCATGTGAGGTGTTTTCGGATCACAAAAGCTTGAAGTACATATTTACCCAGAAAGAGTTAAACATGAGGCAACGACGGTGGCTCGAATTTGTGAAAGACTATGACATCGAGATCAAATATCACTCGGGGAAAGCAAACGTGGTGGCTGATGCGTTGAGCAGGATGCCAGCTACTATGCAACCGGCCTTGACGGCCATGTCAATGCCTTTGAGGACAGAAATTCAGAGATTTGATTTGGAAGTGGTTTCTAAGCTGTCAGCCGTGTTGGCAGATTTAACATTACGGCCAACTATTCTGGACAGAATTAAGGAAGCCCAGAAGACCAATTCAAAGGAGATGGTCGATATAGTGAGCAAGTTACCTACGGCTTCTTCTGATTTCAGTTATTCAGGGGATGGTATTCTGAAGTTCAAAGATAGGTGGTATGTTCCGAGAGATGAAGAGCTACGAAAGAACATCTTGTCGGAAGCCCACTCGTCTTCTTTCTCTGTGCATCCTGGAAGCACGAAGATGTATCAAGACTTGAAACTTCACTTCTGGTGGCCGAATATGAAGAATGAAGTGGCCAAATTTGTGGAGTCTTGCATGATATGTCAACAAGTCAAGGCTGAACATCAACGACCAGCTGGGACGCTTCAGCCTCTCCCGATTCCCGAATGGAAATGGGAGAATATTACGATGGATTTTGTTGTCGGCCTTCCGAGGACGGTTAAAGGCCATAACAGTATGTGGGTCATTGTAGATAGACTAACCAAGTCGGCCCACTTTCTACCTGTGAAGACGACATTCTCTATGGACCAGTATGCAGAGTTATACATTGGTGAGATTGTCAAGTTGCATGGTATTCCAGTGTCAATTGTATCTAACCGGGATCCTAGGTTCACTTCCAGGTTTTGGAAAAGCTTGCAAAACTCCTTGGGTACAAAGCTGGATTTCAGCACGGCGTTTCACCCACAGACAGATGGACAATCTGAGAGAACAATTCAGATATTGGAGGACATGTTAAGGTCATGCGTGTTGGAACTTCATGCTCCTTGGAGTAGATATTTGCCGTTAATTGAATTCGCTTATAATAACAGCTACCAGGCTACTATCGGCATGGCTCCATATGAAGCCCTCTATGGCAGAAAATGTAGATCTCCGTTATGTTGGGATGAAGTTGGAGAGTCCAGATTTGTCGGCCCTGAGATATTACAGCAGATGTCTGAGGTGATTGCTGTTATCAAACAACGAATCAACACTGCTATGAGTCGACAGAAAAGTTATGCAGATCGGAGACGGAAAGACTTGGAGTTCGCTGAAGGCGATGAAGTATTCCTGAAGGTATCGCCTTTCAAAGGTGTAATGAGATTTGGCAAGAAAGGGAAGCTCAGCCCACGGTTCATTGGACCTTTTCCCATTCTAAAGCGTGTGGGAAGCGTGGCTTACAAGCTACAGTTGCCAGCGTCTATGGATGGAGTTCATAATGTCTACCATGTTTCGATGCTGAGAAAGTGCGTACGAGATCCAACCCAAATAGTGGAACATGTGGACTTCGATATCATGCCGACGCTGACATATGAAGAAAGATCTATAAAGATATTGGATATGTCACTCAAAGTGTTGCGCAATCGAGTGGTCCCGTTGGTGAAAGTTTTATGGCGTAATCACAATGTGGAGGAAGCCACATGGGAAAGACAAGCAGATGTTAGAGCCCAATATCCGGAGTTATTCGCTTAGGCAAATTTTGGGGACAAAATTTCTGTTAAGGTGGGTGGAATGTAACACCCGGCCTTTTTGCATGTAATTATTTCCCCGAACAAATTCTCGGGATTTAATTTAAGGTAAATGCAATATATATGTTTTGTTGGAAAACTAAACTAATATTTAACTAGGTATAACACTAAGTTTAAAACCAATGGAAGGGCAAATTAGGAAGGAAATTAAGGTTGGTGGGAGAAATCAAATGGATGATTGACATGTGGCAGCTTGTTGAAGAAGTTAAGTTCTTCCCCCTACGTGAAACCTTCTTCATTTCACTTCTCTGCTCCCTCTTCCTCTTCTCGGCATTCTCTCTCCCAGACGACAAGCAACCATCGAAGCACCTTCGATCTTCTTGGATTTCCTTCTGTTTTCTGTCAAAGGTAAGTATCTACTCATGCTAAAAAGTTTGGACAAGTTTAATGTGGGTTTTTCCCGAAGTTTAGGGTTATGGTATTTTGTGGAAAAAACTCACTGTCTTTGGATGAAAACACACCGGTTTGTTTTCTAAGGGTTTGAATGAGTTTGGAACAGACTCTTCTGACTTATTTGTTAGCATTTGCAGCTTGTTTATTTTCTGAACGTACATGTACAGGTTCAAACATTTTCGGGGCTTTCCGGCTAACTGCATCGAGAAAACAGGTAAGTTCATACATATAGGTTTGGCCCTTAAGGCTCTACAATACGGAGGTACTAGGTTTATGTTGTCGAGATTTCTGTTGGGTAGCTAAACCATAGGTTATGTTTTAGGTTAAGTGTATTCTGTTTTATATTCTACTTATTCTGCTTATTATTCTGTTGCCTGTCTATTAATGTTCATGCATACACGTTTTCTCTGAAAGTCATGAAAATATTTTCTGTACACCGTTTGAAGTTGAGTAAGATAAAACCTGTAATGAAATGTATGGTTAAGTGTGGATGAGGACTGGCATCCTGTTATGTACTCCTGTTATGTCCTGTTGTGGCATGTACTCCTGTTGCGCTAGCTCTTCCTCCCACTTATACCTTCTTGTCCAGTGAAATGTAATGTAATTTTCATGTATTTAAAAAGGATTCATGCATAGCACGTTCATCACTCTGCATTGTATGTTCTTGCTGAGCTCTAGGCTCATAGTTGAACTCCCTGTTGTAGGTACGGATCCTGTAAACGAGGACTTTGTGCGTCATGCTGATGATGATCTGATTTAGTTGGCGGATCGAGCTCATGGGGTGTGTTTGTGGCAGCTAGACATAAATATGTTCAGAGAAAGAAAGGTTTTGAAGTTCTGTATTTAGGTTTTAAAAACTTCTGTTATAATGAATTCTGGAAATCCATGTTAAGTTCTGTACTGTCTTTGAGATTTTAAAACAATGTATGGATTCTATGTCGATGTTTAAAACCTCTGTGTTTGACAGTTGAATTCATGTTCTAAATATTCTGGAATTGTTTGGAATATTTTCTGTTGGCCTGTGCATGGATAGTTTCTGGTTTTAGAGCCGTCCATGCAACTTGATTTTCTTAAGTTTCTGCCGTGGTTTTGTCGTGTTTCTTTAAACATGTGTTAAAGTTATGTTTTTAAATCAGTCTCTGAAGTTTGAAGTTTTATGCTTCTGTTTTCATGTCCTCTGTTTTTATGTCTTTCTGTTAAAAAGATGTTCAATTCTGCCTTCAAAATTTATGTCTTCCGGTGACGTCAGCTATTTTGTCTTATTCGACGTCTTCCGCCCAGTGTAAAATCTAAGTCCACCGATGCCTTCAAAATTTATGTCTTCCGGTGACGTCAGCTATTTTGTCTTATTCGACGTCTTCCGCCTAGTGTAAAAATCTAAGTCCACCGATGCCTTCAAAATTTATGTCTTCCGGTGACGTCAGCTATTTTGTCTTATTCGACGTTTTCCACCCCAGTCATCCTTTTTAAATGTCCGTTTTAAAAAAAAAAAATAAAGTTGTCCCCGTTTTCTGTAAATGTCCCGGAGTGACGGCTCGGTTCTCGGATCCCGATCGGGTCCGGTTTCGGGCTGTCACAGTAACACACATGGAAAATGGTGGACTATTCTCCAACAATGATCTCATGCTCTCCAGGCAGAGGTGAGTTTGGGAGTGGAGACCCCACGCTAGAATGATTCCCGTTATAAGAAAACGTAGGGGTTGTTCACCCTCAAGCGGAAGACCGACATGCGTTAGGATAAAAGCTGACAACCCCCATTTAAAAGATTTTTTTTTTTTTTTTCAGAAAATCAATTTTTCTCTCATCCAAATCCGAGTGTTTTGCCAACAAAATTCTCAGAGCCGACCGTTTTTCGCTGAAATATGCAAAAAAAAACTTCGAGAAAATCCAGAAATCGAAAGTTTTTCACTTTGAAAATTTCTAAATCTGCACTATTTTCTCGCCGAAAATCCTAAAAAATCTAAAAATTCAAAAAAACTCTCGAACCGAAAATCCCCCCTTAAAGAATGTTTATTGGTTGAAAAGCTCCCCAAATGACAGAAGGTGATCCATCAAACCGGGTGTCGGATCAAGTGTCACAATCGCCTCCTTATTATTTGTCCGTGGAATTTCGTAACCAGGGGTGTCAAGAGCAGTTTGAGCGGGATACAGGAATCTGCTTGATTATTTATGGGAAGACTGCCAACTTTAGTGGTTGTGAGTCTTTGGAGATCAAGGAGATGTTTGACTTCATCTCTTTGCACAGGGTGTACGACATTGAGGGGCGACAATTGCGACAAAATTGTTTGCTTATTTTATTCGAATTTGTGTAGTACCGGGAGGTCGGGCTGCTTAAAGACGTACCTATTCGGTACAGATATTGTCGTATCTCCAACTCTTATCAACGAATTGCTCGAATTTGCCACAGAAGACGCGAAGAGATACTATCACGCTTCTCGAGAGTGTGATTTTGCCAGAACAGCATAGGGACTAGAGTTCTTTAGGCAAATCCACTGCAATTCGGGCATTGCAGCGTTCGTGAAACTGAGATTGAATAATATGAACATCAAAGTTCGGGTTCTTCACAACCTGATCTACATGCCCTCCTATCGAGGGATGGTCACAGAGATCTCGTCAACTGAATGAATTTGTATGTCATGGAGAATCTCTACAGTGGCACGATGTTCGACCCGGGTTACATGATTGTAGGTCACATGTGTAACACCCGAAATTTTTCTTAAACCATAGAGTAAAACATAGAGTATGTATGAGTGGTTAACATTCCTTCTAGGGTCATGTTTTTTTTAGAGTAAAAAGGGAAGAGGAATAGAGTGAAAATTCTAGTACAAAGTGGTTAGGAATTTGTGTCATGTGAGGACTTAAACCAAGGAACAAATTAGTGAAATAAAAAAGGAATTAAAATTAAAATATAGGGGTTTTAAGAGAGAGATTCACGTATTCACGTTGATTTACAAGTCAAAAAGTGTGGTTGGGAAGTCATTTTGAATTTATGAACTTATGGGAGGAAAAAGTTAAATAGAAAATGGTGTAGGATTAGTTGAAAAGTCAAAAGAGCAATGAACCAATAGAAATTTGATAAAAGAAAAAGTTAAGTGAAAAGAGGGACTAAAAATAGTGCATATCACGTTGGAAATAATGGAGCAAAGGTGGTGGGGTGATTTATAAAATTAGAAGAATCTTGTGGAAAAATCAAAAAGGCAAAAGGTGGAAAGTTATAAAAATGGTAAGTAAGAGTTAAAATGTACAAAAACCACTTTCTTCTCACCTTGCCTCCACGAATTTAGCAGCCATTGAAGCTCTCCATTTTCTTTATTTTCAGCAAGGTTTCAAGAGTTTTATGTGAGTTTTTAATTGGGTTTTTGGTTTATTGCATCAAGGTGATGATTGTAGGTGTTTTTAGGGTGTTTTGAATGATTTTAGTGAGGGTTTGGAAAACCCTAACCATGGGGTCCGAAATTCCTCTTTCAATTGTTGATTCTCTTCCAAAATTTAATGACTTAACTCTTAGATATGTTAGTTTTGATGATTTTTAGATTTAGATTGAGGTTATGGTGGAGAATAGTTGAAAACCGGTTTGGTGAACTATGTGTGCTGGTTCTGTTTTGGCATTTTCGGATTGGCCTTTGTGTTTGGTTGGTTTATTTGATGATTTCAATGGATAGTAGATGTTTAGAGGTTTACAGATTGGGGTGGCACGTCGAAATCTATTGAAAAACGAATAAGTTATGGCCGTTCGAAGTTGGACACTAAGAATTTTAGAGAAAATCGGGTTTTGTGATTAGTTGTGATTTTGGGTTGAATTGTTGGTTAGTTTTGGTTATAAAAATCCTTTAGAATTTTATTAGTGGCTTGCTAAGTTATTTTTCCTATAGTTGTTAGGTTGACGAGTGGATTAGCCGAGTGAGCGAGCACGAGCAGGAAGCCAGGTAAGTAGAGGATGTTTGTGTTTTGCCATCAGGCCTACACCATAGAACGGTAGGGAATTGTTTGTTTGCTTTGTTTGGTTGTTTATTTCAGTTGGTGTTTGAGTAATGCCTGTACATGCATCATTGTTTTCAAACTACGAAACGAACGAGTTTTGAGCATGGTTTTGAATGGTGAGATTTAAACGTAAAAGGGTGGTGTGAGTTGAAACATAATGTGGTTGTGTTGAAGTTGCCCAGTCGCTTAGGGTAACACCTGCGAGGAATTCTAGTAGAGTCTCCTAGTCGCGCTAAGGTGGTACCTGCGAGGGACTATAGTTGAGTCACCTAGTCGCGTTAGGGTAGCACCTGCGAGGAACTCTAGTAGAGTCTCCCAGTCGCGTTAAGGTGGTACCTGCGAGGGACTATAGTTGAGTCATCTAGTCGCGTTAGGGTAGCACCTGCGAGGAACTCTAGTAGAGTTTACCAGTCGCGTTAAGGTGGTACCTGCGAGGGACTAGCAGAGTTGGAGTCACCTAGTCGCGTTAGGGTAGCACCTGCGAGGAACTCTAGTAGAGTTTCCCAGTCGCGTTAAGGTGGTACCTGCGGGGGACTACCAGAATTGCAGTTTAGCACTTGCGATGAGTTCCGTTCTGTAAATGAGCAACGAAACACACACGAAACAAGAGCAACTGAGCGAGTAGAAACTTCATATGTTAGGGGTTATGTTGCATTATGTTTTTGGTATGCATTATTCCCTACTTACTAAGCATTAGGCTTACGTTTTGTGTTCCGTGGTGTAGGTGTCGACAGGAGTACAGGTTAGAACTATGAGAAAAGCTAGGATTGGGATGCAGTCGTTGATGTACGCTGTATGTCGGTGCGGGCAGTTGTCGGGGCGTCTCGACCATGATCTTCGGAAAGATATGGGTAGAATGGTATTTTTCATTGCATAATTTTTACCTATCTTGAGTTTGTAAACATAATGGGGTTGTTTTGTGGGATTTGTCTGTATAAAAGATAGTTTTATAAACATGTATTTTCAGGTTTTGGGTTTTGGAAGTTTTAGGCCTTATGCCGCTCGTTTTGGTTTTCACACAAATAATGTTGAGTTTATTTTCTCTATATTTTTGTTAACTGTTTTAGGTCGGTTTTTCGCAATTTTTACGGGACACGGAGTAGGAAGTGTCGTGAATGTGTGGTTAAATTTTCAGGTGATTTGAAGGTGTTTGGCTTGAAGAAAAATGGAGAAAAGTGAAAAAGGGTAAAAAAAATGGGCATTTTTGGCCGAAGAAGGCTGAGAGGGCCCGATCGATCGGGTAGGGCGCGCAGAGGGGCGTGTGGCACGCGCGGCGCCCAGGGCGCGGCGCCCAGCACACACCCACTTTTGTTTTTTTTTCCAATTTCCAAAATATTTTAACCCGACATTTTCTGGCATATTTTAAACGTATTTTTGGCACGTTTTCCAATATTTTTTGAGGGTTCAAAAAACCTTAAACCTGAGTCAAAAATTTATCAAAAATTATTTTAAACGTCATTTTAAACGCGGTTTGAGTTAGCAAAGTAGCGCACCAAGCCAGAGTGTGTTCAGGGGCGTTACAGATGGTGTCAGAGCGAAATTGTCGAGTCGTTTAAAGGATTACCCGACAATTTCGGCCGCCATGCAACGTGCTTCACCGACTGTAAGTATTTCTTTTCTTTTAGTTTATTTATAGCTGAGATTAGATTGTTTAACCTTGTTCAGGATTAAAACGAAAATCCCGAGAGTACCGGGACAAGTTCGGTGGATCTCATTAGCCAACTTATAGACGTAGAGAGCCGATGGTTCGAATAGCTAGAAATTTAGTAGAAAAGCGAACCAGACAAGGTAACATTCGTAGAATAGACAGAAGTAGGATTGAGAATAGAGAGATTAGAGAATTTTAGGATGGGAATGTAAGTCTGATGTCTAATAACATAGATAACATAAGAATGTGAGAAAAGAGGTATGGTCGACCCGAGCTGAGTGTAAACGTAAGTCCGGGTAGAAGTGATAGTCGTTAGGAAAGGTGTGAGTTGTGTCCTAGTGTTAGATGGGTGAGAACATAGTGGGTGCGAGATAGACTTTAGAATGAGAAAATAGATAACCTAGGGTGATTGTAAGGATGATACACATAGGATGGGTTTCCCTTAGAGAGTTACATGTTATGTGAGATAAAATTAGAATAGATAGAATTGGGGCCTAGTTAGCAAATCCTTTGGAGTATTGGGATACGACGAACCAGAGAGGAGTTTAAAGTGATATATTTAGATTCACGTACAGTGGGAGTATCTAGATGTGGACCGTATTCCAGAGTTAGTGTAAATAAATGATCGAGAGTTTATGGTCAGAGTGAGTACGTAGAATCGAGGATGGGAGTTTAAAGATTTACTTAAAGTTAGAAGAAGATTAGTTAGCATATTTTGGAGAGAATCTTGAGTGAAATTTTGGATTTAAGTATTGAAAAACTTGAGAAGGAGATTAGTGGTAGTATTATATAGAAGGGGAAAGGTTAGAATTTGATATCTAGACCTTAAGTATTTAGTAGTGTATGATTTGAGGAGATATATGAATTATTCAATGAAAGGAATGGAACTCGCCCGAAGAATGTTAGAGTGCATTAGGGATAAGATTAAGTTAAAGAAAATTTTGAGGGTTTGTCTCATATGTAACGAAGTCGGAAGCACTGGTGTTATAAATCGTTTAGGTCAAAGTCGATAAGTTTAAAAGTGGATAGGTTTAAGCATAGGATGTAAGTTAGAACTCAAATGCTGGGATTATGCAAAATAAATAGAAGAGTTGCTAGGTGAGATTATGAATTTATGGATGGACTTAAGAGAAAGAGGTGAGCGAGGAGACTAGTTAATTTCAATGGAGGATAAAAGGTTGGTCATTAAGAACTTATTGTTCCGTATAAAATTAAGGAATTTAAAAGATATTGCTTAAGAACGAATGTTCATATGGAAATTTTGGTGTTACTTGATCTAGGAATATAGAGCCAAGAACCTAGATAGGAATAACTTATAAACTTAGATGCCTTGATTTCGTAAAAGAAAGTATAGCACCGTTGATGTTGTAACTAGTTTTGGCCAAGTCGTGGATTTTAGAAAGAAGTTTAAGTTAGAAATTTTGTGAGTTAAGTGATAGTTATGTATAGCGAAGTCAATAATTGTAGAGATTATTAAGCGTTGGAGTGTATAGTTTAAAATGATCCCAAAGTAGAGTCATAGAGAGTTGGCAATCCTCGAGGAATGATCGACATTGAGTGGATGAGATTCAGAGCAGTGGCTGTAGCTATGAGGATTAGTTGGAGAGAATGGATAAAGAAATCCTCATTGAATATAGAACCATAGAAAGGTAACCTGGAGATAAGAATTAGGAAAAAAATAAATTTTTGGGGAAGTTGATTTATGAAAGTGTTGTTAAGTAATAGATATGAGTTGGAGTCGAAGTGGGCATACACGAAGTTAAGATTTTGAGGTTATGACTGAAATAGAAGTGAGATAAATTGAATGTAGTGAAGGTGCTTATAAGAACTCAGTTAGTACTTCGAGAGCATAGTAGATTAATTTAGATAGTGAGAGTTCGGAATACGTGGAAGATGTTAGAATAATATTTTGAGGTAAATAGGTGCATTATGCGATAGTAACATCGAAAGGAACTTTGAATTGAGAATTTAGGGTAAGAAGTTTACTCGGTAGATTTTTAGGGTTACGTGATTGAGGATACACTGAAAGTTCAATTAAGTTAGGTACGTGTTTGATAAACACGGAAGGGTGAAGTGAGGAGTTAGGTAATTTGAGCTTGAGGAAAAAATTAGAGTAGAGAACTAAATTAGAGGAGTTGAGGGTATAAGTAATGCTTGATTTAGTTAAAGTCAAAGGACATATGCATGTTCGAGTTATGGGGTGAGGCGAAGTTAAAACTTTGGAGATGTAGAGAGAATTATCAGTGCTTGATAGATTACTAGGGTCGTAGTATAGTTGAGAGTTGTGTAACACCCGATTTCTATTAACCGATTTACCTTTTTCATTTTTTAGAGAATGCCGTAAAATTG
Organism: Begonia masoniana; assembly: GCA_022432975.1. Classification (NCBI taxonomy): domain Eukaryota; kingdom Viridiplantae; phylum Streptophyta; class Magnoliopsida; order Cucurbitales; family Begoniaceae; genus Begonia; species Begonia masoniana. Next base: position 40,906,161 of record CM039511.1, read on the forward strand.
AAATTTGGGTGATTTAGTGATTAGGTTAATAAGTAAATGAGTAAGGACAAAATGATAAATTGCAATCTATTGAGGATAACGCATTTAAGGGAGGGTTTAATGAGGTTTAGCCGCCACTGTTCCCTCATTTTTCCTTTCTCGGTATTCAACTCAAGCTCATCAGAGCTCCAGGCGATTTTCCCTCCGACTTCTCCAGTGATTTCTCCGATTTAGATGAGTTCCTTCGTCTTTCCTTATGACTTGACAGTTAGATAACAGAGGGAGCGCAATGTATGTGTTTTTGGGAGTGTTGTGAATGTGTGTAGTTTCAGGTTTAGTGCAGAATTGAGAATGCACGAAGATCTGAGTTTCCAAATTAATTTTCTTAGACTCCTGGATAGTTTAGAATGAAGTATAACTAATACACTGTCTACGGTTTTAGGTTTGAGCAAAAACCCGAAGTGGTAGGCAACCAAACAATTTTCAGGAATCCAGGTAAGTAAAGTATGCATGTGCCTTCGGGCCTACATCACAAAACATTAGGGTCATGCATTGTGCGAATGAGTTTGTATGTCATGCATCATGTTTTGTGAAAGATTACGAAAATGAATTTTCATGTAAAGCATGGTAAGGCATGAACCGAATATGACAGATCAGCTATTAAGGGAATTCATTCGCCCCTTAATCGAGTAGAGGATGTATAACATTGGGAGAGTTGATCCCACTCCCAAGGGAACTGAGGGATCAGATCAGCTATTAAGGGAATTCATCCGCCCCTTAATCGAGTAGAGGATGTATAACATTAGGAGAGTTGATCCCACTCCCAAGGGAACTGAGGGATCAGATCAGCTATTAAGGGAATTCATCCGCCCCTTAATCGAGTAGAGGATGTATAACATTGGGAGAGTTGATCCCACTCCCAAGGGAACTGAGGGATCAGATCAGTTTATGAACGAATGCGAATGTAACTGAGATGAGAAAGTAGAAACTGCCTGTTTAGGAATTTATGATTTTGCATTTCATTTCATTACTGCTTTACTTACTTAGCATTATGTTAATAGATGAGTTTTGTGATGTAGGTGTTGAGGTTACTGCAGATGATTTCCCTGAGTTCACAAATGCATAGATGATGTTGGAGGAGCACATTCAGGCCACGATTTGGTAAACTGATGAGGCGGTTTAACCAGTGTTTTGTTTATGTGTATTGTAGTGAACAACTGGATAGCTGAGTTGTGTTTGAGTTTCGTTGACAGAATCAACTTTTAATGTTTTGATCTTAGGTTTGAAACTCTCTGGTTCAGTTGACAATGTTTTCACTTGAGTATGTCGAATCTTAGGACAGTAATAATTTTCAATGTTTTGAACACATTTTGAAACTTTCTGATAATAGTGCCTTGCTGATTTAGCATTGTTTTTTACTGGATTTGAGTAATGTAGGGATTGAAGTTGTTTCTGAATGGTTTCATTGAAGTGAATAAGTCCTTTCGTAGTAGAGTTGTTTTGTATAGGGTATGAATTGTGGCAAAGTTGCTTTGTCTTCTACCGGCAGTTGTAGTCTATCGGTAGAAGACATCGTTTTCTATCAGTAGAAGACGGTTGTTTTCCACCGGCAGGAGTAGCGTGCTACAGCTATCGGCAGATGTAGGGAAAAGTCTTTTGTCATTTTGTGATCGGTATGAGTAGTCGTTTCTACCGGTAGAGGATAGATGGATGATTCATCCGGCTGACGTCATCGGTAGATGTAGGTAGCAAAACTTGTCGTTTTGCGATCGGCTGGAGCTGGAAGAATGATTCTTCCGGTTGACGTCATCGGTGGAAACTTTCAGTTTTGTTTCCGCCCTGTTTCGTTGACTTTGTTCAGCGGCAGATGCGTTTAACTTCTTTAATCTTTAAGTATTTCACGCCTTATACCTTCATTTCTTTCAGGCGACTATTTTCTAATTTTATACTAATTAGTCACACAATGTTTTACAGTTTGTTTAACTCCATTTTGCTCAAATGATTTCCGCTGCAAGTTTTTAAACGTTTTGAGGTTTTAGAAAATGTCAAATTTTGACTTTCAAGCGAAGTTTTAAATTTTGTCCAAAGCTTCCTAGTTATGTTCGGGCTTATGAGTAACAAATCGGGTTCAGAAAACTTGGGGCGTACAAGTTGAGTGGCAAATCATGAGTTGGGGGAGGATAGATGGGAGTAAGTAAGTTGAGAATTAACTAAGCTCAACTTTTGAGGATAAAATTTTTGTAAGGAGGGTGGATTGTAACACCCGGAATTTTTCTTAAACCATAGAGTAAAACATAGAGTATGTATGAGTGGTTAACGTTCCTTCTAGGGTCATGTTTTTTTTAGAGTAAAAAGGGAAGAGGAATAGAGTGAAAATTCTAGTACAAAGTGGTTAGGAATTTGTGTCATGTGAGGACTTAAACCAAGGAACAAATTAGTGAAATAAAAAAGGAATTAAAATTAAAATATAGGGGTTTTAAGAGAGAGATTCACGTATTCACGTTGATTTACAAGTCAAAAACTGTGGTTGGGAAGTCATTTTGAATTTATGAACTTATGGGAGGAAAAAGTTAAATAGAAAATGGTGTAGGATTAGTTGAAAAGTCAAAAGAGCAATGAACCAATAAAAATTTGATAAAAGAAAAAGTTAAGTGAAAAGAGGGACTAAAAATAGTGCATATCACGTTGGAAATAATGGAGCAAAGGTGGTGGGGTGATTTATAAAATTAGAAGAATCTTGTGGAAAAATCAAAAAGGCAAAAGGTGGAAAGTTATAAAAATGGTAAGTAAGAGTTAAAATGTACAAAAACCACTTTCTTCTCCCCTTGCCTCCACGAATTTGGCAGCCATTGAAGCTCTCCATTTTCTTTATTTTCAGCAAGGTTTCAAGAGTTTTATGTGAGTTTTTAATTGGGTTTTTGGTTTATTGCATCAAGGTGATGATTGTAGGTGTTTTTAGGGTGTTTTGAATGATTTTAGTGAGGGTTTGGAAAACCCTAACCATGGGGTCCGAAATTTCTCTTTCAATTGTTGATTCTCTTCCAAAATTTAATGACTTAACTCTTAGATATGTTAGTTTTGATGATTTTTAGATTTAGATTGAGGTTATGGTGGAGAACAGTTGAAAACCGGTTTGGTGAACTATGTGTGCTGGTTCTGTTTTGGCATTTTCGGATTGGCCTTTGTGTTTGGTTGGTTTATTTGATGATTTCAATGGATAGTAGACGTGTAGAGGTTTACAGATTGGGGTGGCACGTCGAAATCCATTGAAAAACGAATAAGTTATGGCCGTTCGAAGTTGGACACTAAGAATTTTAGAGAAAATCGGGTTTTGTGATTAGTTGTGATTTTGGGTTGAATTGTTGGTTAGTTTTGGTTATAAAAATCCTTTAGAATTTTATTAGTGGCTTGCTAAGTTATTTTTCCTATAGTTGTTAGGTTGACGAGTGGATTAGCCGAGTGAACGAGCACGAGCAGGAAGCCAGGTAAATAGAGGATGTTTGTGTTTTGCCTTCGGGCCTACACCATAGAACGGTAGAGAATTGTTTGTTTGCTTTGTTTGGTTGTTGTTTGGTTGTTTATTTCAGTTGGTGTTTGAGTATTGCCTGTACATGCATCATTGTTTTCAAACTACGAAATGAACGAGTTTTGAGCATGGTTTTGAATGGTGAGATTGAAACGTAAAGGGGTGGTGTGAATTGAAACGTAATGTGGTTGTGTTGAAGTTGCTCAGTCGCGTTAGGGTGACACCTGCGAGGAACTCTAGTAGAGTCTCCCAGTCGCGCTAAGGTGGTACCTGCGAGGGACTATAGTTGAGTCACCTAGTCGCGTTAGGGTAGCACCTGCGAGGAACTCTAGTAGAGTCTCCCAGTCGTGTTAAGGTGGTACCTGCGAGGGACTATAGTTGAGTCACTTAGTCGCGTTAGGGTAGGACCTGTGAGGAACTCTAGTATAGTTTCCTAGTCGCGTTAAGGTGGTACCTACGAGGGACTAGCGGAGATGGAGTCACCTAGTCGCGTTAGGGTAGCACCTGCGAGGAACTCTACTAGAGTTTTCCAGTTGCGTTATGGTGGTACCTACGGGGGACTACCAGAATTGCAGTTTAGCACTTGCGATGAGTTCCGTTCTGTAAATGAGCAACGAAACGCACACGAAACAAGAGCAACTGAGTGAGTAGAAACTTCATGTGTTAGGGGTTGTGTTGCATTATTCCATACTTAGTAAGCATTAGGCTTACGTTTTGTGTTCCGTGGTGTAGGTGTCGACAGGAGTACAGGTTAGAACTATGTGGAAAGCTAGGATTGGGACACAGTCGTTGATGTACTGTAACACCCGGTTCTATCAAACCGCTTCTCTAATCTTTTTAAATTAATGGCACACTTTATATGGTAATAATAAAAGTAGGGTTAATGGATGACTAGGCGATGGCATAAGGGTAATTGAAAATTTAAAAGTGGATAACGTATTTAAGGAAAGAGGTTTTGGGTTTAATGCATTGTAGCCGCCACTGTTTCCCCAAATCATTTTCGACTTTCAGCTCCCCAGCTCAGCAGAGTGCGCTAGGAGATTCTTCTCCAATTTTCCCTTCGACTTAGGTGAGTTTTACCAAGGTATCTTACTACATTATGATTATAGACAATAGAGGAGTATCGTAGAGGCATGTTCTTGGGAAATGCAGGGCGTAGGAGTTGAGTCGGGTCTCGTATGAATTGGGAATGCACATAGGACAGAGTCCCAAACTAGCTCCTAGGGTTTCTGAATGGTATAGGATGAGGTTAGTAAAGATATAATTGATATTCTATTTATGACTCTAGGTGAGCAAGGCTTCCAAAGTAGTTGAAACCGAGCTTTTCCAGGGAGCCGGTAAGTGAAGTTTGCTTGTTCCTTCGGGCCTACATCACAAAACAGTATGATTATGTGTGTTTGAATGTTTTTATGTCATGCATCATATTTTTGAAAGTATACGAAAATGATTTTACATGAAATGGCATGGTAAGGAATGAACAGACTGTAACAGATAAGCTATTAAGGGAACTAATCCACCCCTTAACTTATGAAGGGATTTATATTTTGGGAGAAGTGATCCAACTCCCAATTTCACAGGGGGATATGAACAGTTGTTAAGGGAACTAATCCGCCCCTTAATCGAGAGAGAGGATGTATGACTTTGGGAGAAGTGATCTAACTCCCAATTTCACAGGGGGATCGGATCAGAAGCGAATGCATATGCAACTGAGATGATAAAGTAAAAACTGCATATTTAGGAGTTTATGTTTCAGCATTCCATTTCATTACTGCTTTACTTACTTAGCATTAGGCTAATAGATGAGTTTTGTGATGTAGGTGCTGAGCCTTCAACAGGTGAATTCCCTGAGTTTACTGAGGAATAGGTGAAGTTGGAGGAGCACTTCTATACTACGGTTAGGTGCTCTGATGAGGCGGTTTAACTTTTGTCTGAGTGAGAGTTTTAAATGGTTAGGTATTCTGATGAAGTGTTCTGAGAATTTTAATGATAGTAGAAGTTTGATACTTCTTTGACGCTTCTGTGATTTTCTCTTCTGGATTTAGAAATATGATTTGATTTCGATTGTAGCTTGCTATTCTGAATTTTTAAGAATTGTGGATTTGTGTTGATTAGAATGATTTCAGCAAAATGTACAAAATCGTTTAGCAGTCAGATTTACTCCTTGTTAGAGTCTCTTTTTGGTCTATCGGTAGAAGTTGGGTGTTTTGTCCGCCGGCAGATGTTGGAGGATTGAATCATCCGACTGACGTCATCGGAAGATGTCTTCAGTAGAAGCCATCGGATGATGTCTTCAGTAAAAGCCATCGGAAGATGTAGGCAGCAAATTTGTCGTTTAGTGATCGGGCGATGTGTTTTGTTTTGTGAGTAAAGGCTTTTGTCGTTTTGTGACCGGTGTGAGTTAGATGAATGAATCATCCGGCTTACGTCATCAGTAGATGTGTATAATAAGTTTTGTCGTTTTGTGATCGGTGTGAGTTAGATGAATGAATCATCCGGCTTACGTCATCGGTAGATCTGTATAATAAGTTTTGTCGTTTTGTGATCAGTGTGAGTTAGATAAATGAATCATCCGGCTTACGTCATCAGTAGATGTGTATAATAAGTTTTGTCGTTTTGTGATCGGTGGAAGCCTTTTGTTTCTGTTTCCGCCACTTTTCGTTGACTTTGTTTAGCGGCAGATGTGTTTGACTCTTACGATTTTCAAGTTTTCACGCTTAAGTCTTGATCTCTTCTGGCCGAATTATTTCTTAATATTTTAACCGGTTATTCAAACATTGTTTTATAGCTTTGCTCAATTCTGTTCTGCTCAAAAGGATTTCCGCTGCAAGTTTTTTTTAAATGTTTTGAGATTTTAGAAAATGTCAAATTTTGACTTTTGAGCGAAGTTTTAAATTTGGTCCAAGGTTTCTTAGTTATGTTCGGATTATGAGTAACGAAGTGGGTTCAGAGAACTCGGGGCGTTACATGTACGCTGTATGCCGGTGCGGGCAGTTGTAGGGGCGTCTCGACCATGATCTTCGGAAAGATATGGGTAGAATGGTATTTTGCATTGTATAATTTTTACCTATCTGGAGTTTGTAAACATAATGGGGTTGTTTTGTGGGATTTGTCTATATAAAAGATGGTTTTATAAACGTGTATTTTCAGGTTTTGGGTTTTGGAAGTTTTAGGCGTTATGCTGCTCGTTTTGGTTTTCACACAAATAACGTCGGGTTTATTTTCTCTATTTTTTTGTTAACTGTTTTAAGTCGGTTTTTCGCAATTTTTACAGGACACGGAGTCGGAAGTGTTGGGAATATGTGGTTAAATTTTCTGGTGATTTGAAGGTGTTTGGCTTGAAGAAAAATTGAGAAAAGTGAAAAAGGGGCATTTTTGGCCGAAGAAGGCCGAGAGGGCCCAATCGATCGGGATGGGGTGCCGATCGATCGGGCGAAGCGCGCAGAGGAGTGCGCGGCGCCCAGCACACACCCACTTTTGTTTTTTTATTTTTTTTCCTATTTCCAAAATATTTTAACCCGACATTTTCTGTCATATTTTAAACGTATTTTTGGCACGTTTTCCAACATTTTTTGAGGGTTCGAAAAACCCAAAACCCGAGTCAAAAATTTATTAAAAATTATTTTAAACATCGTTTTAAACGCGGTTTGGGTTAGCAAAGTAGCGCACCGAGCTAGGGTGTGTTCGGGGGCATTACAACATGAATGAGGTCGGGCGAACTAAGAATAAGAATCTGTCATACGGGACTTTGATTTTGAAGGTCGTCCAGCGATATCAGCTTCATCTGCCCAGTGGAGAGCAGATGATATCACACAGATCTGTCGAAGTCGACGGGTCTTGGATGCTCAAGGGAGATCCTAGAGCCTCCACATCTAGGGATATTCCGATGGAGGACGCAACTGCCACCAAGGACGCCAATGCCACTGCCACTGCCACTGCCACCGCCACCTCGCCGCCATTGTAACTCCCTAGAGGCTAGTATGTGGGAGTAGAGGATTAATAAGATAGAGCAGAGGTGGGAGTATAAGTGGGACAGGATGGAGGAGAGGTGGGACAGGATGAATGAGAGGATGAATGAATTCAGATTGGCCTAGATACAGCTCACAAACTCCTTCGAGCGTTGGCGTGAAGACGACGATGACGACGATGTTCCACCCTTATCGTAGTTTAGTTAATGTACTTTTAATTTTAGTTTGTAACTTTATTTTGTGTATGTATTTTAATGCACTTTACTTTATGCTTGTCATTTAGTTTATGTTATGTGGTGGATCTGGCTGTTGGTTATTTAGTATCTTTTTGTCATTTTAGTTTAGTTTATTTTTGTTCTGTAGTACCATTTATTTTATATTTGTACTGGATTTGACAGTTGAGTATATATTTGTCATTTGAATATGCATAAATTGTTTGAAGATGACTATGGGAGAGTCATAAAACAAACGAAAATTTGCCAAATTTTTCAATTTTATTTTATATTTTTAAATTAACTAAAAGAAATAAATAATTATAACCTGAATAACCTAAAAGAAATAAGTATTAGCAAAATAAACTACAATAAATAATTATAATATGAATAACTTAAAATATATATGTAATTATTTATAAATTATTTAAATATATATTTCTATACGAAAGCAATATATTCAAGCAAAATTTTTATAAAACTGAAAAAATAGACCCAGGAGCGAAATTACAACAGTCAATAGTTTCTGTCTCGGCTGCGCTTCGTAGATTCTTGCACATAATGAAAACTATATTAAAAAATAATGATTGTGTTTACGAGTGAAATGTGTTAAATTGTACTTACATCCCGTCAAATGTGTTGAAACCCATAAACGTGTCTTGAGAAGCAGCGCCTGAAGTGGATCCCGTTGAGAACAAGCGCAAATATTGTGCCTCTTCTGTCGATATATACCGAATGACATCTTTGAGTTCTACCTACTAATTGTCAAACTTTACAACTCATCAACATCTCGCACTCTTATCTTCTTCGGCCTACTAGGTTAGCGATATCTTCTGGGCGGGATCAGTTCCTTCAGATCTAGTATTTGTGGCCACATTTAGGAACCGCTCACTGGTTGAATAAACTGTGAGTACATCTACAGGTAAGTTGCCCAGTGATAGTATCGATGCACCTAATTTTCCGGTGTCAGTCTCATGAAATGCATGCATGGAATGGAATGACCACACGAGATTCCAATAAGCTCCAACCTGGTGCAGTTGCACACACCCGTATTCATGTCGATCACGTATTGTTTGTAGTCGTTGCTGACCTCAAATCCTGGAGCTCTTGCAAACTGTGCATTCCAATTTCGAGCTGTACTTTCTAGCTTCTCAAGTTTTTTCTTTATCTTGGGACACAGGAGGCATGTTGATTGGGTTAACTGCTCAATTTTTTTTCACAATGCGAGTCATCAAACACTTTCGGATCATCTTGAACATGGTCAGGATCGGTTTGTCCCTGGCCGGCAATAGAACTTCATTGAATGACTCGTACAAATTATTCAATCTCATTTCACACTTGAGATTTGAAGAAAATGCATGACTAGCCCAATATCTAGGTTCTTCTGCTCAAAGCCATGTGTGGGCATCCAGGCTAAGCTGGTATAATTTCCTTATTTCTATTTCGAAATGCCACCTTGTAGGTTCCCTGGCCGCGATCGCATCTCTATAGGCTCTGCCCCAAAATTGGCCTTTAAAATTTGCGTACATATGCCAGAGGCAGTAGCGGTGTTCGTCTTCTTTAAATTCCTCTTCCACAGCCTTCAGCAAACCCTAATATTTGAAAGAAAAACATAATCAATATAAAACAATATAATGTGGAGAGTACTTATCAAGATAATTCCCAGGAAAGACTCTACTAGACAATCTCCTAAACATAATTACTTTTCCAAGTAAGTTCACAGGAAAGGTTAGAGGGGGCACAAACAGTCTCATTTATCTAGTCTCTTAGACAGAACTTACTTATACAGTACAATTACACCTCTAATATTTGAAAAGAAAATATAGTCAACATCAAACAATATAATTACCACAACGCCCCTATTTTGAAATAATAATTGGAAATGCATTATACTTTTTGTCGATCCGAAATAATTGTCCATACGTGTGACAGCCCGAATCCGGATCCCGATCAGTAGGATCCGAGAGCCAAGCCATCACTCAGGACGGTTAACGAAAAATGGTAAACGGTGACTATTTTTTTTTGACATTTAGAACATTACACACAGGAAGAAAACCCTTGCGGGAACTGGAGGCTGGAAGACGTGAAAACAGGAAACAGAAGGCAGAAACCTATTGAAATCGGATTGCAGGAATGCATGGTAAAAGGGATTCAGAATACTTAAAACAGAATCAGAAGACATGTAAAATTTTAAACCACAGGAATAACAGATTGAAGAAAACAGGGAGACAGATGTAAACTAAACTTTGGACATTTGGAATATCGGGCAAGGAGAAATCTAAAGAGTGCAGGAAGGAATGTAAAAAGAATCTGAATAACAGTTATAAATGGCAGCAGAAAACAAGAAATAAAGGCGGAAGACATAGGCAGAAGACTGGCGGGAAAAAAATCTATCGGATGATGTAGTTTTGAAGGTAGAAGCAGAGATGACGTCAGTCGAAAGATACAGGCAGCAGACGAAATCGGATGAGGTGATGACGTCAGCCGAAAGATGGATGACGTCAGGCGGAAGACATAGGCAGCAAATGAAATCGGATGAAGGGATGACGTCAGCCGGAAGATACAGGCAGCAGATGGAATCAGAGGATGTAAACAGTGGGTGACGTCATCGGAAGAGGAGATGACGTCAGACGGAAGATGCAGACAGCAGATGAAATCGGGTGATGTAAACAGTGGGTGACATCATCAGAAGAGGAGATGACGTCAGACAGAAGATACAGGCAACAGATGAAATCGAATGAGGTGATGACGTCAGTCGGAAGATGGATGACGTCAACCGGAAGATACAGACATTAAACGTAATCGGCAGAAGAAAAACCTATGGCAGAACCACTGTTTGGCGGTAGATGTGAATAAGACAAAATGTGAACAGTATCAATCGGTAAACATAGTTTCAAAGGCAGAATTTACAACTTTTGACAGGAAGACACCCAGACAGAGAGCATAAAACAGAAGACCCAAAAGTCTCAGATTCTCAAACCACTTCAAAACATGGTTCTCGAGCACAACAGAAGGTATAACAGAAACTTAAGAATAATCACACTGCATAGATAGCTAAAAAAAAACCAGAGACCATCCATGCATAGACTAACAGAAAATATTCCAAACCATTTCAGAATACTTCAGAACATAATTTAACTGTCTAATACAGCACTAACAGAAGGCATGGAAGTTGTAGACCTTCAATACCCGATTCTAAACAAGGTTGGAGAACATACTTTACAATTGACAGATTTAAAGAAACAGACTGCATGGAAAGTTCCAAAACCAGAAGTCATCCATGCACAAACTAACAGAAAATATCCCTAAACAATTCCAGAACATTCAGAACATAAATTCAACTGTCAAATATAGTAGTTTTTTTTTTAAAACTTAGACATCAAAATCTGTGCATTGTTTTAAAATCTGAGGATTCGTACAGAACCTAACATATATTTGCAGAATTTCCAACACAGAAGTTTTAAATACATAAACAGAACATAGTTTAAAATTTCACTCTCTCAGTCGGGAATTTGTCTGACAGCCACAACCAACCCGAGAGCTCGAACTACCAACCACCTATTCATCAGACTGAGGCACAAAGTCCTCATTTTCGGGTTCAGTACCTACATCAGAGAGTTCATCTATGAGCCTAAAGCTCAGTAAGAACATATAAAATGCAGTGATGCATATGCTATGCATGCGGTTTTCAGAAATTCAGTGATAGTACAATACATTACGTTTCAGTGGCAGAGGGGTATAAGTGGGGCTTATAGGGGAACTAGCAAACAATGGGTGCACTATCAGGCACAAACAGTTAAACGGTACAGTACAGAAACAGATCTGGGGGCCAGTCCCCGTCCCACACTTAACCGATGCATTACAGTCAGATTTTATCTTGTTTAGTTTCAAACAGTGTACAGAATTCGGTTTTGCATGAACTTTCGGTGAAAACGTGTATGCATGAACATTTTCAGTGCCTGAACTTACAATAGCAGACGACAGAAATAACAGAACATACTGTGAAGCAGAACACAGACAACTCAGAACATAAACTATAACGTTTCTACCCAAAACAACCAGACAGAAATGAAACACCTAGTACCTCCGTGATGTAGGGCCTTAAGGACCAACCTACGGTTATGAACTTACCTGTTATCCGCGATGCAGTTAGCTGGAAAGTCTCGAAAATGCACAGATCTTTTTGCTGAAGGGAACAGAAGAAATAGGAGAAAACAAAGTGTTGATACTTTGCCACAATCGCCTGGACAAGAAGAACAGAGAACAGTGGAAAGAAACAGATGAGAAGTAAGGGTTTCACGTAGGAGGAAGAACTTAGCTTCTTCAACAAGCTGTCACGTGTCACTCAAACATTGGTTTCCTCCCACCAACCTTAAATTCTTCCCCATTTACCCTGCCATTGGTTTTTAATCAATTTAGTTTCCACAAATTGATTTTATGAATCACACATGTTCGATTGGAAACATTAGCAATTATTAAAAAAATATACACATTGCATAAATATTCTCATTAATCACGTTGAATAATTTAAGGAATATTTACATGACAAAAATGTCGGGTGTTACAATACGGCTCCCGATGCAGTATTCAGGTCTCACTTCAAATATTGTAAGAACCACGTCTATGTGTCCGTGCACTCTTTTTTTACTATAGTAACAACAACGAGATATATTGCATCATTGCCATCAATACTGATGGCTGTGAGTAATTGGCCGAGACACGAGCCTTTAAGATGACAATCATCCAAACAAATAATAGGGCGACTGTACTACAGTAAACTTGTCTTGCAAGCAGCCATGCACATATACATTCTTTGGCATACTAATGAATCATGCCCCATCTCGTAAGTATGTATTTGTAATGTGCTATCCAGATTTAATCTACATATTTCTGCTGCGTACGACCAAACTAGCTTGTATTGTTTGTCGCCCTTACCTTCATTAATTGTTCGAGCTATGCTTCTTGTTCTTCTGACAATATTGGGTGTAATGGGTTCACTATCTTGTTGGGCAAAAGTTGATGTTTGTTTTTTCAAATTGGTCTTATGATGTGAGAAGTATTTGTTGAAGAAGACTACTGTCATTTCAGCCTATGTTTCTATTATTGATGTTGTTCTCTATGAGTATAACCAAGCTTTGAACTTGCTCTTAATGAGAACGAAAAGAATTTTAAGGCATGTGAGCTCTTAGATTTATGGTTTAATAACTTGAACTTATGTTTTAGACAAATAACCCTCTAAGCTTAAAAGAGCATTAGTGTTAGTGATTGTATTCACAAAGCAAGCGTACCCATAAGTAATGAAGTGATATATTAGGATATTGAACTTACATGGAATTGATGCAACTAAATTTCTAATTATCAATTTACTAATATTTCAATTTTATTTAAATATCAAAATTTTGATATTTTATTATTATTAAACTACTATTAAAAAACAAACACGTGTTATTCATATCGTGCATAAACTCATGGTTTCCACTCAATGATTGTGTGTTATTCAATTGTTATCTAACATGCAAATCATTTTCTTAAATTCTTCACGTATGATAAAATTAACCTAACTATTGGTAAGATAATTAGATTAATAGAAAATCCCAAATAGAATAAATAAACCCTAACAAATCAATAACAATAAAGAGATAAACTTTAATTAGGTTTCATGCAAGTTTAAATTGTAATTATAGAAAAAGAGATATAGTTTATAGATGCAAGAGGAAAATCCACATAGAATTATAATGATAGACATAAAGAATACAAAAAAACTAAAAATAAGATAAAGAGAGATAAAAACTAGTGGAAACTCTCTGTCTTGGCGATTTGTTGTGCGTCATTGAGAACTCCATGTATATTGTCAATGATTCTACAACAAAAATCTCCTTTCTCTATCAAAATCTCGTGTCTCCATTCTCCTCTTGTCATCCCATGAGCATACTTGTAACGTCTCTCAGTGCTCTCAGTGCAATATTATTCGCTTGGGGCTCAAGCCCGCACATATTTGTTCTTGGGTTAGCCAAAAATGCGTTGTACTAGGTAAAAAGAAAAACTTTACTTATAAACCATGAATTTTTTACTCTCCCAAATGAGGTGAGATTGTGCACCCTCATTGGTATAGGCTGGGCCCCATTGGGTCACCTAGCCTTCACATAACGGGTTGTCACAGTACTTACACTGTGTAAAATCTTGACTAGCACCCCTACGCGCATAGTGAACCCAATATCATTGAGCTTCGAGTTTCTATATTTCATTCTTGGATCGTAGTAGTGCGGAACTACTACCTTTGATATTTTTATTGAGCAGAGTTGGGATCATTGAGAGTGCAATAGCACTGAACCACCGTTTTGCATTATTTTTCTTCTTGGCAGTGGTGCACTCCTACAATAGCAATTACACTGGATTTTTCATCAATTTCCTACTTAAATGAATTAAAGAAAACAATCTAAATAAACAAAGCAAGTTGAAGAAAATATATAGTAAATTTGAAATAGAAATAGTAAGGAGAGAATATATTTGTCTTTTTTTCATTGGGTAAGTTGTGAAATTTGACTTTAGGAAATTAATCTAAACTTTAAGGAAAATAAATCCAAGAGAAAATATGCTAAATTGTTGGAAACAATTGAGGAAGCAAAGATGATATTTTTCTTTGCTATGATTATTTTATAGATGAGTAATACTACATTTACTTTCTTATTCTACTCTTTTAAAATACTCACTGACATGTCAAACAATAATTGATGTAATTAATCTAATAAATTATAAATAGTTAATTTATTATATTAATTGCACAAATAATTGTTCGACATGTCAACGAGTGTTTTAATAGAATAAAATAAGATATTAAACGTAGTATTATTCTTTTATAGACAAAAACAAACATTTTTTTATGATAACATTAATTTTTGATTACACGGGGAAAATTGTCATTTTTAAAATAAATTAATCAAGGCCCACTACAAAATTGAAAGTGCTTAGAAGAAATGTTATGTTATGTTGTGTTACTAAAGTTAATTGCCTTAAATATAATGTAATGTCACCCCATAATAACATAGGTTACAATGTGAGTTGCGATAGATAGACTTGTTTTTTACTCTAACAGGCTTGAGGTACTTCAATAGTGAGACTCAAATAAAATAATTAAAATCGTTTTAAATCATATTAAAAAAAATTTAAGGACCTTGACATTTTATCTATAAAGAGATTATAACCAAATGTATAAAAAAAATAAATAAGAAAATCTTGGACTCGTCTCCTATAAAGTCACCTATAAAGAGATAAAAATCAATTGTATAAAAAAGATAAGAGCCTGCACTCAAAAAAGAAGAGAAGATTTGTGAGTTATAAATCTAGATTGAATGCAATAACAGACTTTTCATACGTTCACAAAGTTTTTTAAATAACTAAAGAAAAAACTCACAATAATACTATTAATCTACTTCTTTTAAAAAAGAATAAGCTTGCCTAGTATTTATAGGTTGTAAGACAGACTAAAAACTTCCTAAACAATATTAAAATATAAAGAAAACAAATACAATGTCATTTTAATGTCTTACACATTTTTAATAGAAAGAAAACTATCTATTTGATTTTTATAGCTTACACCAGAAAATAAATAATGTAGATGACGAATAATGTCATGCACAAAGAAAATAAAACAATATTATGGCAGCCCGTCCTGTGAAATAAAGAACGAACCAAGATTTTGTTGATTGTGAGAGTCCAACTCATATCAGTGAAGGTGCACAATCTTACATCGCTTGGGAGGGAGGAAATTGATGTTTTATAAGTAGAGTTCTCCTCCCTACCTACTACAATGCGTTTTGGGAAAACTACAATATTTTATAAGTAAAAAATATTATACTGGGAGTCTAGGGGACTCCACAAATAGTATAAGAATCAATTTCTAACCAAAAGTGTGGCCTACGGGGACGTAAGGCCTCCAAGAGAGGAAATTGTGTCAGTCCGCTCTGTGAAGGTAAGGACAACGACCTAATATTCTGTTGATTGTGAAAGTCTATTCCATATCAGCAAAGTTGCACAATCTTACATCGATTGATAGAGTGAAAATTGATTTCAGCTAAAGACGTAGTTGAATTGAACGACAATTATTTCTTTATGTTTCATTTCTTCTGTTAATTATGTTTATGTGTATACAATAGATGAAAGTTATTTTCATTTTTTCTCTTTTATTGTATCAGCTATATAAATAAAGAGCTTGCCATTGTACATTGATGGTTAAAAAAATTCTTCTTCAATTTTTATTTCTCGAAATATAATGAAGTAATTTATTTGGGGGTAAGCCCACAATTCTAGCCATGTCAAAATTTACAATTAACTATTGACCATTGTAATATAAAATGGTTATATCTAATCTTTCTTTAACTATCTTACCAAGTCGTTTTATGGGAGGGCATGGTGACTTGTTCATTTGTAGCAAGTCTTAAAATGATATTTAAAGCATACCTCGGTCTTTAAATACCAAGTAAAAGAAAATACTTAGTGGTGGAAGTCTCGAGAGCATGAATGACAATCAGGGTCTATTGATCAAACTGTTCATGTCTATTTTGATATACATAAAAGCCAACGATCTTCTGAAGGGGACATCGGTCAGTGTGATGGAAAAAAAATGGAAAAGATGAGACCAAATTTGCAGAAGTTAGTTGAATGGCAAAAGACTATCTAAGCAATGATGGAAGAAGCCTCAACAAGTCGTGGTTGGGTCAAAGATTGGTGGCAATATTCCCCTCGAGTCCACATCATTGGTAAATACCGTCGAAATCGGCGGAGGGAACACCCGAAAAATTTTGACTACGTGTCTAGACCTAAGTTAGTGATGTATGAGAGTGCTTTGTGGGGGGATTAGAAGGTTATTAGAAGAGAAAGGTGATTAGTGGAAAGTTTGACAAGTCAAACCCAATTGTGATTGGTGGAGAGTTTGAGTGTGACTTGTCAATGTGTCAATGTGTGTTAACCAATCAAATTGTGAAGGTGATGGGAAGAAAAAGTGGTGGTTTAGAGGTGGGTTTGGCGTTGGATTAAAGGTGAAAAGGGGAGGGTTAAATGGTAAATTGACTTGGTGAATTAAATGAAGGAATAAAAAGAAAAGAAATGGTTTATTTTTCACTCATCTTCCTCTCCTCCATCGTGTCTCTCTCCTTTCCTCCATAGCCGACGTTTCCTCTCCTTCTTTCTTCATTTCTTCAAGTGATTGCAAGGTAAATTTACATGGGTTTTAGTTTATGTGCTATGGGATGAAGTTTGGAAAAGTTTTTAGGGTGTGTTGGGTGGTTTTAGGGAGAGTTAGAAAACCCTAGGTTAGGGATTCCGAAAATCTGAGTTGAAATGTTAGATTTCTTTCCTATTTTGATCTTTTGGTTGTTAAATGACTTAGTTTAAGTCGATGGAGCGGTTGGATTGAAGATTGGAAGTGAAAGTTTGAAAAATCGGTTTTTACCCTAAAGTGCACCGGTTCTGTTTTGGCATGTCCGACTTAGCCCTTGTGTTTGGATGGTTGATTTGAGTGATTCAATGGATAGTAGATGTGTAGAGGTTTTCGAGTTGGGTTGGCACGTCAAAATCCGTTGTAAAACGAGGGAGTTATAATCGTTTGAAGCTAGACGGTCAATTTTGGGGTAAAGATCGGGTTGGGGGTTGTGTTATAGTTCTATTAGTTAGGTTAAGAATTTCCTTAGAGTTTGTAAATTTCTAAGTTGATTTCTCATTATTTTTAGGTGATCGAACGTGTGCTTTTGTTGGACGGAGTGAACGAGAAAGTATCGAGCAGCAACCAGGTAAGTAGTGGATGAGTGTTTGTCGCCTTCAGGCCTACACCATAGAACGGTAGGGATTGGTTGTTTGTTTGTTATGTTTTGCTTTTGTTATGCATCGGGTGTCATGCATCTGTAATATCCGACTCGTACGGATTTTTGAGAATATTATTATTTTAATATAGGATGGCATTTTTGTAAATATGTCAAATCAGGTCCGTTTTACGAAAAGAAAGCGTCATGACGATCCTAACAATTAATAGGAATTTTAAAGAAATTTAAGGAATTCTCAGAATAATATCGATATATTCCGAGTAAATACGCTTTTCGTAATATAAAGGACGTTTTAGTAAAAATAGTAAACGAGGTCCGATTTGTGAACGGACAGTTTTAATAGAACCCAGATAATAAGTTGGATTTATTGGCGAAATAAGAAATTCGAAACGGTTGAAAACACGAGAGGTAGTGATGTTCAATAAATAAATAAACTAATTAAAATAAATAATGAAATAAAAATAAAATTAAAATTAAAAACTTAATTTTAATTAAATCAGCAGAATGGTTAAAAAACCATTCTGCTGTGTTTCTTCACCGCGACCCGCACCCGAGCTCCCGACGACAGCCCGACGACAGAGACGAGCGACGCCTCTCCGACAGCCAACGGCGGCGACTTCTCGCCGTTCTCAGGCAGACAACGGCGACGTGCGATCTCCGGCCCGTCTCGCGCACAAACCGAATCGGTGAGTGATTCTTCGCCCTGTTTCGGTTCAATTTGGGGCCGAGGGTGACGAGCTCGATTGAGCTCCGATCACCGGCCGTTTATGGTCACTTCCGGCGTGGGTTTGCCAACCCTTGGGCCGGCTATTGTTGCTCGGCCGCGGAATGCTCAAGTTGAGCGAAAATCTGAGAATTCCGAATTGGGGGATTTCGGTTTTCGGTGTGTTGCCTCGTGATTTCGATTTGTTTAGGCTAATTGAGGCTAATTAGGGTTGATTGGTGAGGAAATTTATGAGAATTGATGAAAAACCGAAAATGGTGAAATTCCCGGTTTAGGGCAGATTCGGGTTTTGCTGCAATTGACCTAGCTACGATAGATTGTTTTAAAATTCCTTTTGGCAGATTAAAATAGGTTATTAGAGGAGCGCGTGGCCGCTGGAATCGTTCGATTCCGATAACCGACGCGAAAGTTACGCGCGTTCGAAGTTTTGGGTCGGTTTTTATCGAACCCAAATTAGGGTCTGAAATTGATAGGTTTATAGTAATTAACGATGTAAAGGACGTATTGAACGTTATTGGACGGAGTTAGAGTGAATTGCGAGAAATGTTAAATTTGTGAATTTTCGGGTTTTTAGGAAAACTCGTTAATTGTGATTTTAAGCTATCGAGCGTTAATCGTTGTTTAAATACTTCGATTAATTAGGTGAAGATTTTAGGGAAATTCCTTAGTTAAGGTTTTTGTTAAATTTGGACATTTAATTGTTTAAGCTCGTATTAACGACAAATTGATGAAAATTGCGTAGGTAAACAACGCTCGTGGACGGAGCAAGAGCTGCAACGGGCACGAGGTAAGTTCTCGTGATCTTCTCTGGCCGATTGGCCTACACCGTACTTCGATGTAGCGTCGAGGATCTTAATGGATTGTTTGTTTTAAATTGCTTTGGGTCGGGTAGATAGGTTTATAATTGTTATAGGTTATTCTAATTTGGTCTTGATGTATGCATGTTGGTTGTTTAGTTTATGTTCATATCTGCTCATGCATCACGTATTTCAAATGTTATGAAAATGAATTTCTGCACGATGTTTTAAAGTAAATGCAAAGAAAGAATGACCCTTCGGTATATAGTTTAAATGGCCCGTCGGTATACAGTTTATAGAAAAGCAAAGTAAAGAAAAGTTTAAATGACCCTTCCGTATATAGTTTAAATGGCCCGTCGGTATACAGTTTATAGCAAAGCAAAGTAAAGCAAAGTAAATAAAAGTTTAAATGACCCTTCGGTATATAGTTTAAATGACCCTTCGGTATATAGTTTAAATGACCCTTCGGTATATAGTTTAAATGGCCCATCGGTATACAGTTTATAGCAAAGCAAAGCAAAGAAATCGGTATACAGTTTATAGTAAAGCAAAGCAAAGAAATCGGTATACAGTTTATAGCAAAGCAAAGCAAAGCAAAGCAAAGTAAAGTAAGTAAAGTAAAGTAAAGAAAACAATGCATGATTTACAGATTCATATGCACAGCACGCATTTGCATTTACTAGAGCTTACTGAGATTTTTATCTCATAGATGTCTGTATGGTGTAGGTGGTTACGAGGAAACAGGTGAGGACGAGTTTCCTCCTCCTGAGGCATGAGGCAGTTGACGAAAGATGGATTGCGGTGGTGTGTTGCGCAGTCGATGCTTACCTGACCCGTGGGGATGTAAGTAACGGTATTGAGAGGTTTTGGGTTAATGATGGGTTAGTTAGATGAAACTGTATAGTTGATAGGTTGATATTTTGACGTTGATGGATAATTGTACTGTTAGATCATTTTAGAATGCTTGGTTCTGGTTAGGTGTTAGATTTTTATGCTGATGTTTCAAATGTTTTGTTTAAATCATTAATTTAACGTTATGGGAATGTTTTTAGTTTAATTGGTAGTTGGTACGTTTTAGGGTGTTTGATTATGTTTGGTTGATAGATTTGTTTTATAAAACGTTTGTTAAGGTTTTTATTTGGATTTTATGAACTGCTTGGTGATTTTGTAAACAGGAGGATATGTCACACTTTTAAACGGAACCATGCAGTTTATTTTCATGAAAATGTACTTCATTTTAATCGTGTTTAGAGTCGGTTTTGGGTAGAGTTACGAGAACGTGTGAATGTTTGAAAAGTTTATGTAAAATGTATAATTGAAATGCAGATAGAAATGATATTGTGAAGAAGTGATGAGTTGATAAAATGAGGAATGATAGAAGGTTGAGTGGTTTATGTAAACTGTTTTTGTATGATAAATGAATTTTCTTTAAAGGTTTTCGAGGATGTTTTTAATTGATTTAGAGGCTTAAAAAGAAAAATTTCGTACGGGAAATTAGGAATAGTATGATGGTCGTTACAACATCATTGTTTTCTAAACTACGAAATCACGAGTTTTTGCATGTTTGAGTGGTGAGGATGATGTGAAAGAAAGATAAGAAGTGATATGCAACTTGGTCTCGAGTAGAATAGCTTCGTCGGGCAAGTGGCTCGTTGAGCACCCCGCGAGGGATTCTATTCGAGATGCCCTGTTAATGTACGTAATGTGTTGTGAGTACGAATTCCTCGACCTGTTCGTGCTTGAAGTGCACAATGAGGATTCTACGATCGATTGGGGGAGATTCGTGTTGGCCGTCCTGGACTGTGTTGGGACGTGTGCCTCTGGTCTAGCTCCGTGGATCAAGGCGTGGCCGTCCTGGACTGTGTGGGGGCGTGTGCCTACTTGATTCACCTGAAAGTGAAAGATAATTGCAACCGAAAAGAAAAGAAAGCAACAGAGTGTGTAGAAACTGCATGTTAGGGTTGAGTCGAGCATTTAGTGTGTTGTTGTGCATTATTTCCCTACTTGCTAAGCGTTAGGCTTATCTTTTTGTGTTCTATGGTGTAGGTGACGAGTGTTATACAGGTGAGGTCGATGAGACAGCTCAGGATTAGGCCGCAGTCGGAGGAGTAAGGAGTCCGCCGGTGCAGGCTGTTGTCGGGGCGTCTGGACCACTGTTCCTCGGGTAGTGTGGGAGGTGAACATTTTGATAGATGGTTGTTTTTGCGTTCGTAATGTTTTTGTATGTTGGAAGTAAGATAGAACAAGTGGTGAACGGTTTGTTATAAAGGTTTTAGTACCGGTTGTATAGTTTCGTGGTAAATGATTTTATTTTGTGTGTCGTTTTGGTTGAAACTATTTTTGTAATGGTTGTTAGTGTTTGGGGTTTGAAATAGTATATTTTGCTGTAAATTTCAGGTTTTGGTTTAAAGAAATTTAGGCGTTACGCCGCCTGTTTTGGTTTTAAAATAACTAACGTCGGGTTAAGTTTTCTATTTTTGTATTTCTCCGTTTGAAGTCGGTTTTCCAAACTTTTTATGGGCTTTGAAGGTTTAGGTGTCGGGAAGGTATGTTTAAATTTTCGGAATTTTTGGAGGTGTTTTAGTCGTAGAAAAATGAAGGAAGTGAAGGAAAGTCGAAGAGTTGGGAAATAGTCAAGTTTTTGGGCGTTTTGGGGTCAAAAACCCGAGGAGGTGGCGAGTGGACGCCGTGGGGAGGCGAGCAATCGCCTCTGGGGCGATTTTTGGCAAAAACGGCAGAGAAGGTGGCGAGTAATCGCCACCGGGAGGAGAGTAATCGCCTCCGACACAGGCTAGGCGCGCAAGGGCGCGCGCTGGGCGCGCATCAGGCGCGCTCTGTGCGCGCGCCAGGGGCGCGTGGGCGCGTGGCGCGCGCGCTGTGCACGCGCGCGGCGCTTATCAGCGCCCCTCCTTGTCTTTTTTTTTTAATTTTTTTTTTAAAAACTTCAATTTTCCCAAACCATTTTAACCTGACATTTTTCCAACGTATTTCAAAGTATTTTAGACACACTTCCCAAGAAAAATTGAGGGTTCGGAAAACCCGAAAACCGAGTCAGGAATTTTATTTAAATTACTTTTAAATGTCGTTTAAACACAGGATTTGGTTTCAACGTAACGCACCGGGCCCGGGGCGGGTTTGGGGCGCTACAAAGATGGTATCAGAGCGTTAGTGGTCGAGTCGTTCAAAGGATTACCCGACAATACCGGCCGCCGTGCAACGTGCTTCACCGACTGTAAGTATTTCTTAACTTTAGTTAGTTTCTTTTCTAAGATTAGAATTTCTAACCTTTACAGGAATAGAAAGAGAATGCCTAGAAACCCAGGAAAGCCAAGACAACCTGGACGACCCCGAAATGAGCCCGAGCCACCTGAGGACCCTAATAAACAACTCAGGGATCTTTTGACTATGCAAGCTCAATTGCTCGGTGTTTTTATGAATCAAGGATTGCAGGGAGGCCTTGGAGCGGGGTCCAGCTCTGGAGCTGGCTCTAGTGGAGAAAGGTTTCGAAGGTTAAAGCCTCCGGCCTTTGAAGGGCGTCTGACGGATCCGACAGCTGCTGAGAGTTGGATCTGTACAGTTGAAGAGATGTTTATTGTTGCGGAGGTGGAGGATGAGAACAAGGTGAAACATGCGACGTTCCACCTGTCGACTAATGCCAAAAGCTGGTGGGGAACCGTAAAAGCTACGACAGATGTACAGAGTATGACCTGGGAGGAATTTAAGGAACTGTTTTATGAGAAATATTACAACCGAACGGTTCAAGCCGAAAAGCGATCGGAGTTCATGGCTTTAAAACAAACCGGGTCTGTGGGGGACTATATTCAGTAGTTTGAAGCACTGTCCAAGTTTGCCAGCCATATGGTCAGCCGAGAGGAAGATAAGATTTTTCAGTTTGTACAAGGGTTGAAGCCAGAAATTGAAATGTTAGTAAAGACTTTCGGGATTGATGGCGTGCCGTTTAACCGTGTGGTGGCTAAAGCTATAGAAGTGGAGGTATCGGCTGGTAAGATTCTTAAATCCGTAGAAGCACCAAAACGGATGTTCAAGGATATTACCGCACAGTTTGGCAGAGGCGGATCCTCTTCTCAGTCTCAAGGTACAAAACGACCGGGAGGAAATCTGAAAGATCAAAGGGGAGGCAAGAAGCCTCAGCAACAATCGCAACAGAGGAAGTTGTTTCTACAATGTCCAAAATGTTTAAAGTCGCACCCGGGAGAGTGCAGACAGTACGAAGGAAAATGTTACAATTGCTTTGAGTCTGGTCACATATTTCGAGACTGCCCGAAGCCGAAAGTTCTTCAATGTTTTAACTGCAACAAACCTGGTCACATGGCAAAGGATTTCCCTACAGCGAAGAAAGAACCAGTCAAGGCAAGGCCCAGAATCTTCGCGATGATAGAGCCTGAGGGATAAGATCGAGCAGCCGTTATTTCAAGTACTGTATTTGTTAATTCGGTGCTTGCATTTACTTTGATAGATTCAGGAGCGTCCCATTCCTTCGTAGCGGTAGCATTTGTGGCGAAAGTACAGTTAGAGGTAGAGCCGACGGAAAGTACGTATATTGTGCAATTACCATCCGGCGAGTATATGCATTCTGCGCAGGTAGTTCCTAACAGTTTGGTGACAGTCGGAAGGAAGACTTTACCTGCTGATTTAATTGTTATGGGGATAACCGGGTACGATGTGATACTCGGTATGGATTGGCTGTTTCGGCACCATGCGACGATTGATTGCAGAGCAGGGACTGTAAATTTCCAACCTCCGAGCGGTGAAAATTTTTCATTTCAAGCTTTGAAGAACATGAAGAGGTTCTCAGTTATGGCAACCATGGATGCTCGGAAATCTGTTATTGGTGAGTTTACGTGTTTTCTTGCCACTATTGTAGATTTTCAGTCTTTGGTAGAAGTTAAGCTTCAGGAGATAGATATTGTTCGTGATTTTCCTGAAGTGTTTTTAGATGATTTGCCTGGTCTACCTCCGGACCGGGAAATCGAGTTCGCAATTGACACTTATCCTGGAGCAGAGCCGGTGTCAAAGAATCCTTACAGGTGGGCTCCTCCTGAGTTGAAAGAACTGAAAAAGCAATTGGAGGAATTGGTCGATAAGGGCTTTATACGCCCTAGTTTTTCACCGTGGGGAGCGCCCGTGCTATTTGTTAAGAAGAAGGACGGGTCACTTCGAATGTGCATTGATTACCGGGAGTTGAATAAGCTAACGGTGAAAAACAAATATCCATTGCCAAGGATAGATGATTTGTTTGATCAGCTGCAAGAAGCCCGGATATTTTCTAAGATTGATCTGAGATCGGGATACTACCAGTTGAAAGTCAGATCGCAGGATATCCCGAAAACGGCTTTCAGGACTCGGTATGGACATTATGAGTTCCTGGTTATGTCGTTTGGTTTGACGAATGCTCCAGCCGCCTTTATGGACCTAATGAATCGAGTGTTCAGAGAATATCTCGATAAATTTGTGATTGTATTTATTGATGATATTTTAGTTTATTCCCGTGATGAAGAGGAGCATAAGGAGCATTTGAGGATAGTTCTGGAAATTCTGAGGCGGCAACAACTATATGCTAAATTATCGAAGTGCGAATTTTGGTTAACTAAGGTGCATTTTCTTGGCCACGTTATTAGCAGTGGCGGAATATCAGTGGATCCGGCCAAGATTCAGTCAATTAATGAATGGCCTTAACCGAAGAATGTTAGCGAGATTCGGAGTTTTCTGGGATTGGCGGGCTATTACCGAAGATTTATTGAGGGGTTTTCTAAAATTGCAGCACCTATGACTCGTCTGACACGAAAAGACGTGAAGTATGAATGGTCTGAAGAGTGTGAATTAAGTTTTCAGACGTTGAAACAGCGATTGACTACAGCTCCAATTTTGACGTTGCCTGTAGCTGAGGAGAAGTTTTGTATTTATTGTGATGCTTCTCGGATTGGTCTGGGTTGTGTGCTTATGCAGAAGGACAGGGTGATTGCCTATGCTTCTCGACAACTGAAGCCTTATGAGAAGAATTATCCAACCCACGACCTGGAGTTAGCTGCTGTGGTGTTTGCTTTGAAAATCTGGCAGCATTATTTATATGGTCAGCAGTGCGAGGTATATTCAGATCATAAAAGTCTGAAATATCTTTTCACTCAGAAGGAACTGAATATGAGACAACGGCGGTGGTTAGAGTTCGTGAAGGACTATGATCTGGAGATTAAATACCACCCAGGGAAGGCCAATGTAGTTGCAGACGCTTTAAGCCGCGTTTCTACATCCGTTGCAGCCATGAAGGTGGAGATGTCTAGGGAGTTAAACACGGAGTTTCAGAGATTTGATTTAGAGTTAATTTCCAATGTAACTGCTGTGTTATCAGCTTTATCTCTGAAACCTACCATTTTGGAGAAAATCAGAGAAGCTCAGCAGGAAGATGCGGAGTGCAATAAATTTAAGCTGAGTATGGTGTCTGACGATAGGACGGAGTTCAGCTGCTCGGACGATGGTATCTTGAAGTTCCGTAATCGGTGATATGTTCCGAGCAGCGAACAGCTTCGAAAGGAGATTTTAGCTGAAGCTCATTCGTCGAGGTTTTCTGTGCACCCAGGCAGTACAAAGATGTACAGGGACCTCAAGCAGCACTACTGGTGGCCTGGCATGAAGAAGTCAGTGGCTGAATTTGTGGAAACATGTTTGATCTGTCAGCAGGTGAAGGCAGAGCATCAGAGGCCTGCTGGAAAGTTGCAGCCATTGCCGGTTCCTGAGTGGAAGTGGGACCAGATTTTCATGGATTTCGTTGTTGGATTGCCTAGGACGACGAAAGGATTTGATGGCATATGGGTGATCGTAGATCGTTTGACGAAGTCAGCCCACTTTCTGCCAGTAAAGATGACATACAGTATGGATCAGTTTGCTGAACTCTACATACAGGAGATCTTGAGATTACATGGTGTGCCGACTTTGATTGTATCTGACAGGGACCCGAGGTTCACTTCAAAATTTTGGAAGAGTCTACATAAGGCGATGGGGACTCAATTGAACTTCAGCACTGCTTTTCATCCTCAGACGGATGGACAATCTGAGCATACTATTCAGACTCTTGAGGATATGCTCCGAGTGTGTGTGTTAGAATTTCAGGGTTCCTGGAGTAGGTATATACCTTTGGTGGAGTTCTCGTATAACAATAGTTATCAGGATACTATTGGAATGGCTCCGTACGAGGCTCTATACGGAAGGAAGTGCAGATCGCCTCTTTATTGGGACGAAGTCGGAGAATCTGGTTCCATATGTGAGGGTACAGCCCCAGATGCACTAGCTTGTTCTCCTTTGAAAATTCACTCTCCAGTCGCATTGAGTACTATCCCCATGCTTGCTAGAGAGGAAGTAGTGTAGATGTCAGTTTTCTTCAAAAGTAATCGAGTTTCTGATCTAGGAATTTGGACACTATTGATCTCAAAAATCTTCATTAGAAGAAGATTAAAGGGTAAGGACTTGGCGAAGTTGATGAATACTTGCAGCATCCGTTTCAAAATGACGTACCCAACATTAAATGATTCTTCTCAAAAAATTTTATACAAAACATAGAGATTCATCCCACTAATATGATCTCTATGTCCATCTCTTGGTAAGAGATTGTATGTATCATGTGGTGGATGAGTCGTGCACGTACATTTAAATCCTTACACTTTGGTTTCAACGGAAGGAATTGATTTGGATCCTTAACAATCATTCTCAAAAATTCAGTTCCTTCACTAGTGCCCACAAAATCAGGATCCTTAGCTGCCTCGTAATAACATTCAGCCTCGTTGTTGAACTCACATTCTAAAATTGTATTTATTGATCATGGGGATATCTCTATGTGTTTTCCATACACATAACTAATAATTTTGAGAGGCCTTAAAGAATGTTCTAAATTTGAGTAGAACATTCTCACTGGAGTTTCAATGTAAGGTCCATCAAAATCGAACAACTCATACAACCCCAAAGCCTTAAATGGCTGTTCCAAATTTAAGCTACATAAATCATAAAATTTCACTCTTCTACTTAAAATCTGGGGTTTGAACTGGAAATCATCATCATACTGTTTCAATGAATCAGAATTCTTGAATAAAGTAGAAGGCCATGTAGGTTGTTGGTCAATTTCAGCAGCGGGAGTAGCATTCTTTGATCTCCTTTTGTGAATGGTGAGTTTGCTGCGAGATGATGAAGCAATTAGAGATATAAAATGAAGAGAAGAGATGAATATCAGAAGAAAGTGGTGTGGTAAAAAATAGCCGATGACAGTCGAGACTCGAGAGAGAAGGGTTGAGAGTTAGGGTTTTTGGTCGACACTCTGAATAAAATGATTTTCTAGGTGTAACGCCCCCGAACCCGCCCCGGCTTGGTGCGCTACATTGCTAACCTAAAACGTGTGTAAAACGACGTTTAAAATAATTTTCGATAAATTTTTTCCACTCGGTTTTCAGGTTTTACGAACCCTCAATTTTTGTTGGAAAGCAGCCCAAAATTCATTTAAAATATGTCGGGGTAAAACAATTTAGAAATAGGAAACTTTT
Source organism: Begonia masoniana (assembly GCA_022432975.1). Lineage (NCBI taxonomy): Eukaryota > Viridiplantae > Streptophyta > Magnoliopsida > Cucurbitales > Begoniaceae > Begonia > Begonia masoniana. The sequence continues at coordinate 40,933,722 of CM039511.1, forward strand.
AGAAAAAAAAAACTAAATTTTTTTTTTAAACAGTGGCGATCAATCGCCACCCTCTTTGGTGCTACAGTGCCAGAGAGGCTGGCCAGATCGCCTCCCCGACCGCACCCAATCCGACCTTCACCACTTTTCCTCCACTTTTTCCCGAGCTAAACATCTCCAAAAATTCTAAAATTTTAACCACACATTCCCGACACTCCCGACTCCGTGTCCGATAAAAATCTCGGAAAACTGACTTAAAACGGTTACTAAAAAAATAGAGAACGGGAACCCAACCGTATGAACATTTTTTAACAAAACCGACAATATAACGGCTAAAAGTTTATAATCCAAAAACCTGAAAAACAACACATTTAAAACCACAATCCAACCCCAATTCTCACCAGAATCAAACACTTCTATATTTACTCATCAATTCTAAAACCAACCACACATATCAAACCACAAACAAACCAAACACCCCTCCTATACACACCCATCAATTCTAACCCAAAACTAATCAAAACATCTCCACCAATACTTACACCAACCAATTCTCACAAAATCAACCACACCCCGAGAACTAGGTCGAAGCGCCCCGACAACTGCCCTCACCGGCATACAGCGTACATCAACGATTGCGTCCAAATCCTAGCTTTCCTCGTAGCTCTAACCTGTACTCTTGTCGTCACCTACATCACAGAACACACAGACACACGTAAGCTTAAGCTTAGCAAGTAGGGGATAACAAATACAGTTTAAAAACCAAGCACTATGCACAACAACACTCACACAACCCTATCACATTAAAAACACACCACCACTCAACACGACAACACAACACAACACGAACAAAACTGCCTGTATCGAAAGATGCCTTAGTTGCCTGCACCGAAGTGCCTTAGTTGCCCGCCCCGAAGTGCCTTATTTGCCCGCACCGAAGTGCCTTACTTGCCCTCACCGAAGTGCCTTACTTGCCCGCACCGAAGTGCCTTAGTTGCCCGCACCGAAGTGCCTTATTTGCCCGCACCAAAGTGCCTTATTTGCCCGCACCAAAGTGCCTTAGTTGCCCGCACCGAAGTGCCTTATTTGCCCGCACCGAAGTGCCTTAGTTGCCCGCACCGAAATGCCTTAGTTGCCCGCATTGAAGGTGCCTTACTCTTTAACCGACTATCATGCCAAACAATGCAACACAACACCACAATGCAACTAAACAACACGACACATCAACATAACCCATCATAGCCAAACAATGCAACATAACACGACAAAACAACAACACATCACTAAGCAAAAACAGATAACCATTACTTACCGTTCTATGGTGTAGGCCCGAAGGCAAAAAGGATAACAACCACTACTTACCTGGATTCCTGCTTGTGGTCGGTTACTCCAAGTACACTAAATGTTCGCTCGTCAACCTAACAAATAGGAAAATTAACTTAGTAGTCATCATTCTAGGAAATTCTAAGCATTCACTAAGCCAAAACTATAAACAACTCAACCTAATTCACAACAAAACTCTAAAACCCGATTTTCCTCACATTTTCTACCGTCCAACTTCAAACGGCCATAACTTTCTCGTTTCTCGACGGATTTCGACGTGGCACCCCAATCCATAAACCTCAACACGTCTACTATCCAATGAAACACTTCAATTAACCAAACAAACTCAATGGCCAAACCAAAAACCCCTCAACAGAATCGGCCATCATGTTCCTAAACTGGTTTTTATTCACAACTCACTTCCAATCTTCAATCTAACCACTCAATTAACCTAAACTAACATATCTAAGGCTTAAATAAGCAAAAGAGGAGGAAAACCCCCAAGGTGAACCAAATTTTCGGACTCCTCCATCTAGGGTTTTCAAACCCTCACAAAAACCTCTCAAAACACACTAAAAACTTCAACAAACTTCACCTAAAGTGCATACAACCAAAACCCACTTATTTTTACCTTGAAAACACCTTGAAACATTGAAGGATCGGAGAGGTGAGGGGCTGCTATGGAGGAAAGCTTGTCGAGGAAGATGAAGAGACAAAAAGAAAAATCTTACCCTTTTTAACTAAAAAGTTTTCTACTTTTTGTTTTTCACCACACAACTTTCCAATTTTATAAAAAACCCCTTCTTTTCTCCATGGATTCCTAACGTGAAAGACCCTTGCATTTCCATGTTTTTTTTTCATTCAATTAATGCATATAAATTCCTTTGAATTTTCAATGGTTCATAGGTTTGACTTTTCAAACCCTTTGGTTTGAATTTTCAAACCATTTCTTCTCTCTTCTCATTCACTTTCTCTTCAATGCATAACATCAAACTTGTCTAATTAAACTCTCCTAACACGTCAAATTGTAGGCGACGCACGTACTAGAAAATTATTGGGTGTTACACTAGGTGTCGACCTGTTACATTATAGGTCGACACTTGCTTTGAACGAGAGCAGATCGATCGCTCATAAAGAGCCGATCAATCGGCCATGTCTCTGTCTCTGTCTCTGTTAATTATAAATTGTCATTTGTTAATTGTTATTGTAATATTGTATCACATTTCAGTTCACAATCGCATGAATAAAATATTATATACTATTTCATCACAAGTTTGAATTTACAAGTTGATCAATCGCACGATAGCCGATCAATCAGCTGTGATTCACATTTCTTATTTTCTTTTCAGTTTTCAGTTTTCTTTCCCAAAATTTTAACATAAGGCCAAAGGCACTAAGGTAGTCAGGCAGAGCCGAATTGCCGATCAATCAGCATTCAGCCATTTAGTTTTCGATTTATCGCCTCTAGGGCCTGGGCTCTATCTTCTGTCGAGCGTTGGAGAAGCGACGGAGAGTGCCCCGACCTGAGCATCGGAGTTGGGCTTGACCGAGATATCGAAGAATCGGAGATGATGCGAACCTCGGATCGAAAGGACCCGAGACCCGACAACAACGCGGAATAATTCAAAGGAAGTCCTTTTTGATTCAAGAACAAAGTAAAGAACTAAGACCCCAATCGAAGAATTCGATGGAACCCTAGTTATCAAAACAGGAGCTTGACCCGAACCATACCTGTTGGCTGAACCAAAGCTATTAAAACAGGAGCTTGACCCAAACCAAACTCGTTGGTAAGAACCAAAGCTATCAAGCGAGATTCTTCAAGTGTGACTTGAAGAAGATCGTTGTTCTTCGCAAAGAACCAAAGAGAAATCCTCTCTAAAAAACTCAATTTTTAATTCAAACTTGTTCCTTTATTAAATCAAATAGTTTGCCATTAAATAGGCTACACATCAAAATTAAATTAAATAATAATAATAAACAAAAAATAAAGATAAAATAACTAATAAAAATCGTGAGATAATGATCCTTTGCATGATAAGATATCATCTCACGTTAAACTACGTTTGAATATGATTTGAGTAGATTCTGTCGGTTAAAATCTCTCATACGTGATTTGTTTGGATTTACATGTGCTTCGCATGTGACTTTTTAATTCTTACACGTGCATGTGCATGGCACATGTAAATCTTCATGCATCTTTAGCCTCCATTGCTTCAACTTGATTTTGATTATCTTCAATCCTCGACACATTCAATAGTTTTTGTAACACCCGGGATTGTTTTTAGGAAAAATTGGAGAGAAAATAAAATAGGTTGTTTTAATTAATTTAAAAGAAAAGTGAATGGTTTATTAATTTATATTTGGGTATTCCCAGTGGAGAGAACTTAAGCCGGATACAGGGTGAGGGTCAATTGACGAAAGTTTATAATTTAAGAACGATATTTAATGAAATTTGAAATGGTCGAAAACACGTGAGGGCATAATGGTAATTTAGTTTTATTATTATTATAAAAAAAATAATAATAAATAAATTAAAATAAAAACAACAGAATGCATTTCTGTTGTTCGTCGAGTGCCCGGGCGCCGAGGGCCGAGAAGCAGGGGAGAGGTTAGGGCGACGGGAGACGATGATCGCCGACCCAGACCGTCGCTGATTTCCAGCGATTTTTGGCCAGACGACGTCAGCGACTCTAAGGCTGCCAGTTTCGGCCATCTTCGCGCACAGAACCGAACGGTAAGTCTTCCTCTTCCCCTATTTCGGTTCAGTCGTGGCCAAGGGTGACGAGCTGGTCTGAGCTCGGATCACCGGCCGAAATGGGCTGCTTCCGGCGTGGGTTCGCCAACCCCAGGACCGGTTATGGTTGCTTGACCGTGGAGAGCCCTGTTTAGGCGAAAGGCAGCAAGCCCTATTTGGGCAATTCAGGTTTCTGTTGTGGGTAGCCTCGGAATTGTGGTTGTTTATGCTAATTGAGTGTATATGTGGTTAATTGGTGAGCAATTGAGTGAGAATTGATGAAAAACTAGAAAAGGGAAATTTTCGGGTGAAGGGGCAATTTTGACCTAGCTACGGAAGTTTGTTTTAAAATTCATTTTGGCAGGTTAAAATAGGTTATTAGAGGAGTACGTGGCCGCTGGAATCGTTCGATTCCGATATCCGACGCGAAAGTTATGCACGTTTGAAGTTCGGGTCGATTTTTACCGAACCCAAATTAGTGGCCCGTTTAGTTAGGTTTTAGTTGGATTAGGTTAGAAATAGTAGTTTGAGAGTAATTGGTGAATGTAACCTTGAGTTTAATGAAGTTTGGGTATTTGTCGTAGGTGGAGCCGTAGGTGGAAAGGTAACTGAATATTCTCAGCGAGCTAGGACGCTAGGTAAGTAGTTGTGAATTCCTTTCGCCTTCGGGCCTACACCATAGAACGGTAGGGTTATTTATTTATTTTGTGTTGTGTTTGTGAATTCCTTTCGCCTTCGGGCCTACACCATAGAACGGTAGGGTTATTTATTTATTTTGTGTTGTGTTTGTTGTTTCGTATTGCGTTGTGTTGATTGTTTCGTGTATTGTTGCATATTTGAAGCATGCATCATGGTATAGCACGTTAGGTACGCCTAGTGGCATTGTTTGGCATTGTGAGCATGAACGTAATCAGATAAAGTAAATTGTAAATGCATCTCGAATAGTATGCCTTGTCGGCCCCCGAAGGGTACTCTATGAGAGATGACCGGCTAAAACACATATTGCATTTCGAATAGTATGCCTTGTCGGGCTGAGGTTGCTGGTGTGTAGCACCCCGAAGGGTACTCTATGAGAGATGACCGGCTAAAACACATATTGCATTTCGAATAGTGTGCTTTGTCGGGCTGAGGTTGCTGGTGTGTAGCACCCCGAAGGGTACTCTATGAGAGATGACCGGCTAAAACACATATTGCATTTGGAATAGTGTACCTTGTCGGGCTGAGGTTGCTGGTGTGAAGGGTACTCTATGAGAGATGACCGGCTAAAACACATATTGCATTTCGAATAGTGTACCTTGTCGGGCTGAGGTTGCTGGTGTGTAGCACCCCGAAGGGTACTCTATGAGAGATGACCGGCTAAAACACATATTGCATTTCGAATAGTGTACCTTGTCGGGCTGAGGTTGCTGGTGTGTAGCACCCCGAAGGGTACTCTATGAGAGATGACGGCTAAAACACATATTGCATTTCGAATAGTGTACCTTGTCGGGCTGAGGTTGCTGGTGTGTAGCACCCCGAAGGGTACTCTATGAGAGATGACCGGCTAAAACACATATTGCATTTCGAATAGTGTGCTTTGTCGGGCTGAGGTTGCTGGTGTGTAGCACCCCGAAGGGTACTCTATGAGAGATGACCGGCTAAAACACATATTGCATTTCGAATAGTGTACCTTGTCGGGCTGAGGTTGCTGGTGTGTAGCACCCCGAAGGGTACTCTATGAGAGATGACCGGCTAAAACACATATTGCATTTCGAATAGTGTACCTTGTCGGGCTGAGGTTGCTGGTGTGTAGCACCCCGAAGGGTACTCTATGAGAGATGACCGGCTAAAACACATATTGCATTTCGAATAGTGTACCTTGTCGGGCTGAGGTTGCTGGTGTGTAGCACCCCGAAGGGTACTCTATGAGAGATGACCGGCTAAAACACATATTGCATTTCGAATAGTGTACCTTGTCGGGCTGAGGTTGCTGGTGTGTAGCACCCCGAAGGGTACTCTATGAGAGATGACCGGCTAAAACACATATTGCATTTCGAATAGTGTACCTTGTCGGGCTGAGGTTGCTGGTGTGTAGCACCCCGAAGGGTACTCTATGAGAGATGACCGGCTAAAACACATATTGCATTTCGAATAGTGTACCTTGTCGGGCTGAGGTTGCTGGTGTGTAGCACCCCGAAGGGTACTCTATGAGAGATGACCGGCTAAAACACATATTGCATTTCGAATAGTGTGCTTTGTCGGGCTGAGGTTGCTGGTGTGTAGCACCCCGAAGGGTACTCTATGAGAGATGACCGGCTAAAACACATATTGCATTTCGAATAGTGTGCTTTGTCGGGCTGAGGTTGCTGGTGTGTAGCACCCCGAAGGGTACTCTATGAGAGATGACCGGCTAAAACACATATTGCATTTGGAATAGTGTACCTTGTCGGGCTGAGGTTGCTGGTGTGAAGGGTACTCTATGAGAGATGACCGGCTAAAACACATATTGCATTTTGAATAGTGTGCCTTGTCGGGCTGAGGTTGCTGGTGTGTAGCACCTCGAAGGGTACTCTATGAGAGATGACCGGCTAAAACACATATTGCATTTCGAATAGTGTACCTTGTCGGGCTGAGGTTGCTGGTGTGTAGCACCCCGAAGGGTACTCTATGAGAGATGAACGTCTAAAACATGTAATCCTGAATAGTGTGCCTTGTCGGTCTGAGGTGCTGGTGTGTAGCACCCCGAGGGGACCTCTATGAAGGATGGTGGTTCTGAGTGTGGCCATCCTAGACGGTTATGGGATGTGTGCCAACTCGTTCCACACGGCTTATGAAAGATTAAAGCAAGATTAAATCAAGATTAAAGCAACGAACAGCAAATAAGTACAACTGAGTGATAGAAACTGCATGTGTTAGGGTGATTGCATTGTGTAGTGTCGCATTTGTATTCCCTACTTGCTAAGCATTAGGCTTATGTTTTGTGTTCTATGGTGTAGGTAACGAAGCAGTTTCAGGTGAGCTAAGCGAGTGAGTCAGGACTTGGATGCAGTCGGAGACGCACGGGGCATGCCGGTGCAGGCAGTTGTCGGGGCGCCTCGACCATGGTCTTCGGAAAAATGTGGGTGGAACAGTATTTTGGGTCGTGTATAATTTACATTTATTTTGATGGTTTGTAGAGTTGCCTTTTTTACTGATGTTGTTTTGAGAGTTCTTGCATAGCTATTTGTAGTTGGTGTATATAATCATAGTTAAGGGTGATATGTCACTCTATATTGTGGACTTTCTTCATTTAGGGATGCTAGTATTTTAGTTTCCTCCTTACTGATATTTGGAGGTTTGATATTCTGGATTGGTTGGGGTTTATTCATTTGCAGGTACCTAGCATTTTGGCGGCGCCATTTTCAGGCGTTACTTTGCCGAAATTTTCGGGAAGGACGCCGTGGTGCTTAAAGGTTAGGAGTAAGGGAATTAGTGAGTCTAGGCAGCTAGGTATGACATAAGAGAGTTTCGGGAGTTTAGTTTTAAATTCCGTTGTGTCAGTCCTAATTTATGATTTAGGGTTTGTGATAATTATTTTAAATTAGGTTTTAACGTAGGATTGGTTAGCAAAGTAGCGCACCGAGCCAGAGTGGGTTCGGGGGCGTTACAGTTTTAGATCAAGTTGTCGCGGCTCCTCTCTCCCTTGGATCTCTAAGATTAATCCTTGCAAGGCCTCACGCATCTTTTTAGCTTTGGATCGTGTCATTGGGCCGCCAATGTCCTCAATTGGATCGTTGCTCTTGGGCTTGGGCTTGGTCGCTGCTTAGATCACATCATTCCCTCCCTCTTCAAAAAGATTCGTCCTCGAATCTCTTGCATCATATAAAGATAAGTCACTTACATTAAAAGATGCACTAACATTACCATATTCGCTAGGTAAGTCGATCTTGTAGGCATTGTCGTTTATGCGTTCAAGGACTTGAAATGGTCCATCTCCTCGTGGAAGCAACTTGCTTTTCCGTTGATTTGGAAACCTCTCTTTTCGAAGATGTAGCCAAACCCAATCTCCGGGTTCAAATATAATCTTTTTACGACTTTTGTTTGCTTGACGTGCATAATGCTCGTTTCTCTCTCGAATGTTCTCTTGTACTTTCAGATGTAAGTCCCTAACAAATTTAGCTTTTTTCTCTCCATCAAAATTAACAAACTCGTTAGTAGGTAGAGATAAAATATCAAGAGGAGATAAAGGATTAAATCCATAGACAATTTCAAATGGTGAATATGAAGTAGTAGAATGAACAACTCTATTATAAGCAAATTCAACATGAGGTAAACATTTTTCCCATTGTTTTAAATTTTTAGAAATAATCGCTCTTAACAACGTAGAAAGTGTTCTATTTACCACTTCTGTTTGTCCATCCGTTTGGGGGTGTGCCACAGTTGAGAATAAAAGTTTTGTTCCTAGCTTACTCCACAAAGTTCTCCAAAAGTGACTTAGGAACTTTACATCTCTATCACTCACAATGGTTTTAGGAATTCCGTGTAAACGCACAACTTCTTTGAAGAATAAGTCCGCCACATGAGTAGCGTCGTTTGTCTTTGAGCATGCTATAAAGTGAGCCATCTTACTAAACCTATCCACTACCACAAATATGCTATCTTTCCCTCCTTGTGTCCTCGGCAAACCAATCACAAAATCCATCGATATGTCCACCCAAGGTTGGTTAGGAATAGGTAGAGGAGTGTACTTTCCATAAGGTTTAATCTTTGATTTGGCCTTCCTACACTCAATGCACTTATCACAAATGGCTTGAACATGATGCCTCATTTTCGGCCAATAAAAATGTTCACAAAGCACACTCAATGTTTTAGTAACTCCAAAGTGTCCCATTAACCCTCCTCCATGAGTCTCTCTAACAAGTAACTCTCTTAAAGAACATTTAGGGATACAAAGTTTATCCTTTTTAAATAAAAATCCATCATGTTTATAATAATCATTACATGCATGTTTCTCACATTCTTTCCAAACAAGAGCAAAATCTGAGTCCGATTCATATAAGTTCTTTATTAAATCAAATCCTAACAACTTAGATTGTAAAGTAGTTATAAGCACGTACCTTCTTGACAATGCATCGGCAACCACATTCTCTTTACCTTTTTTATAATGAATAATATAAGGAAAGGTCTCTATGAACTCCATCCACTTTGCATGTCTCTTGTACAACTTTTCTTGTGTCTTTAAGTGTTTTAGGCTTTCATGGTCGGAATGGATGATGAACTCCTTGGGCCACAAGTAGTGTTGCCACGTTTGTAATGTTCTCACCAAGGCATACAACACCTTGTCGTATGTTGGATAGTTTAAGACCGCGCCACTAAGCTTTTCACTAAAGTAAGCAATCGGCTTCATATCCTGCATCAAAACACCACCAATTCCTTTTCCCGACGCATCACATTCAATCTCAAATGTTTTATCAAAATTTGGCAAAACTAACAAAGGTGCATTAGTTAACTTTTCTTTTGGAAGATTAAAAGATTCATCATGTAACTCAGTCCACCTAAAATCCACATTCTTTTTAACCAAATCATTCGATGGTGCTGCAATAGTACTAAAATCTCTAACGAATCTTCGGTAAAAGCTAGCTAAGCCATGAAAACTACGTACCTCGTTAGCATTCTTAGGTGTCGGCCACTCCTTTATTGCCTTGACCTTTTCTTCGTCTACCGAAACTCCACTCGAGCTCACTACAAAACCAAGAAACACTACCGATTCCATGCAAAAAGTGCACTTTTTGATGTTAGCATATAATTGGTTTATTCGCAAAACATTAAAAACAGATTTTAAATGTTTCACATGTTGTTCTAATGTTTTGATATAAACTATTATATCATCAAAATAAACCACGACAAATTTTCCAATAAACGGTCGTAATACGTGATTCATTAACCTCATAAATGTGCTAGGTGCATTAGATAATCAAAAAGGCATGACTAACCACTCATAAAGTCCAAATTTTGTTTTGAAAGCAGTTTTCCTCTCGTCTCCCTTTTTCATACGAATTTGATAATATCCATTCTTTAAATCAAATTTTGAGAATAAATAAGCACCATATAATTCATCAAGCATGTCATCTAACCTTGGTATAGGATGTCGATACTTTACCGTTATTTTATTGATTGCTCGACAATCCACACACATCCTCCATGATCCGTCCTTCTTTGGCACCAATATCACGAGTACCGAGCATGGGCTTAGGCTTTCTTTCACTAGACCCTTGTCCATTAACTCGTCCACTTGTCTTTGCATTTCCTTTGTTTCCTCTGGATTTGCTAGATATGCCAGTCGGTTTGGAATTGTCGCACCTGGGATGAAATCAATTTGATGCTCGATTCCTCTAAGTGGTGCTACTCCTTTCGGTAACTCCTCTGGGAATACATCCTTAAACTCCTACAAAAGAGAAATCACAGCACTTGGAAGAAAATTTGGTAAATCATTAGATGATAAATAAACAACTTTATATAAAAGCAAAATCATCTCACGCTTATCCTCACTTTTGTTCATCAATGCAATTTGTTTTTCACTCGACTTTTGTTCTCTCTCTCTCTCAAATTTTTCTCTTTTTCCTCGGCTTTTCTATCTATCTCCCTCGGTTTTTCATCATTCTTTGTACTCTTTTCAGCTATTTTCTTTTCACCACTTTCTCTCTCTTTTTCAACTAATTTCTTTTCACCACTTTCTTTTTCTTTTTCAACCCTAATTTTTTGGAATTCATTTGCAATCTTCTCTTGGTCTACAATTGCCTCCCATGGCTTTAATGGTGTAAGGATAACAGTTTTTCCATTGTAAACCAACGAATACTCATTCTTGTAACCATTATGCTTGATGTTTCGGTCAAATTGCCAAGGTCTCCCCAAAAGTATGTGTGTAGCTTGCTTCGGCACTACATCACATAAAACTTTATCTTGGTACCTTCCAATTGATAAAGGAACTTCCACCTGTTTAGTCACCTTGATTTCCCCACAATCGCTTAACTATTGCAACTTGTATGGTTTTGGATGTTGCTCGGTTTTCAAGTTCAACTTTTGGACTAGTAATGTGCTTGCTACATTGGTGCAACTCCCACTATCAATGATTAAACTACAAACTTTGTTGTGCACGTGGCATCTTGTATGGAATATATGTTCACGTTATACTTTGTCTCCATCTTCCTTAGTTTGCACATTCAATACTCGCCTTGTGACTAAAAGTTCTCCTTTTACGGGTTCCTCTATCTCTACGTCACTACAATCCTCAAGTGGTGGCATCTCACCATCACTCGAACTCACACTCTCCACATCGCCATTGTCCTTTAAAATCATAGCTCTTTTATTTGGACAATTTGAAGCTATGTGTCCGAATCCTTGGCACTGAAAGCACTTAATCTCTCGGGTTCGAATTGGATTTGAAGTCTCAGCCTTAGCTTTTTGTGGTAACATTTGATTGTTGGAAATAGTTTTTCCCTTAGAATCCTCTCTCGGTTTTGGCTTCTCATTTTTCCAATTTGTTTGCCAAGTTGCGGTTGATGTTGTACCAACCCTAGTACTTCTCTTAGCCTTTAGTTGCCGCTCAATTTTGATTGATTTGTATAGTAACTCCTCCAAGTCGATGTAGTGTTGTAGATCCACCACATCCGTAATTTCTATATTCAATCCCCCAATAAAACGAGTCATGGTTGCTTCCTTATCTTCTTCCACATTAGCCCTTATCATGGCTACCTCCATCTCTTTATAATATTCCTCCACACTTTTGAAACCTTGTGTCAAATTTTGGAGCTTTCGATACACATCTCTATAGTAGTATGATGGAACATATCTTTTTTTCATGTTGGCCTTCAAGTCTTCCCATGTGGGGATTTGTGCTTCACCATTCCTCCTCCGGTTCTTAACTAATTGATCCCACCAAATACTTGCATAGTCCGTGAACTCCATGGTGATCAGCTTAAGCTTCTTATCCTTCGAATAATTTTGAAACTCAAATGCCAAGTCTACTTTTCGTTCCCAATCCAAATATCCCTCGGGGTCGTTCTTCCCTTGGAAAGGTGGAATATTTACCTTGATATTTCGTAAATCGTTGTCTTCTCAGTTTGTCCCCTCATTTCTTTCTTTTGGATAATAACCATTATACTCTTCGAATTCTCCATCAAAATCCTTCCTTTGTCGTGCATGACTAGGGGTCGGAGTTTCCAATCGTTCCATTCTCCGATTTAGAGCCGTGAATTGATCTTTCATGGCTCTCATGAATAATTTTAAATCAACGTCGTTGTGTTCTCCACTCATGATATTCTTTTTCGACCACAATAAGAAAACAAAAGAAAATTGTTAGAAGTAAAAAAAAAAAAATCAAGTAATGGACCTTATCTCTCCCTCACGTGTTTGCTCTCGATGGATGTCACTCCACTCGTGTTTCACTCAAAAATTAAGGCTTTTTCTATAATAGTCTCACTCTTTTCCCTTTTACCTCTAGATCTCCCTTTTAGTTCTTTACGTAAGAACTTTGATCGATGATAAATATTCAACAAGCCAAACTATAAAAAATCAAACTTTAAAGCTTAAAAGTTCAAACTTGTAAAGATAGCTAAATCAAGGGTACGATTGAAATAAGACAAAACTTTGGACGAAGACAATATTTCAAATGAAGATTTAACAATTTGAACCTTCAAAGAATAAATTTGGATAAAGACAATATTCTGAATGAAGATTCAACAATTAGAATTTTCAAAATCTCCAGAACAAAATTTCGATTTTTTTTTTTTTGACTTCTCACAACTCTTTTTTTTTTTTACTTTTGACAACTCTTTTTTTTTTTTTACTTTTGACAAACTCTTTTTTTTCGTACTTTTCAAGAAGACAAATTCACGAGACAAAAAAAATCAATGATAAAATTGAAACTTTGATAATAAGAATGAAAAAAGGATGAATTCTTTTGTGTTTTTTTTTTTTTTTTTTTGACTAGTAGTACGAATAGAATAAGATGAAGAAAAGATGGATAACAAAAATTAAAGATAGCTTCTTGAATCAAGAAGCCGAAGCTCTGATACCAACCGATGTGAACCTCGGATCGAAAGGACCCGAGACCCGACAACAATGCGGAATAATTCAAAGGAACGCCTTTTTGATTCAAGAACAAAGTAAGGAACTAAGACCCCAATCGAAGAATTCGATGGAACTCTAGTTATCAAAACAGGAGCTTGACCCGAATCATACTTGTTGGCTGAACCAAAGCTATCAAAACAGGAGCTTGACCCAGACCAAACTCGTTGGTAAGAACCAAAGCTATCAAGCGAGATTCTTCAAGTGTGACTTGAAGAAGATCGTTGTTCTTCGCAAAGAACCAAAGAGAAATCCTCTCTAAAAAACTCAATTTTTAATTCAAACTTGTTCCTTTATTAAATCAAATAGTTTGCCATTAAATAGGCTACACATCAAAATTAAATTAAATAATAATAAAACAAAAAACTTGTTCCTTTATTAAATCAAATAGTTTGCCATTAAATAGGCTACACATCAAAATTAAATTAAATAATAATAAAAAACAAAAATAAAGATAAAATAACTAATAAAAATCGTGAGATAATGATCCTTTGCATGATAAGATATCATCTCACGTTAAACTACGTTTGAATATGATTTGAATTGATTTGAGTAGATTCTGTCGGATAAAATCTCTCATACGTGATTTGTTTGGATTTGCATGTGCTTCGCATGTGACTTTTTAATTCTTACACGTGCATGTGCATGGCACATGTAAATCTTCATGCATCTTTAGCCTCCCTTGCTTCAACTTGATATCCTCAACACATTCAATAGTTTTAGATCAAGTTGTCGCGGCTCCTCTCTCCCTTGGATCTCTAAGATTAATCCTTGCAAGGCCTCACGCATCTTCTTAGCTTTGGACCGTGTCATTGGGCCGCCAATGTCCTCAATTGGATCGTTGCTCTTGGGCTTGGGCTTGGTCGCTACTTGGATCACATCAGGAGATTATCGATTGTCGGGCATCGCCGCGCCGGAGACTGAGAGGGCTCAGCGCTCGCTGCTCAGGCCTCAGGGCCTAAGCTGGGCTTGAAGAGCCAACTCGCGAGCTCGTGAGCAGGCTCGTTGAGCCCGGTCATTGACGGGCTCGCGAGCCGGGATGTCCATGCTCGGCTCGACTCGCCTGTGTGACCCGAGCCAAACTCGCTCGTTACTGTAGTAGGCTGAGCTCTACAGTAACGAGCCGAGCGGGAGGGCTGGCGAGCAGCCCGCCCTTTTAACATCTCTATAGGGACTAGAGTTCCTTAGACAAATCCACTGCATTTCGGGCATTGCAACGTTCGTGAAGCTGAGATCAAATAATATGAACATCAAAGCTCGGGTTCTTTACAACCTAATCTGCATACCCTCCTGTTGAGGGATGGTCACAGAGATCTCGTCAACTGGATGAATTTGTATGTCATGGAGAATCTCTACAGCGGCACGATGTTTGACCCGGGTTACATGATTGTAAGTCACATGAATGAGGTCGAGCAAACTAAGAATAAGAATCTATCGTACGAGACTTTGATTTGGAAGGTCGTCCAGCGATATCAGCTTCATCTGCCTAGTGGAAAGCATATGAGATCACACAGATCTGTCGATGTATTTGACAGGACCCATTTGACTAGGATGGGACTAGTCAAAGTCGACGGGTCTTGGATGCTCAAGAGAGATCCCAGAGCCTCCACATCTAGGGATATTCCGATGGAGAACGCAACTACCACCGAGGATGCCACCGCCACTGCCACTGCCACCGCCACCTCACCGCCATTGTAACTCCCCAGAGGCTAGTATGTACGAGTAGAGGATTAACAAGATAGAGCAGAGGTGGGAGTATAAGTGGGACAGGATGGAAGAGAAGTGGGACAAGATGAATGAGTTCAGATTGGCATAGATACAGCTCACAAACTCCTTCAAGCGTTGGCGTGAAGACGACGATGACGACGATGTTCCACCCTTACCGTAGTTTAGTTAATGTACTTTTAATTTTAGTTTGTAACTTTATTTCATGTATGTATTTTAATGCACTTTACTTTATTCTTGTCATTTAGTTTATGTTATGTGGTGGATCTGGCTGTTGGTTATTTAGTATCTTTTTGTCATTTTAGTTTAGTTTATTTTTGTTCTTTAGTACCATTTATTTTATATTTGTATTGGATTTGGCTGTTGAGTATATATTTGTCATTTAAATATGTATGAATTGTTTGAAGATGACTATGGGAGAGTCATAAAACAAACGAAACTTTGCCAAATTTTTCAATTTTATTCTATTTTTTTAAATAAACTAAAAGAAATAAATAATTATAATTTGAATAACCTAAAATAAATAAGTATTAGCAAAATAAACTACAATAAATAATTATAATATGAATAACTTAAAATATATATGTAATTATTTATAAATTATTTAAATATATATTTCTATACAAAAGTAATATATTCAAGCAAATTTTTTATAAAATTGAAAAAATAGACCCAGGAGCGAAATTACAACAGTCAATAGTTTCTGTCTCGGCTGCGCTTCGCAGATTCCTGCACATAATGAAAACTATATTAAAAAAGAATGATTGTGTTTACGGGTGAAATGTGTTAAACTGTACCTACATTCCGTCAAATGTGTTGAAACTCATAAAGGTGTCTTGAGAAGCAGCGCCTGAAGTGGATCCCGTTGAGGACAAGTGCAAATATTGTGTGATGACCCGAATATGCACGTATGGGTACGATGGCTGCACGAACAGGAACCCGGATGGTGGTACGTCCGCGCGGGCGAACCGGAAGGTGACAGGTCGTAAAAAGGGGGTCGTCACAATCCCACATCGCTTGGGAAAGTATGTGGAAATGAAACATATATAAAGAGACCCTTCCAACATAGCAAGACGCGTTTTGGAGCACAATTGGCAACGGATCCCATAAGAACTCCGAAGTTAAAAGTGCTTCGGCGAGAGCAATTCCAGGTTGGGTGACCTTCCGGGAAGTTCTCGCCAAACAAAGCCGTGAGGGGAGGATATTGGGTTACGGCCCAATCCTCAGAGCGGACAATATCTTGCTGGGAAAAGGGGTCGTTACAAATGGTATCAGAGCCTGTACCCAACCGGAAATGTGGCCAACGAGGACGTTGGGCCCCCGAGGGGGGGTGATTGTGATGACCCGAATATGCACGTATGGGTACGATGGCTGCACGAACCGGAACCCGGATGGCGGTACGTCCGCGCGGGCGAACCGGAAGGTGACAGGTCGTAAAAAGGGGGTCGTCACAATCCCACATCGCTTGAGAAAGTATGTGGAAATGAAACATATGTAAAGAGACCCTTCCAACATAGCAAGACGCGTTTTGGAGCACAATTGGCAACGGATCCCATAAGAACTCCGAAGTTAAAAGTGCTTCTACGAGAGCAATTCCAGGTTGGGTGACCTTCCAGGAAGTTCTCGCCAAACAAAGCCGTGAGGGGAGGATATTGGGTTACGGCCCAATCCCCAGAGCGGACAATATCTTGCTGGGAAAAGGGGTCGTTACATATTGTGCCTCTTCTGGCGATATATACCGCACGACATCTTTGAGTTCTACCTACTAATTGTTGAACTTTACAGCTCATCGAGATCTCACACTCTTATCTTCTTCGGCCTACTAGGTTGGCGATATCTTCTGGGCGGGATCAGTTCCTTCAGATCTAGTATTTGCGGCCATATTTAGGAACCGCTCACTCGTTGAATAAACTGTGAGTACATCTGCAGGTAAGTTGTCCGGTGATAGCATCGATGCATGTAATTTTCCGATGTCAGTCTCATGAAATGCATGCATGGAATGGAATGACCACACGAGATTCCAATAAGCTCCAACCTGGTGTAGTTGCACACACCCGTATTCATGTCGATCACATATTGTTTGTAGTCGTTGTTGACCTCAAATCGTGCAGCTCCTGCAAACTGTGTCACGACCCTAATACTGTACCCAATTTCCCGTACATAATATTTTTTTTATACTTATAACTTTAAATGACTCTAGACGGAATTTAAACTGAAATCAGAATTGAAATATACGTTTTAAAACAGTAAAAACAAAACCTCAAATCAATTAGAATAACAAAACAATTAAATAAAACTTAAAACGTTTAATTAAATAAAACACAATCGGCAAGCGGGGCAAAAAGGGATTTTCAATCCCTATATGCAGTGGCGATCAGTCGCCCATAAAGGGGGCGACAGATCGCCCCTTCGGCGATTGCAACAGGTCACCATTCGCCTGTTGCGAATCGCCACGCTCTCTAGATTTCTCCAGAGAGCGGCGACCAAAGGGGGGCGAATGATCCCCTCCTCAGGCAATCATTCGCCACCCTCCCTGGAAATCCAATTCCAGGCAGCGCCCCTCCCTGTTTCTCTTTTTTGTTTCTCTTCACACTCCTTTCCATTCATTCCTCTTTCTCTACTTGCATAACATTTCAGTTAAAACATCACTTAACCATCACCTCAACTATACATTCCTACACTAATTCATTCAATTTCTGTATCCAAAACAACGACTCAAAACACGTGTTTAAAGCGAACTACAGTTCCCTGAAAACGAACTGCGTGGATACGTTTAAAACCTAAACAAATCCTCCTGTTTTGAAATCACCCAAACAAAGGTTATAAAACCGATTTCTAAAACATTTCAAAACATCTATACATAAACCTATCCAGATCCAAACATCCTATAATGTCTATACAATCATCAATCCAAAACATCCCAATAACCCCAAAACCTATACATACGTCCCCACGGGTCAGGTAAATGTCGACTGCGCCAGCACACCACCGCAGCCATCCTTCGTCAACTGGACTCATGCCTCAGGAGGAGGAATCTCGTCCTCACCTATTTCCTCGTAATCACCTACACCATACAGACATCTATGAGATAAAAATCTCAGTAAGCTCTAGTAAATGTACATGCATGCTATGCGTATGAGTTCAGAAATCATGCAGCATTTTCTTTATCTTTACTCTGTGGTGTCACCGAGATCTCAGCCTCCTAACCAGAGAGAGCTCATCCTACGGTCGGACTACTCTTTCCGGCTAGACGGGGGGTACATGCTTACAACACGTACAGCCGTGCCTGAGCCCTATCTCGCATGACCTGTAACTGTATAACTGTATGAGTATGCAATAGATGTGGTATTGTGACAAACCCGTAATCGGTCTCTACAATAGGTCGTGCCCCTCTCCAGGCCACATCGCCATTCTCTTTAAAACATCATGCAGAAATTCATTTTCTATGTTCTTTTAAAACACGTGATGCGTGAACGGTTCAATATGACAGAAAGTAAACATACGTACAGAGCATACCATCGAAACAGAAAATCAACCTAGAAGACAATCGAACCCTAACTACCCAACCAAAGCGAGTAAATAAACGCGTCACCAAAACTCCTCGAGACGACCTCGACGTACGGTGTAGGCCAATCGGCCAGAGAAGATCACGAGAACTTACCTCGTGTCTAAAGCAGCTCAAGCTCCGTCCACGAGCGTTGTTTGTCTGAGGAAAAACACAATATCGACGTTAAAACTAATTTAAGCTTCTAAACGTCCAAATCGACAAAATCTTAACTAAAGAATTTTCTTAAAACTTCTAACTTAATTATTCGAAGCATATCGATGAACAATTTACGATCGATACTTCGAAACTACAATTTACGAGTTTTTTCCTAAAACCTGAAAATTCTCAAATTCTAACATTCGTCCAAAATCAATTAAATTCGTCCAATAACGTCCAATACATTTACTATATCATTAATTACGGCAAACCTATCGATTTCGGACCCTAAATCTCAATTTTTAACAAAACCTTAATTGAAACCCTAACCGTATAACTTTGCGAAAACTGAAAACTAACGCTCTAAAACTTTAGAATCATACCTAGAGCGTCGAATGGAGGAGAAAACGCGCAGAAAACGGAACGATTGGAGGACGAACGGAGGTTGGAAGTGGAGAACTCCGTCGACGGCAGAGGGAATCACGAAGGAGAGAAAATGAGAGAAATGGTTCTGGCGTGAAATGGTGAAGAAGAAGAAAGATTGAATTTTTAATATAAAATTGACTTTGCAAATTACGATTTTGCCCTTAGCACTTAATTCTATTTGTTTCGTCATTTGTTTCGTTAATTAACCGTTGATTCGGTTTCACCAAATCTCCTTATTTCACCAATATGTCCAACTTATTATTTGAGATTTATTAAAACTGTCTGTTCGCAAATCGGACCTTATTTACTATTTTTACTAAAACGTCTTTTGTATTATGAGAAACTTAATTACTCGGAATATAGCGTTATTACTCCGAAAATTCTCGTAAATTTTTTAAAATTCCAAATTAATAATTAGGATCATAATGGCGCTTCTTTTTTGTAAAACGAGTTTGATTTGACATATTTATAAAAAATGTCAATATATATTATAATATAAAATTCCGTACAGGCCGGATATTACAAACAGTGCATTCCAATTTCGAGTTGCACTTTCTAGCTTCTCAAGTTTTTTCTTTATCTTGGGACACAGGAGGCATGTCGATAGGGTTAACTGCTCAATTTTTTTCACAATGCGAGTCATTAAGCACTTCCAGATCATCTCAAACATGGTCAGGATCAGTTTGTCCCTGGCCGGCAATAGAACTTCATTGAATGACTCGCACAAATTATTCAATCTCATTTCGCAGTTGAGATTTAAAGAAAATACATGACTAGCCCAATATCTAGGCTCTTCTGCTCGAAGCCATGTGTGGGCATCCGGGCTAAGCTAATATAATTTCCTTATTTCTATTTCGAAATGCCACCTTATGGTTGCCCTGGCCACGATCGCATCTATATAAGCTCTGCCCCAAAATTGGCCTTTAAAATTTGCATACATATGTCAAAGGCAGTAGCGGTGTTCGGCTTCTTTAAATTCCTCTTCCACGGCCTTCAACAAACCCTAATATTTGAAAGAAAAACAGAGTCAATATAAAACAATATAATGTGGAGAGTACTGATCAAGATAATTCTCAGGAAAGACTCTACTGGACAATCTCCTAGACATAATTACTTTTCCAAGTAAGTTCCCAGGAAAGGCTAGAGGGGTCACAAACGGTCTCATTTATCTAGTCTCCTAGACAGAACTTACTTATACAGTACAATTACACCGCTAATATTTGAAAAGAAAACATAGTCAACATCAAACAATATAATTATCACAACGCCCCTATTTTGAAATAATAATTGGAAATGTATTATACTTTTTGTCGATCCGAAATAATTGTCCATACGGCTCCTGATGCAATATTCAGGTCTCACTTCAAATATTGTAAGAACCACGTCTATGTGTCCGTGCACTTTTTTTTTACTATGGTAACAACAACGAGATATATTGCATCATTGCCATCATTATTGATGGCTGTGAGTAATTGGCCGAGACACGAGCCTTTAAGATGACAATCATCCAAACAAATAATAGGGCGACCGTACTACAGTAAATTTATCTTGCAAGCAGCCATGCACATATACATTCTTTGGCATACCAATGAATCATGCCCCAACTCGTAAGTATGTATTTGTAATGTGCTACCTGGATTTGATTTACAGGTTTCTGCTGCGTACGACCAAACTAGCTTATATTGTTTGCCCCCCTTACCTTCGTTAATTGTTCGAGCTATGCTTCTTGTTCTTCTGACAATATTGGGTGTAATGGGTTCACTATCTTGTTGGGCAAAAGTTGATGTTTGTTTTTTCAAATTGGTCGTATGATGTGAGAAGTATTTGTTGAAGAAGACTACTGTCATTTCAGCCTATGTTTCTATTATTGATGTTGTTCTCTATGAGTATAATCAAGCTTTGAACTTGCTCTTAATGAGAACGAGAAGAATTTTAAGGCATGTGAGCTCTTAGATTTATGGTTTAATAACTTGAACCTATGTTTTAGACAAATAACCCTCTAAGCTTAAAAGAGCATTAGTGTTAGTGATTGTATTCACAAAGCAAGCGTACACATAAGTAATGAAGTGATATATTAGGATATTGAACTTACATGGAATTGATGCAATTAAATTTCTAATTATCAATTTACTAATATTTCAATTTTATTTAAATATCAAAATTTTGATATTTTTTAATGATTAAACTACTATTAAAAAACAAACACGTGTTATTCATATCATGCGTAAACTCATGGTTTCCACTCAATGATTGTGTGTTATTCAATTGTTATCTAACATGCAAATCATTTTCTTAAATTCTTCACGCATGATAAAATTAACCTAACTATTGGTAAGATAATTAGATTAATAGAAAATCCCAAATAGAATAAATAAACAAATCAATAACAAGAAAGAGATAAACTTTAATTAGGTTTCATGCAAGTTCAAATTGTATTTATAGAAAAAGAGATATAGTTTATAGATGCAAGAGGAAAATCCACATAGAATTATAATGATAGACATGAAGAATACAAAAAAACTAAAAATAAGATAAAAAGAGATAAAAACTAGTGGAAACTCTCTGTCTTGGCGATTTGTTGTGCGTCATTGTGAACTCCATGTATATTGTCAGTGATTCTGCAACAAAAATCTCCTTTCTCTATCAAAATCTCGTGTCTTCATTCTCCTCTTGTCATCCCATGAGCATACTTGTAACGTCTCTGTAACACCCGGCATTTTTGACCATGTAATTATCCATTGAATTATTGAACAGGATTAAATTGCCATTAATATAATTGTAACACCGGGAATTTTCCTAAAACGTTTGCAACCCTAGTTTTGTGTATGCATGAGAGTTCAATGTTCATTCTAGGATTATGTTATATTGATTAAAAATTGGAAGACACATTGAGTAGAAATCCTAATTCAAAGTTTGGAAAAGTCAAAAGCATAAGTGAACCAATAGAGATTTGTCATTTAATGAAATAAAAAACTTGAGGAAAATTAAGTGGAGAAGAGAATTAAGGTGGCAGCCACGTTGGAGTTTGGAAAAGAAAAAGTGTGGGTTAATTTGAGATTTTAAGAAAATTGGTGGAGGGAAATTAAAAGTGGAAAAATGGTTGGTTAAAAAGGTAAAATTTTAAGCTTTTCTTCATCTTCTTCCTCCTTGTCCATCGTGAAAGACCAGCCACCATTAGAGCCCTTCTCTCCTCTGATCCTTCAAGAGTTTTCAAGGTTTAAGGTGAGTTTTTGTTGGGGTTTTTAGTTTTATGCATTTAGGGGTTGTTTTTGGAGGTTTTTAGGGTGTTTTGTGAGGTGTTGATTAGGGTTTGGAAACCCTAGTTCAAGGAGTCCGAAAATTGAGTTTAAATGTTGGATTTTCTTTCCAAAGTTGATGATTTAGTTGTTGAATGAATTAGTTTAGGTTGTTTGAGTGGTTAGAATGAAGATTCGAAGTAAGTTTGAAAAAACTGGTTTTGTGCAATATGTGCACCGGTTCTGTTTTCTGGAATTCGGGTTGGCAATTGAATTTATTTGATTAATTTAAATATTTCAATGGATAGTAGACGTGTAGAGGTTTCCAAGTTAGGGTGGCACGTTGAAATCCGTTGAAAAACGAGAAAGTTATGGCCGTTCGAAGTTGGACGTTTTAATTTTGGGTAAAAATCGGGTTTTGTGATTTTAGGGTGAATTGTTGGTTAGTTTTGGTTTTAGAAATTGTTTAGAGTCCTTCAGAATTTTATGAGTGAATTGCTAAGTTATTTTCTATAATTGATAGGTTGTCGAACGTGTAATTCGATTGGATGAAGTGAACGAGAATGTACCGAGACATCAGGTAAGTAGCGGATGTGTGTGGTTTTTTCCTTCGGGCCTACACCATGGAACAGTAGGGAATTGTTTGCTTGGTTGTTTTGTTTCTGTCTTGTGTTGTGCATTGTATGTGACATGTATCATGGTTTTCAAACTACGAAATACGTGTTTTGAGCATCGTTTGCAATTTGTGAAAGTGAAATGTAAAGAGATGTGAGGCAAATGTGAATTGTTATGGAGTCGCCTCGTCGCGAATAGTGCCTGAAAGAATGGCAGTTCGGGAGGGTTCCACAGAAGATGTGTGGTGAATTGTTGTGGAGTCGCCTCGTCGCGATTTAGTGCCTGAAAGAATGGCAGTTTGGGAGGGTTCCACAAAAGCTGTGTGGTGGTCTCTTGTGGATTAGCCTCGTCGCGAATAGTGCCTGGAAGAATGGAAATTCGGGAGGTTATCACAAAAGATGCACGGTGGTGTTTGATTGAGTCACCTCGTCGCGAATTAGTGTCTGAAAGAACGACAGTTCGGGAGGTGTTTGCAAGAGAGTTGATAATGAACGAGGTTCATTGATCGGCGTGGGAGAAGATCATGTATGGCCGTCCTATGTGTGAACACAATGTGTGCCTCGGATCTGGCTCTGAGTGGTCAACGCGTGACCATCCTGTTAGGATAGGTATCTGCTTGATTCACATGTGAAAGTGAAGAGTAATGAAACGAGAATGAGTTGAACAAAACCGAGAGTTAGAAACCGCATATATTAGGGTTGTGAGTGAGGGTTGTTTGTGCAGTGTGCATTATGTTTTCGTATGCATTATTCCCTACTTACTAAGCATTAGGCTTACGTTTTGTGTTCTGTGGTGTAGGTGACGACGTCATTACATGTTAGAGCTATGTGGAAAGCTAGGATTGGGACGCAGTCGGTGATGTACGCGGTATGCCGGTGCGGGCAGTTGTTGGGGCGTCTCGACCATGATCTTCGGGGAGAGTGAAGGATTGGTATTTTGATGTAAATAAGTAGTTTAGTTTGGACTTTGTTTTGTATAAGGGATAATGGTTTTATAACTTTGGTAAATATTGTTTTGGGTGTGTTTTATAAACTGTTAGATTTTCAGGTTTTGGGTTTTTAGTAATTTAATCGTTATGCTGCTCGATTTTTTATTAAAGCAAACGACGTCTGTTTTTAACGATTTTTGTGTTTTCGCTGAAAAGTTATAGTCGAAAATTATTTTAACGCCGTTTTAAACGTGGTATGGGTTAGCAAAGTAGCGCACCGAGCCGGGGCGGGTTCGGGGGCGTTACAATAATGCATATTTTATTGGAATTGTGGGATGTGTAGTGGGGAAATCAAACTAAGGAGTAACCAAAACAATGAACTATGTAGCGAAATTGGTAAGAAACCAATGGAGGGGAAAATTAGGAAGCCCATTAAGGTTGGTGGGAGGAAGCCAATGGATGTGTGTCAAGTGTCCAAGCTTGTTGGAGAAGCTTTGCTATCTCTCTCTTCCTTCTTCTCTTCTCCACTACGTAAAACACTCCTCATTTTCTTCTTCTCCTATCTGCCTTCTCTCTTCCAGACGACGAACGACCATCAAAGCTCCTCCGATCTCCTCAGTTTCTTTCTATTTCTCTACCTAAGGTAATCATCTACTATAGTTAACGAGTTTAGACAAGTTAAAACGTTTGTTTTTTTTTTGGCTTAGGGTTAAGGTTTTGGAGAAAACTCGTTGATTTTATACGGAAAACACGTTAGAATGTTAACTAAGGGTTTGATGGAGCTTAGAATCCTACTAAGTTTGATTAGTTAGCATTTTTCAACGTGGTTCATTTTCGATCGTGCATGATGTAGATCCGTGGATAGCCGAGGACGTGCGTACAAAGCTTGCAACACTTCTGATAACAGATAAGTTCATGCGTATAAGTTAGCTCTTAAGGCCCTACAGCACAGAGATAATAGGTTTTTGGTTGTTGGGTAGTTAGGTGGTAGGTTAAGTTCTAAGTTGAATGAGTTTGCTTTCTGTTTTGCTTGATATCTTGTAGCCTGTTTAAGTCATGTTTAAGCACCGTAAATGTTCATGTATACACGTTTTTCATGAAAGTCATGTAAATGTTTTATGCACGAGGTTTTGAAGTTAAGAAAGATAAAACCTGTAATGTAATATACGATTAAGTGTAGAACGAGGACTGGCATCTTGTTCTGTATTTCTGCAATGTATCCCTGTAATGTGCCTGAAAGTGCATCCCTGTTGCTCCAGTTCTTCTATAAGCTCCACTTATACATCCCTGTCCAGTGAAACGTAATGTAATGTAATGTAATGTCCATGTATTTCGAAAGTTCATGCATAGCATATGCATCACTGCATTATATGTTCTTACTGAGCTCTAGGCTCATAGTCGAACTCCCTGTTGTAGGTATGGATCCACCGGATGTAGACTTTGTCCCTCAGGCCGACGAGTAGGTGCAGTTGGCGGGACGAGCTCGTGGGGTGGTTGCAGCAGTCAGGCACATTTTGACCTGTGGGGGTGTAGTTTTGAAGTGTATGTCAAGTTTTGTACAGTTTTTTAGAATTAGGTGATGTTTAGGTTTTGTGTTAACGTTTTAAAAACCTTTGTTTTTGATATTTGTCTTTTGAAAATATTCTGGAATCGTTTGGAATCTCTATTTTGTTGTGCATGGATTGGTTCGGGTTTAAGAGCTATCCAAGCAGTCAGTTTTCTTGAATTTCCGCCATGTTCTCTAACATGTACAAAAATCATGCTTTGAATCGGGTCTATTTGGGGTTTTGGAAGCATTTTGTGTCTAAAGAGGTTTGTAATACGTTGTGAGGTTATCAGGTTGTGTAGATGTGAAACAGAGAGGTAGCCGATCGATCAGCGAAGTGTTGAGATAAAAGTGTTTATGTCTTCCATTTACGTCATCCGTTTTACGTCTTTCATTTACATCTTTCATTTACGTCATCCGTTTTACGTCATCCGTTTATGTCATCCATTTTATATCATCTGTTTTATGTCTTCCATTTATGTCATCCGTTTTATATCAACCATTTTATGTCTTCCATTTACGTCATCCATTTTACGTCATCCACTTTCTATCATCCACTTTCTGTCTTCCATTTTATGCCATCTACTCTATGTCTTCCACTCTATGTCTTCCATTTAATGTCTTCAACTTTATGTCTTGTCATTTTAAATGTTCAAGAGTTTTAGAAAGTTTGAAAAATTTTACGTCCAAAATGTCGATGTCAACGTCCGGTTAGGTCCCGTGACGGTCTCGGCAGGTCGGGGTTGTCACAGTCTCTCAGTGCTCTCAGTGCAATATTGTTCGCTTGGGGCTAAAAAGAAAAATTCTACTTATAAACTATGAATTTTTTACTCTCCCAAATGAGGTGAGATTGTGCACCCTCATTGGTATAGGTTGGGCCCCATTGGGTCACCTAGCCTTCACATAACGGGTTGTCACAGTACTTACACTGTGTAAAATCTTGACTAGCACCCCTACACGCATAGTGAACACAATATCATTGAGCTTCAAGTTTCTATATTTCATTCATGGATTGTAGTAGCACGGAACTACTACCTTTGATATTTTTATTGAGAAGAGTTGGGATCATTGAGAGTGCAGTAGCACTGAACCACCGTTTTGCATTATTTTTCTTCTTCTTGAGCAGTGGTGCACTTCTACAATCGCAGTTACACTGGATTTTTCATCAATTTCCTACTTAAATGAATTAAAGAAAACAATCTAAATAAACAAAGCAAGTTGAAGAAAATATATAGTAAATTTGAAATAGAAATAGTAAGGAGAGAATATATTTGTCTTTTTTTCTTTGGGTAAGTTGTGAAATTTGACTTTAGGAAATTAATCTAAACTTTAAGGAAAATAAATCCAAGAGAAAATATGCTAAATTGTTGGAAACAATTGAGGAAGCAAAGATGATATTTTTCTTTGCTATGATTATTTTATAGATGAGTAATACTACATTTATTTTCTTATTCTACTCTTTTAAAATACTCACTGACATGTCAAACAATAATTGATGTAATTAATATAATAAATTATAAATAGTTAATTTATTATATTAATTGCACAAATAATTGTTCGACATGTCAACGAGTGTTGTAATAGAGTAAAATAAGATATTAAACGTAATATTATTCTTTTATAGACAAAAACAAACATTTTTTTACGATAACATTAATTTTTGATTACACGGGCAAAATTGTCATTTTTAAAATAAATTAATCAAGGCCCCCTACAAAATTGAAAGTGCTTAGAAGAAATGTTATGTTATGTTACTAAAGTTAATTGCCTTAAATATAATGTAATGTCACCCCATAATAACATAGGTTACAATGTGAGTTGCGATAGATAGACTTGTTTTTTACTCTAACACGCTTGAGGTACTTCAATAGTGAGACTCAAATAAAATATTTAAAATCGTTTTAAATCATATTTAAAAAAATTTAAGGACCTTGACATTTTATCTATGAAGAGATTATAACCAAATGTATAAAAAAAATAAATAAGAAAATCTTGGACTCGTCTCCTATAAAGTCACCTCTAAAGAGATAAAAATCAATTGTATAAAAAAGATAAGAGTCTGCACTCAAAAAAGAAGAGAAGATTTGTGAGTTATAAATCTAGATTGAATGCAATAAGAGACTTTTCATACGTTCACAAAGTTTTCTAAATAACTAAAGAAAAAACTCACAATAATACTATTAATCTACTTCTTTTAAAAAAGAATAAGCTTGCCTAGTATTTATAGGTTGTAAGACAGACTAAAAACTTCCTAAACAATATTAAAATATAAAGAAAACAAATACAATGTCATTTTAATGTCTTACGCATTTTTAATAGAAAGAAAACTCTCTATTTGATTTTTATAACTTACACTAAAAAATAAATAATGTAGATGACGAATAATGTCATGCACAAAGAAAATAAAACAATATTGTGGTAGCCTGATCTGTGAAATAAAGAACGAACCAAGATTTTGTTGATTGTGAAAGCCCAACTCATATCAGTGAAGGTGCACAATCTTACATCGCTTGGGAAGGAGGAAATTGATGTTTTATAAGTAGAGTTCTCCTCCTTACCTACTACAATGCGTTTTGGGCTAACTACGATATTTTATAAGTGAAAAATATTATACTAGGAGTCTAGGGGACTCCACAAATAGTATTAGAATCAATTCTCAACTGGAAGTGTGGCCTACGGAGACGTAAGGCCTCCAAGAGAGGAAATTGTGACAGTCTGCTCTGTGAAGGTAAGGACGACCCAATATTCTGTTGATTGTGAAAGTCAATTCCATATCAGCAGAGTTGCACAATCTTACATCGATTGATAGAGTGAAAATTGATTTCAGCTAAAGACGTAGTTGAATTAAACGGCAATTATTTCTTTATGTTTCATTTCTTCTGTTAATTATGTTTATGTGTATACAATAGATGAAAGTTGTTTTCATTTTTTCTCTTTTATTGTATCAGCTATATAAATAAAGAGCTTTCCATTGTACATTGATGGTTAAAAAAATTCTTCTTCAATTTTTATTTCTCGAAATATAATGAAGTAATTTATTTGGGGGTAAGCTCACAATTCTAGCCATGTCAGAATTTACAATTAACGATTGACCATTGTAATATAAAATGGTTATATCTAATCTTTCTTTAACTATCTTACCAAGTCGTTTTATGGGAGGGCATGGTGACTTGTTCCTTTGTAGCAAGTCTTAAAATGATATTTCAAGCATACCTCGGGCTTTAAATACCAAGTAAAAGAAAATACTTAGTGGTGGAAGTCATGAGAGCATGAATATCAGGGTCTATTGATCAAACTGTTCATGTCTATTTAGATATACATAAAAGCCAACGATCTTCTGAAGGGGACATCGGTCAGTGTGATGGAAAAAAAATTGGAGAAGATGAGACCAAACTTGCAGAAGTTGGTTGAATGGCAAAAGACTATCTAAGCAATGATGGAAGCAGCCTCAACAAGTCGTGGTTGGATCAAAGATTGGTGGCAATATTCCCCCGAGTCCACATCATTGGTAAATACCGTCGAAATCGGCGGAGGGAAGCGGCTGCTCCATTGAATCTTGCACGGTAGTGAGAGAGAAAAACTAGACCTAGTGTTAAAGGTTAGGATTTTAAAAAATTTAGGGGATAAGTATGTGCCTGTTAAGTCCTAAATTGTTCCAATCACCCCATCATATAATTTAGTTAGGCCCAATCAAAGCTTGTGCAAAATCCTAGGAACAAGATATTGTCACTTCGAACACAAGACTATATATGTATATTGATCGTATGTGTCATTTTTAAAGTGATGTGTTATTTTCAAAGTGATGTGTGATTATGCAACTTTTCTAGTATTAATTATGCATATTGTAATTCGTGTTCACACAATAGACCGTCGTCTCATTATTAGTGAATTTTTCGGCACAAGTGTCGAATCTCATGGTTCCGAGCAAAAAATTTCTAGTAAAAGGAACGTTTGTTGATTATCAATCTTGTATCGATCATTTACCCATTAAAATGAGTAAGAAAATTAATTATTATTATTTTTTAAATAGATAATGAATATTATAAATTATCGATCAGAAGGGTAGTATTTTCTTTAAATCTAAGTTTCCATCGAAGGACAACACATCACAATGAAGAAACAAACTAGGCATGAGAAGTGGCTTGTATTTATTTGGCATTTATTGTTTTGTCCTTTTCTTTTCGAATACTTTGTTACATTTTCTCTTAAAAATTCATGTTTTCTAATTAGAAATATTAAAGACACTTCATATATAAGAAAAAAGAAAGCCTAACATTATTTTTATTATTATGTAACCCTTTTTAAAGCATATTAACTCATGGGTAAGATTGCAGTATCTTCATTTTTTCTATTACAATATTATATGTTTTGCGTCGAATGCTGAACAATTTTATTCTTGAATTAAGTTCAAAATGCATTGTATTAGATAGAGATGAGAATGATACTTATTAGCTTTTCACTGTCATTGATATAAGTTGAGTCGTTCTTATCTTCACATAGTGTATTGTCACAAATATACGTTTGGAGACTCATAGTCAAAGTTCAATATTCTTATTTTTGTAATTTGGGTTTTAGGGATAATATAGTAAATTTTATTTCTTTAATTAGTCATGGAAGGGTGGATGTGGGATGGTACCGTGATCAAAAATTGATTAAATCTGGACCGTAGAAAGGAGTCTCCCCTTGGGGAAGACGACTAATAAGAACAAGCTTCTCCGACTCCTCGTGTCGCGCCCTGATTCTTCTTCCCTAAGCTCTCTCTCATCCTCTAAATATCGGAGAAGATGAAGACGATTTTCACCATTCTCCTCCCCTGCCTCTTTCTCTTCTCAGACGCCATTTCTGCTCCCCAACCGCTGCCTCAGGCTTCAGAATCCTTCAATATCAGCTATATTCAGGTATTCGATCGCCCTCCTTCTTTCTTTCCGATTAGGTTTTGTTTCTTCCCCCCTTTTTCTGCAACTTTCACAGAAGTGGATTTCCGATTCAACTATTACTTCTTCGTTATTTACATATATTCCTAATTTCATCTTATTAACTTAGAGTTGATATCTGATCGTCGTTTTTGACCAATTTCTTCCGTTGAAATAAAAGCAAGTAGGGAGGAGCTGTTCTTATGGAGTTCTGATAACGACGAGCTGTTCATCTCCCTCGTACACGAGAGACCACATCAGTGTTGCTTTCGGTGATGCTTATGGCAACCAGGTTGGTAATTTCAGATATATTAAAGTATGCTTCTCATAATTTCATGGTTGTTTCAAACTTTCAATTTCATTTTTTGAATTCCTTACAATTTCAATTTAACTATTTGGTCATATTTATCGAGGAAAAGTTGTAAGTTGGTGAGATCATGTTGACGTAGAGAAAAATAAACACACGTTACATTTGTCCGAATATTGATTGAAAAATCATTTGATATCATTTAGGTGTATGCGCCAAGAATTGATGATCCATCCACAAGAACTTTTGAAAGATGTTCTTCAGATTCATTCCAAATTTCCGGGCCTTGCTCGTACCAAATTTGCTATTTGTATCTTTATCGATCTGGACCGGATGGTTGGGTTCCTTCAAGTGTGAAAATTTCTGGATATAACACTAGGGACGTCACATTTAAGTACGACACCAATATTCCCGGCGACATGTGGTTTGGTTTCAATTGGTGTTCAACTTTTTCATCTTCAAATCATTTATCCACTCGATTAGGGTTCATGTTTGTGATCTTAGGTGTTATTGTCTCTCTTATCTTCTAATTTGCACTTGTTATATGCTTTATGTCTTCCTAAAATAATGTCAACAATGTAAAAAATATATATAAAAGAATATTATATTTGAATTTCATTATTAATATTAGGGTAAATATTCATTTGCTGTTTAAAGTATACGAATATTTTGCAGTTGATACCTCGAACTTTAAATTTTGTCAATTGATATTTTGTACTTTGGCTCGTTATCAACCCACACCCTACCGTTACTATGTACGTTAAACACTTGCCATGTGCATCCAAAGACTCGAGGAGGACTGAGTAGTAATGGAGGGAGTTGATGATATGTTGTGGAAATGGGGCGTTGATTTCATCGCAGTTTCTGTCTTGGGAAACAACTATCTTCGGCAATAATTGTTTGATAAAGCAGAGAATCAGAGGTAATAATGGTGGATCACTCGAGAAGAAAGTTCACTGCAATGACTTCTTCCTCCTCTCTGTTCATGAACTAGAATATAAGAAATTGAGGTTCATGATTTGGAGTTCGGATGTAATTTTTAAATCTCGGGCAAAAAGGTTCAGGTTTTCGTGGGTGAAATCGAAATGAAATTCATCGTTTGGAGAGGGAGATGAAAAGGCCATGATTTTGAGAGAGGGAGGCCCGTTATCTTCTGCTTTTATTTCTGCCATTGTTGATCTCTGCTGAAGCTGATGAGACGAGAATTGAACTGGGTTTTGCCCAGATTCTGCAAGTGGCAGCTTTCGTCTCAGATAGGCATAAACATAGATGCCACATTGTTAATCATCGTTTGGGGATTGAAAATTTGAGATTTTTCATCAGCAAATTGAATCTGTTGTTGATTCAGAAACACACCAGCGCCAATCGAAACTGGTGCGAGCTTCCCATGGCGGCTCTGAACATTATGATTTTGTAAATGAAAATCTGAGCTTTCAATGGTGCAAATTCAGCAGATCCGAAGAAACTTCAATCCGTTCAAACACAAACTAAATCCTGAAGATAGATTGCTCTGGACTAACTAAATTTAATATGTTTTTCCAATCCTCCATGAAAACGCCAAATTTTGCTAAATCTCGGGATTTTTCGGAGACTGAAGCGGCCCTCGCTGAGAGGGTATCCCCGCAACTGGTAGGAGAAGACGCATGAGGCCTGTGGCTTCTTCTAGATTCAAGAACAGAGGTGGCTCAGTTCCCACGTAGCATGGAAACTGACAGAAAGGAGTTTCAAATGGAAACTGGGTGATCATGGAAGAAGATTTTGAGGAGGTTCTCATGGAAACTGACATAAAGGAGTTTCAAATGGAAACTGGGTGATCATGGAAGAAGATTTTGAAGAGGTTCTTGCCTCTTCTGCGAAGAGGCCAGCGAGGAAGCAGAAGCTATTAGTGGTTCTTCCAACCATGTGCAATGCACATGACAATTGTTTAACTAACATAGTAACATAACAAACAAGCCAAAGTACAATGTATAAATTGACAAAATTTAAAGATAAGTTGGGTGATCATTCAAGAAATCCTCACGTTGCATTCTTTTTTCGACTAAGCACTTTCTTCCGAATCTGGAGTGATAAAGATCCATCCCAAACAGTTTAGATGGGAATTTTCATGGTCAGCCTTTTATGCTCCGCCTTGCATTGTGGTGTGTGGAAATGAGTGCCTACATCGCTGACTATCTAAAATTTGGATAAACGGCAACATTCAAGATCCAAGAATGCACTTTTGTACTTGTTTATGTCATAATCATAACAATATTAATAAAATTAATAAACAGTGTCACCAAATCCGACCAGACCCATTTTATGAGCTGAGAAAGGGAAGACCTACCCGTCAAAACACCAGCTGCATAACTAGAACTAGAGATGACTAACAGGCTGGCTCGCCAACCTGCCCGCTCTGTCCGCTACAGTAGCGGGCCGAGTTTGGCTCGGTCCCAATAAGCGGGCCGAGCCGAGCCCACCCAGCTACCTGTGGCCCGCCCCCCTGACTACCCGCCCGCTTGCCCTCTCTATCCCTAAACGCTTTCTCTACGAAAATCGAACCGAAAATCAACTAACCTTAAAAACTTTATTCACTAGAGAGGTAGAGCACACCTAGCTACTCGCGGTCTGCCTCCTCCCTTGGCCCGCCCGCCCGCCCGCCCGCCCTCTCTCTCTCTTCTTAAATGCTTTCTCTGTGAAAATCGAACCGAAAATAAACTAACCTAAAAAACTTTCTTTACTAGAGAGGTAGAGCACACCGAGACGAACACTTTGACACCAAAATCGCGTCGGTCGGAAGTCGGACGCCCGCCTGTCCCTCTTTCTCTCTGCTTGGGTCTCTCTCTTCATTGTTGCGACGCACCAAAAGAGGAGAAGGGTCTTCAACCATTCTCTTCTTCTTTCCCTTAAATAGTTAATTAAATTATTATTTTAATTTGGAAATGTTAAACGGGCGGGCTGGCTCGCAGCCCGCCCGCTCGACTCGTTACTGTAGCGAGTCGAGCCAAGCTCGGCTCGCTACAGTAACGAGTCGGTTTGGCTCGGGTCACAATAACAAGCCGAGCTGAGCCGAGCTCGGCCATCCGGGCTCGCGAGCCATCGATGACCAGGCTCAACGAGCCTGCTCGTGAGCATCGGTCAAGCCCAGCTCGGGGCCCTGAGCAGCTGAGTCATCTCTAATAAATTTTATGAAATTTAATTAAAGAAAGTTTAAATTCCAGTGAAAGAGGCCGATTGCTCGCCCCTTGAAGGGCGAGCAATCGGCGGCACTGTTCATGTGAACAGTGCAAGACTTTTCACATGAACAGTGCACTTTAATGTTAAAAAATATTTTAATTAAATTTTATGAAATTTAATTAAAGAAAGTTTAAATTCCAGTGAAAGAGGCCGATTGCTCGCCCCTCAAGGGGCGAGCAATCGACGGCTTATGAAATTTAATTAAAGAAAGTTTAAATTCCAGTGAAAGAGGCCGATTGCTCGCCCCTCAAGGGGCGAGCAATCGACGGCTTATGAAATTTAATTAAAGAAAGTTTAAATTCCAGTGAAAGAGGCCGATTGCTCGCCCCTTGAAGGGCGAGCAATCGACGGCTTATGAAATTTAATTAAAGAAAGTTTAAATTCCAGTGAAAGAGGCCGATTGCTCGCCCCTCAAGGGGCGAGCAATCGACGGCTTATGAAATTTAATTAAAGAAAGTTTAAATTCCAGTGAAAGAGGCCGATTGCTCGCCCCTTGAAGGGCGAGCAATCGACGGCTTATGAAATTTAATTAAAGAAAGTTTAAATTCCAGTGAAAGAGGCCGATTGCTCGCCCCTCAAGGGGCGAGCAATCGGCGGCACTGTTCATGTGAACAGTGCAAGACTTTTCACATGAACAGTGCACTTTAATGTTAAAAAATATTTTAATTAAATTTTATGAAATTTAATTAAAGAAAGTTTAAATTCCAGTGAAAGGGGACAATTGCTCGCCCCTCAAGGGGCGAGCAATCGACGGCTTATGAAATTTAATTAAAGAAAGTTTAAATTCCAGTGAAAGAGGCCGATTGCTCGCCCCTCAAGGGGCGAGCAATCGACGGCTTATGAAATTTAATTAAAGAAAGTTTAAATTCCAGTGAAAGAGGCCGATTGCTCGCCCCTCAAGGGGCGAGCAATCGACGGCTTATGAAATTTAATTAAAGAAAGTTAAATTCCAGTGAAAGGGGACAATTGCTCGCCCCTCAAGGGGCGAGCAATCGACGGCTTATGAAATTTAATTAAAGAAAGTTTAAATTCCAGTGAAAGAGGCCGATTGCTCGCCCCTTGAAGGGCGAGCAATCGGCGGCACTGTTCATGTGAACAGTGCAAGACTGTTCACGTGAACAGTGCAAGACTTTTCACATGAACAGTGCACTTTACTGTTCACGTGAACAATATGTTACTGTTCACGTAAATAGTGTCCCAAAAAAATATTTTAATTAAATTCTATTAAATTTTAAAAAAGAAAGTTTTACACGTTTTGAGTCCTTTTAAAAATGTACTGTATTTTCAAAGCATTTTAACGAACAGTTTAGTTAGTGAAGTCTGAATTATCAATGTAGATAATAGGTGAAATTCTACTTATTTAATGTTGGAAAATACTAAGCCATATTGACAAGTTATTTGTATTTTTATTAGTGAGAAAACACAATGTATTAATTAAATGTCATTTTTGTATTAATTAAAGTTTTTTATTATTTACATTTTACACGACTAAGTATTTATTATATTTCATCATTAATATAATAAATATTTATTATAATTTTAATAAATAAAAGATTAATGAAATATATACTATTTTTATATAAAATAATTTTATTTATGTAAGTTCGCCTCATTAAGCTCGGCTCGTTACGCTCGTTGGGCCGGCTCGGCTCGGCTCGTTAGGCTTGTGGCTCGCGAGCCGGCTCAGGTTGAAAATTTTTAGGGTCAGCTCGTTAGACTCGGCAGGCTCGTTAGGCTCGGCTCATTTGGCTCGATAGGCTCGGTGAGCTGGCTTCGTCTCAGCTCGGCTGGGCTCGACTCGCTCGTTTAACATCTCTATTTTAATTCATAAAATAATATCATATAATAAACCCATATATATATACTCACTATATGTATATATATATATAAATACACTGATTAGTTGACCTCAAATCACGCTCAACTCTCTATCTTGACACACATCAATTTGAATGTGTCGAACGAGCCAAGGAAGAAAAATTCAACGAAAATACGAGAAATTCTGAAAATTCAATTCCGAGGTCAAATCAAAGTCACTCATTAACCGATTGATAGAAGAAAAATACATGTGATCAAGTGCCAACATGTAATAACAAAATCAAGTCAAATCAAACACATTGACCTCGAAAGACGCAAATTTTTTTTTTTTTTTTTTTTTTTTTTTTTTTTTTTTTTTTTTTTTTTTTTTTTTTTTGTCAAATTTTAAAATCTTTTTATGATGCTACAAATCAATGTTCTAGAATTTATTATTCTACTTCTTATACAAATGAACTCAATATTTATTTTGAAACTCGTTATCAATTTTCTCGAGATGAGAATTTCGATATTTTAGATTGATGGAAAAGACATTCTACTACATATCCTTTCTTTCTATAATGACACGTGATCTACTAACACCTTCTGTTTCTAATGTAGTATCAGAATTGCTTTTAGTGCAGATGGACATGTTATGATGAATGAAAAGGAAGACTTGCATCGGACCTTGTGGAGGCATTCATTTGTATCAAAGATTAGACGATGCCAAGACGAGAGATCAACAACGAGATGATGAAATTCTTGAGGAGTTTACACAGTTGGATGTTGAAGACTAGAGATTTTTTTTATTGAACTTCTTTTGTAATTTGAAGTATTTTTTTTTTTTTTTTTTTTTTTTTTTTTTTTTGCAAATTTGTATTTTTATTAGTGAGAAAACACAATGTATTATTAAACATGTAATTTTGTAAAATATCGACAAATGAATTTAGTAATATTCTTAATAAAATGGAAACAAAATTTTAAAAATATTGACCTCGAATTCCTCTTATTTTTTGTTATGCGTGCATTATGGATCCTAGATTTAAATTAAAGGAGTATGTCTTATGCTCAATAGGATTTTTGCAAATTTATGTATTCAATCTTTAATTACTAGTGATGATATAACAAATGGAGTTTCAAATTTATATGTTTCTTATGAAATAAAATATTTCAATGTTAATTGTTATTATTCACAACCTTCACATACCGAGAGTTATCCTAATAGTAGTAGTGGTGGTGGTGGAGATAGTTTTAGTAAACAATATAGTATTGATGATATATGAAGTGAATTACAAACTGAAAATTATTCTACTTCTTATACAAATGAACTCAATATTTATTTTGAAACTCGTTATCAATTTTCTCGAGATGAGAATTTCGATATTTTAGATTGATGGAAAAGACATTCTACTACATATCCTTTTCTTTCTATAATGACACGTGATCTACTAACACCTTCTGTTTCTAATGTAGTATCAGAATCTGCTTTTAGTGCAGATGGACATGTTTATGATGAATGAAAAGGAAGACTTGCATCGGACCTTGTGGAGGCATTCATTTGTATCAAAGATTAGACCGATGCCAAGACGAGAGATCAACAACGAGATGATGAAATTCTTGAGGAGTTTACACAGTTGGATGTTGAAGACTAGAGATTTTTTTTATTGAACTTCTTTTGTAATTTGAAGTATTTTTTTTTTTGCAAATTTGTAATTTTTATTAAATTTCTTTTGTAATTTTGTAATTTCTTTTGTAATTGAAGTATATGTATAAATATTTTTTATGATATTTATGTGATATTTTTTTAGGATTAAGTGTATAAAAAAGCTTGAAGTATCAGAAAAGTTCGGAAAAAAAACTTAAACTTTCGAAAGCGCAAAAAAAAGCTTGACGGTTAACTGCTGACCCCTGCGCATGGTGCAACGGTTAACCGCATGCCTTACACGGTTAACCGCATAATGCGGGGGATTATACGGTTAACCGATTGCCCCCGGCATTACGTGGTTAACCGCCTCATTTGAGACGGTTAACCGCATTTAGAACAACGCAAGGGGTGCAGACCCTCACACTATTAATCGCCTTCGCGATTTTAAACCCTCAGACAGCTTCAGTCGGGTAAAATCGTCTGCGCAGCGCTTTTTCTCTCGTCGAAATCCACTCCCTTACCATTGAAATCGTCGGTTTCAATCATTTGCAACCGTAATCTTCCAAACTCGAGGGGTTTGCTAGTTGAAATCCCAAATCTGACTGCCCAAATCGTCTCTGCAATCGGCGGTTAATCTGAGCCCCCGAATCGTCAGAAAACAGACCCAAATCGTCAAAATCGACCCAAAATCGTCAAAACCACACCGAAATCGTCACAGTCGACCCATTTTCACAGAGATTTTGCAAAAAATCAAGGTTGTGATGTGCCACATAGGCCCATTACACGATCTCAGGCCCGAGCCCACGATTTAACTAATCCATGTACTTACACACTTGTCTCTTTCGCAGGCAATAGATCGTGCGAGGACTTGGAGGACACCATAGGATACTTGAAGTAGGAGATTAAAGCTGTGGACGAGGACCAACCGAAGCACCTCATCATGTGGAAGAACAAGAGAGGCGACCTTAATGCTCACATGAGAATTTTGTAGGATCGTTTTTACCTAAGAGAGGGGTGAATTAGATTTTTTGCTTCCTATAATTCTTATTAATTGTGATCACAATCAAATTAATTGTTTACTCTAAATTGTGCAAACTTAATGATATCAATTAAGTTGACGAGATGAATGCAATCATAAACAAGTAAAATGTCGACATGTAATGTCCCGTAAATTTACCCTTTTTAACTATACCAAAAATCGCATAAAATTTTAAAACTTTTTTTTACCCTTATATTTGGACTTGCATAGTACCCTCGCCCATTCTCATACAATTTTTTTCATTTTCATTTTTTTGCATTCATTCATTATTCGTTTCCTTTCCTTTTTGTTCACTCACTTTCATTCATTAGAGAATGGGCTCGGCATGCAATCTATATCTATCGTCATTTAGGGTCTAACTTAACTTATTTAATCATACATGCATAGGGGTAATTAACCTCAATCAGCGAAAGACTATTTGCCTGTGGAAATTTCTATTAAATTAAACTTATTGGCAATTGTTAAACTTTAGCATAACAGGGGAACGATACTTTATTCCTCTCGGGTTTCATCAATTTGAACAATGGTTGAGATAAATAACACTTAACTTCTCTTAGGTTTCTTCGGTCGAGATAAATAACACTTAACTTATCTCGAGTTTCTTCGATCGAGATAAATAACACTTAAACAGTGGGGGGTCGACAATCAACATTGACTAAATTCGATCAATGTGGCCTCAGTAATAATATCGGTCGACACTCTCGACCGAACACTTTACTCTAAATGGTCGATGACTTCGACCGAGATCTTCTCTATGGATATCGACCCCGACTAAAAAAATCGGTTGATCTTAACAATGACCAAAATCGGTCGACGTGGCCTCTGTAATGAGATCGGTCGATGACACTTGGCTAAATTTCCTCAAAATGACTCTAACATGCTGGGGTCGACAACCCCGACCGATTCACACTTAAAATCGGTCGACGTTCCTTTACCAAAAACTTAACAGATTTCCAGAGAGGTTAACTTCCTCTCTGGAAATTCACTCCTTCATTTCGGTTGACATCCTATATGTTAGAATTTTGTGTGACCCAAATTCTAGTTGGGCCGGGCCGGGCCCGTATATCAATATTAGGGTTTTAAGGTTTCTCTATATATTGATGCTTGAGTCGCAAAACTCATTGT
Organism: Begonia masoniana; assembly: GCA_022432975.1. Taxonomy (NCBI): domain Eukaryota; kingdom Viridiplantae; phylum Streptophyta; class Magnoliopsida; order Cucurbitales; family Begoniaceae; genus Begonia; species Begonia masoniana. The sequence goes on from CM039511.1 coordinate 40,973,057, forward strand.
ATCGAATTTGATATTAGTGATTCTCTCCTCTGCCCGTAGTTTTTTCCCTTTCTAGTTCCACGTAAAATTTTGTGTACATTATTTTCTCGTTTTTATTTTTCAGTTTTCTCGATCGTTCGTTACAAGTGGATTAGGGCGTCTAATCATAACAACTGGTATCAAAGTTTCAGGTTGAAGTGGTTTTCGAAAATCAGGGTTTAATTCTTCGAAGGGTATCGATCGATTTCAGGTTTGTAATTTCGGTTAGTAAAATTAAAATTTTGCAAAGAAAAAAGGAAATTGAAAAAAAAAAAAAGGGAAAAACAAAGAAAAGGAAAAAGGTTTTTTTTTTTCTTTTCTTTGTATTCTGTTAGCCGTGAAGAACAGTGAGGGAAAGCACTGTAGCTTTTCTTCCCAGAACAGACCAGCGAAGAACTGCCCGAGCCAGCCCACACGAAGCGACAGAAGCCGCACCCAGTTCGGCGACTCTACGACCAGCTGACCACCAACGCCGCCCGCCACCGATCAGAAAGCAGAGAGAAAGAGAGGAGTAGGGCGCGCTGTCCGCCGTCGTAGCGTTTTCACAGAATGCTCCGCCGCGAAGAATCGTTCGCCACTGTCGCTCCGATTGGACACCGCCAACGCCACTGAGGGAGATCAGCCCACTGTCGCACAACGAGGGGAAAACAGAGAGGAACTATTTCCTCTTGGAATTTTCAGTGTGATTTTTGTTTGGAATTTCTCTGTTACTGTTGGTGTTGGTGTTAGAAATTCTAAAAATTAAATTCTGAGGCTTGCTAAATTATTGATCGGGAAATTATCGGTTTGTTGGGCATTTTTTGATTCAGAATATTTTGGAAGATTTATTCTGAGTTTTTAAGATTAATTATTGGGGCTGAATAATTAATCTGAAAATATCTGTTTTGGGCATTGATTATTGATAACGATGTCAGGCGAGGATAGCACAGGACACATTATTGAAAAATTTGATGGGACGAATTTTGCATTATGGAGAATGCAAATCGAAGATTACTTATACGGGAAAAGACTTCTTCTTCCTTTGAGTGCGAAACCAGAGAAAATGGAAGACAGTGAATGGAATCTCCTTGACAAACAGGTTTTGGGAGTCGTCCGATTGATGCTAGTCAAAAGCGTTGCTCACAACGTGGCGAAGGAGAAGACCACCGCGAGTCTGATGAAGGCTCTGTCTGATATGTATGAGAAACCTTCTGCGAATAATAAGGTATTTCTTATGAAGAAGTTTTTTAAACAGAAGATGATTGATGGTACTTCTGTCGCAGCGCATCTGAATGAATTCAATATTATTGTGAATCAATTGTTATCTGTGGAAATTGATTTTGAGGATGATGTTCGTGCCCTAATTTTGTTGGCATCTCTACCGAATAGTTGGGAGCCTATGAGAGCAGCAGTTAGTAACTCAGTTGGAAGTGCTAAACTGGTATTCACAGATGTGAGGGATCGTATTCTTGCCGAGGAGGTTCGTAAGATTGATTCTAGTGAAACATCGATAGACTCAGCTCTGAGTATTGAAAATAGGGGTAGAAGTCAAAGTAAAGGTCCAGACAATAGAAATCGAAGCCAGAAGAAGTCCGGAAAACACGCCAACTTTGAATGTTATCATTGTGGCAAGAAAGAACACAAAGAGATTTTGTCACAAGTTTCTTCAGGAGAATCTGAATGCCAAAGGAAAGGAAAAGATGTTCGAAGAGGGTGACACAGACGAGGAGGCAGACACAGCCACCGAGGAGTTCTTTAGTGTGTACGACGAGGATGTTGTAAATTTTGCTTGCCAAAATACGAGTTGGGTGATCGATAGTGGCGCTTCAATACATGCCACTTCGCGGAGAGATTTCTTTACGTCATACAATTCGGGAGACTTTAGAAGTGTGAGGATGAGAAATGGTGATGTTGCAAAAGCCATTGGTATGGGAGATGTGTGTTTGGAGACTAACATCAGCAACACCTTGGTTTTGAGAGGTGTGAAGCACATCCCTGACATCTGCAAGAATTTGATCTCGACTGGCAAACTCGACGACGAAGCGTTTGGCAACACCTTTCGTGATGGAAAATGGAAGCTTACCAGAGGTTCATTGATTGTGGCGAGAGGAGAAAAATACTCCTCATTATATGTGATGCATGCGAAGATCGCGGGTTTCACAGTCAATGTGATAGGTAATAAGGCTGTAAAGTTTGTGAATTCACCTTCTAGGAGAAAGGTTGAGAAGACTCGGAAGAAGTCAAGTCTCAGGTGAAGTTCAGGTTGGGATCTGAGGGTACATCAGAGCCGGTGAGTCAGCCTATTACAGATGTTCAGTCATCAGTTTCAGTTTCAGTTTCACGTTCGAATGGTATCGTCAAAGACAGAACCATGTGGAAGGTTAAAACTCCGGGACGATATGATGAAACAGTGAGTTATGTATTGAATGTGTTCGAGGGTAACGATTCCTGTGTGGAGTCTTCGACATGTCCAGATGGAGTTTGTTGCAGCAACTCTGATAGTTCAGTGATACCATGGAGAAGGAGATGCGATTTCTTCTCAAGCAAGTTTTTCAAGTTTAAGCAGGGCTTAAACGAAAACGATATCAGATGCTGAGTTGGCCCATCTGGGGCCTTGTGGTAGAGGAGCTTTTTTAATGGAGTTTTGCAGATTTGTTTCCTTGCACCGAAATTTCGTTGAAGGTGGAGATTGTCAGAGTTTAGTGTTCTAGATTCGCTAGTCCATTGGATCTCTCATATTGAATTTGTGTCAATTTGTAGTTTGTTAGAATTGGTGTGACCCGAATTCTAGTTGGGTCGGGCCGGGCCCGTATATCAATATTAGAGTGTTACATTTTCTTTATATATTGATGTTTGAGTCGCAAAACTCATTGTACCGAATTTGATATTAGTGATTCTCTCCTCTGCCCGTGGTTTTTTCCCTCGGTTCCATTAAATCAAATTATTTTATCAAATTTTGATGTACATTTTTAGGGATGAAATTGGGAGAAAAAGGTGATTAGGTTAATAACTGTTTAGGCAGGGGCATATATGTAATTGGATTATATAGTGGATAACATATTTAAGGAAAGGGTTTAATGAGGTTTACCCGCCTTTGTTTTCCACTTCCTTTTCGGTTCTCAGCTCAGCAGAGTGGTCTAATAGATTCTCCCTCCTATTTCTCCAGCCTAGGTGAGTTTCCTTCGTTTACCTTGTGTTTTAGTGGCGAGATAACAGAAAGAGTACAATGTGTGTGTTTGAGAATAGGTTTGGGTTTTGGTGAAAAATTGGGAATCCACGATTAACAGAGTTCCAAACTAGTTTCCTTAGATTTCTGGTTGATTTAGGATTTAGTTTGGTGAAGATTTGATTAATGTTCTGTTTATGACTTTAGGTGAGCAAACTTCTGAAGTAGCTTACAACTGTGCATTTTTCAGGAAGCCAGGTAAGTAGAGTTTGTGTGCGCCTTCGGGTCTAAATCACAAAACAGTAGGATTTATGCATGTTTTGTATGTTTTCCAGTACGTCATGCATCATGTTTGTTTTGGAAGCTTACGAAAATGAATTTATATGTAATGGCATGGTAAGGTATGAATAGAATCAATCAGATCAGCTATTAAGGGAACTAATCTGCCTCTTAATCGAGTTAGAGGATGTATGACTCTGGGAAAATTGATCCACTTCCCAATGGATAGAAGGATCAGATCAGCTATTAAGGGAACTAATCCGCCCCTTAATCGAGTTAGAGGATGTATGACTTTGGGAAAATTTATCCACTTCCTAATGGACAGAAGGATCAGATCAGCAGAGAACGAGTATGAATTCAACTGAGTTGTGAAAGTATAAACTGCATGAATATGATTTATGTTTCAGCATTTCATTTCATTATTGCTCTACTTATTTAGCATTAGGCTAATAGATGAGTTTTTGTGATGTAGGTGCTGAGGTAACTACCGGTGAATTCTCTGAGTTTTCTGATGAATAGGCGCAGTTGATGGAATGCATCCTTGCCACGACCTGGTGCACTGATGAGGCGGTTTGACTAGTGTCGTCATGTGAGGAATTTTTATGGATAAAGGTTTAGTTAATTGTGAGATTAGAATTTTGATAGCATGTAACGCCCCAAGTTTTCTAAACTCGGTTTGTTACTCATAAACCCGAACATAACTAAGAAACTTTGGACCAAATTTAAAACTTCGCTCGAAAGTCAAAATTTGACATTTTCTAAAACCTCAAAACATTTAAAGACTTGCAGCGGAAATCATTTGAGCAAAAATAGAGTTAAATAAAACTTTAGAACAATGCTTGAATAATCAGTTGGGATGTTAAGGAATAATCGGCTAAAAGAGATAAAGTTTTAAATCGCGAAATACTTTAAAGGTTGCAAAAGTCAAACGCATCTGCCGCTGAACAAAGTCAACGGGAGAGACTGAAACAAATAGAAGAAGGCTTCTTCCGGTGACGAAACGACATAACATATTACTCTCATCCACCGATAGTTAAAGTACTCAACATCATCCGATAGGTTTAACAAACGACATCCACTGGTCACTAAACGACAAAACTTCTACCACATCATCCGATAGGTTTAACAAACGACATCCACCGGTCATTAAACGACAAAGCTTCTACTACATCATCCGATGGATTTAATACTCGACATCATCCGATAGGTTTAACAAACGACATCCACCGGTCACTAAACGACAAAGCTTCTACTACATCTGATGGATTTAATACTCGACATCCACCGGGCACTAAACGACAAATTACATTCTACATCATCCGATAGACCAAAAACACACATTTCCTACACACATCAACCGATGACGTCAGCTGGATGATTCAATCCGCCAACATCTATCAGTGAACAAAACACACAACATCCACCGATGGAAAACAGAACAACAACTCTACATCTGCCGATAGACATCATCTACCGATAGAGAACAGAGTGACATTTCAGCTACTCCTTAGTATGCAAACACAACTCTAACTACAGAAAGGAATTTACTCACTTCACTAAGACCATTCAGAAACAATTCAAACCATTGCATTACTAAAAACCCAGTGAGTACCAACATTAAATCTCAACTAAATACTATTATCAGAAAAATCTCAAAACATATTCAAAACATTGAAACCACTACTGTCATGAAAACCCAACATACTTAAATTGAAACATGGTCAACTAAACCTTCACACCAACTGACACCAGTTAAACCGCCCCATCAACTGCCAGATTGTTACATAGATGCACTTCTCTAACCAGTCTAGTCCTCAGCAAACTCAGTAAACACACCTGCTGTCACTTCTTCACCTACATCACAAAACTCATCTATTAGTCTAATGCTAAGTAAGTAAAGTAATAATGTAATGTAATGCTGAATCATAAATTCCTAAATATGCAGTTTCTACTTTCTCATCTCAGTTGTATATGCATCGTTCTGATCTGATCCCCCTGTGAAATTGGGAGTTGGATCACTTCTCCCAAAGTATAAATATTCACTGACTCATTAAGGGGCGGATTACTTCCCTTAACAGTAAATCTGATTCACATAGCTGTTTCTGATCCCCCTGTTCGATGGGAAGCGAATCAAGTTTCCCAAAGTCTAAATATCCACTGTCTCATTAAGGGGCGGATTACTTCCCTTAACAGTAAATCTGATTCATATAGCTGTTTCATTATGTTCATTCCTTACCATGCCAACATGCATTCAAATTCATTTTCGTATACTTTTAAAATATGATGCATGACATACTGACACATTCAAGTAAACAAAATCCTAATGTTCTGTGATGTAGGCCCGAAGGCACAAGCATACTTCACTTACCTGGCTCCTGGAAATTGTCTGGTTGCTAGTTACTTAGGAAATCTGCTCACCTAGGTTCATAACAAAACATAAATCAAACCTTCACTAAACTTCGCCACGAATCAAACAAAAGTTCGAGGAATCCAGTTAGAAACTCTACTACCCGAGCATTCCCATTTATCACTAAAACCCAAACCTTCGCTCAATCTCAGCATCCTCAAAATCCTCACATTGTACTCCCTCGGGTATCTAACCGCTATATCATAATAGAAATGAGGAAAACTTACCTAGGTTGAAGGAGAATCGGGCGAGGAAAATCACCTAGAGAGCTCGTGTAACACCCCGAACCAGCCCCGGATCGGTGCGTCACATTTCAAACCCAACCCGTTCTGTTTAACGACGTTTAAAATAATTTTCGTAACTTTTTCGACTCGTTTTTGGGTTTTTCAAACACTCGAGTTTTGTTAGAAAGTGTGCCCAAAATACAGTTAAAATGCGTCAGAAAATGTCGGGTTAAAACTAGTTCGAAATAGGAAAATTTGAAAAAAAATTAAAATTTAATGTTTTTTTTTTATATAAAACATTGGCGATTGATCGCCACAATGTGGCGATCAATCGCCACCCTCTCTGGTGCTACAGTACCAGAGAGGCTGGCTGGCGATCACCCCTGGCGATCGCCCCTGCACTCCCAGCCGACCCTCACCCCTTTTTCTTCGATTTTCTCCAAGCTAAACATCTGCAAAAATTCTAAAATTTTAACCACACACTCCCGACACCCAAATCTTCAAGTCCCGTAAAAATTATGGAAAACCAACTTAAAACGATTAATTAAAAAAAATAGAGAACGTAACCCGACGTTAATTATTTTAAAACCAAAACGAGCGGCGTAACGCCTAAAATTCGTTAAACCAAAACCTGAAACTTTAAAACCAAAAACATACTATTTCAACCCTCAAACATTTATGATCATTACGAAAATAGTTTCAAACACAATCGACTTATAAACCGTCCAAAATAAGTATGAAGATATTTACAAATTCCAAATACTAAACTTTCACCTTTCTAACTTCTTTTCAAAACAAAACATTACAAACACGAAAAACACACACCATTTATTCCAAAATTCACCTCCCACACTGCCCGAGGCATACAGTGGTCAAAACACCCCAACAATAGCCTGCACCGGCGGACTCCATACTCCTCCGACTGCGGCCTAATCCTCGGCGGTCTCGTCTACCTCACCTGTATAAAACTCGTCACCTACACCACAAAACACGCACACACACGTAAGCTTACGCTTAGCAAGTAGGGAAAAGAAATATAAACATGCACGATGCACTCACACCGCCCTAACACATGCAGTCTCTACTCACTCTGTTGTTTTCGTTTTGCTTTCGTTTTATTAAATCTTTCCACTTTCACGTGTGAATCAAGTAGGCACCCATCCGAGCTCCCCGCTCATTGGACGGCCACACCTTGACCCACGGAGCAAGATCGGCCAGCTCACGCCCGGGTCCCCCCCATTGGACGGCCGCACACAATCTTCTCCCTTCTCTGTCACATGTGAATCAAGTAGGCACACATCCGAGCTCCCCGCTCATTGGACGGCCACGCCTTGATCCACGGAGCAAGATCGGCCAGCTCACGCCCGGGTCCCCCCCATTGGACGGCCGCACACAATCTTCTCCAACAGCACTTACGTATTTTCAACTTTATATCTCGAGTAGAGTCCCAACTCACTGCCTCCCCGGCAAAATGCCTCCCCGGCATGTTACAAGTGCCTCCCCGGCAACTTGCCTAACCTGGCGACTCTACTCAACTTTATTCTTTCTTAGTTACGTTTCACACTCACCTTACACGTCATGCACAACTCATTTTCGTAATGATACTCAACACGTGCTTAACATAAATAAATCAAGTAACTTAAAAACGATGCATGATACTCAACACGTGCTTAACATAAATCAACCAACCAACAAAAATCAAACAACAACCAATATTAACCACCAAACAACAACACAACTATCAAACAATAAATCCTATCGTTCCACACAACACTCAAACGCTAGCCAACAACACAACTATCAAACAATAAATCCTACCGTTCCGTGGTGTAGGCCCGAAGGCAAAATGAAGGTATTCCACTACTTACCTGTTCACTCGGATTCCAGTTGCTTACTTCTACCGATAATTCAATCGTCCGACGTCCTTCAATAATGAAATTTAGCTTAATAAGTTACCAATAAAATCTAAAGGATTCTTAAACCTAAAACTAAACAACACTTAAACAACTTCACACTCAAAACACTCAAACTCGGTTTTTTCCCCACAATTCGACCGTCAAACTTCAAACGGTCACAACTCTCTCGTTTCTCAACGGATTTCGACGTGCCACCCCAACTCGGAAACCTCTACACGTCTACTATCTATTGAAATACTCAGATTAACCAACCAAACACATTGGCCAATTCGAAAACCCCTCAACAGAATCGGCCACCTTAATTGAAAAAAATCCAATTTTTCCAAACTCCTTCCAAATTCTTAATCTAACTCCATAAATCACCTAAACCAATCCATCCAACAATTAAACCATCAAAATAGGAAAGAAAACTAACATTGAAACTAAATTTTCGGAGGTTACACTTAGGGTTTACACAAACCCTCCAAAAACTCATCAAAACTCCCATTAAACACCTAAAATCAACCCCTTAAGGTAGAAAACTAAAAACCCACTTATTTTTCCCTTCAATCACCTTGAGAAATGGATGAAATGGAGGAGGAGAGAACCCTAAAATGGGGCTGGAAATTTTCGTGGAGAAGAGAACCAAAAATGAGGAAGAAAATGAAGAAAACCTAATTTTAACCTAAAGTGTTTTCCTCTTTTTCTTTACCTCCACATATTTCTTTAAAATTATAAATCAACCCACTTCTTCCCATTTAATAACCTCCAACGTGATATGCACCAATAAAACCTCTAGCTTTTTAAACATTAAATTCATGTAATGACTAACTTTCTATTTGTTGATAAAGGGTTTGACTTTTCAAAATGGTTTGGTTTGAATTGTCAAACCATTTCTCTTCTATTGCTTGCATGACTTAATTCCAATCCTTTTATCCTTAACCTTAACCTCTCTATCCGTTTAACTAATCCAAGAGACTTACGTGCGTTACAGGAACATCTCAGGTGTTACAGCTCGGCTGCTTGAGCTGAAAACCCGAAGAGGAAAAGTATGAAATGGTGGCGGCTACAGTGCATTAAACCCAACCCTCTTTCCTTAAATACGTTATCCACTTTTGAAAATTTGTAATTTACTCTAATGCCCTTGTCTAGTCATACAACAACCCTACTTTAATTATTGCCTAATAAAGTGTATACCATTAATAATAAAAGAGAGCCGGTTCGATAGAATCGGGTGTTACATAGCAGTGATAGTTTTAAATGTTTCGATGTGCTTTTGAAATGATTCTGATGATAAAACATGGTTGATTTTGATGGGAGTTATTTTCTGGATTTTGAGTAAGTTGTGGTTTTAATTTGTTTTGAATGCTTGCTGTCAAAGTTTATAAGCCCTCTTAGTAGTCAGGATTGTCTAAGGTTGTGTGTATAATCGGTCAAATTGTTGATAGGGAAAAATAGTAGTCTATTCCGTAGACAAGTGAGTTATGTAGTTTGCGTGGACGAATAAGGTATAAGTAGTCAGCGTGGACGAGTGCGTTATATAGTTTGCATGGACAAATAAGGCATAAGTAGTCTGCGTGGATGAGTGCGTTAAGTAGCCTATGCGGATTAGAGAGTGGAGTAAGTTGTGTGGACGACTAAGTTAAATAAGTCACGTGGGTGAACGATTAGGTCACGTGGGTTGTGGATGACAAATTTAAGTAAGTCTATGGATGTTGGGTCCGTGGACGATGAGTTTGTAAAATCCCATGGTCGATAAGGTCAGGTGGATCTTGGGTGACAATTTAAATGAGTCACGTGGTCTGTGGACAAAAACCTGTAGTCGTTAAATCTCTGTAGTCATGGATGAGAACATCGTCCACAGTTGAGGTATGTTGTCATATGAAACGCTGTCATCTAAATTAAGGCTGTCTGTAGTGACATCATCCAAAGTCGCTCATCCAGAGCTCGTCGTGCAGAGTCGTAGACAGACTCTATGATCAACAAACCTCTTAGTATTGTCGAACTATTTACAGGTGATGTAGGGAAGCTTTAAACGATGTTGAACCCGAAGTTTTGTTAGCCTGTATTCGTCATGATTCTGTTTAAATAATATGATTTTTCCGCTGCAAGTTTTTATGTTTTAAATAATGTCGTTTTTGACGGTTGAGTGAAGATTTAAAAAAATATATATATATTTCTTAGTCCTGTTCAGTGTTATGAGTAGCGAACCGGGTTTTAAAAATTTGGGTCGTTACAGTATGGTATTAGAGACAATTAGTTAAACCATTCAAAAGATTACTCATCAGTGCCGATTGTCGCGTGGAAGTACTCCAACAACTATAAGTGTTTATGTTAACCTTAGTTATTAGATATTTATGAGAGAAATTAACCTTGTCCAGGAATATAGCAAAATGGCTAGACGACCAGGAAGACCAAGAGTACCGAGAGAGATGCCAAATTTGAGAAGTGAGGAGGATCCTAGTGTGATTAGGGAGCTAACAGCTTTGGTACGTCAGCAGTCTGAACAATTTTGACTGCTTCTGAACTGAGATGTGCAAGGGAGTGCCAACTCGTGTTCCAAAAATGAGCAATCAGGGGACAGATTTCGGAGACTACAGCTGCCCACGTTTGATGGAAAGTCATCTGATCCGGTTGTTGTTGAGGGATGGCTTAGGAAGATTGAGAGTATGTTCAGATGTGCCAACATTGGAGAGGGAGACAAAGTCACGTTGGCAACATTCCATTTGGCTGGGGAAGCTCTACTTTGGTGGGAAACAATGGAGACCACCACTGATGTTCTGGATATGTCTTGGTCACAATTCAAGGAAATTTTCTATGAGAAATACTTTAACAGCACCGTCCAGACCGCAAAGAAGGTGGAGTTTCTGAACTTGAAGCAAACGAGGTACGTGTCTGAGTACAATAGACAGTTTGAGTCCCTGTCCAGGTTTGCTGGACATTTTGTTCACAGAAATAAGGATAAGGTGTTTCAATTTATGCGTGGACTGAAACCAGAGATTTACAGAGGGGTTAAGTTTTTGGGTATTAAAGGTTTGTCTTACGGTGAAGTCATGTCCACGGCGTTGGAAGTGGAAGAAGCAGAAATGAAGTGTACTGGAGCATGAGAAGCCTCACGAAAGTTTCTTTAGCCACACCAACAGAGCGGGATGAAGAGGCCCAATGAAGGCCAGGGTAGTTAAGGAGCAGGAAAGAAAGTACAGAATGCTAGGAAGTTTCCCCAGTGCTCGAAATGTTTGAAGAGTCACCCAGGCGAGTGCAGATTTGGGACGTGAAAGTGTTTCAACTGTGAAGAAGTTGGACACACATTCAAGGATTGCCCGAAACCCAGAGTCATTCGATGCTACAACTGTAACAAAGTTGACCATATTAACAGAGACTGCCCAGCTTTAAAGAATGACCCTGCTAAGTTGAAGCCAAGGATATTCTCCATGATGGAGTCAGGTGATGAAGATCAGCCCGCTGTAGTGTCAGGTACCATATTGATCAACTCTATACTTGCTTTTACTTTAATAGATTCCGGTGCAACACATTCATTTATAGCGTTTGCGTTTGCTGTCAATTTAGATGTACAGTTTACTCCTACTGAGCACGTGTTTAACGTCGCGTTACCCTCTGGTGAACGCATGCACTCTAACCAAGTGATGCATGATAGTGTTGTGTTAGTGGGAAACATGAATCTACATGCTGATCTCATTATTATGGATATATTGGGATTTGATGTAATCCTAGGAATGGTTTGGCTGTTCAAGCATTATGCCACAATCGATTGTAGAACTGAAATAGTTAGTTTTCAACCCCCTAGTGGTTTGAGCCACACCTTTCAAGCTTTGAAAAAGGGTAGGGAGATGTCTGTTATGACTCCTATCGGTTGTAGACCCTCTTCATGCAGCGAGTATTTCTGCTTTTTGGCCAGTGCTATAGACACACAGGTTGTAGGAAAATCGAGTCCTCAAAATGTCTTGTTGTCCAAGACTTCCCAGAAGTATTTCTAGATGACCTTCTTGGCTTGCCGCCAGATAGGGAAATCGAGTTTGTTGTAGATGTTTACCCAGGCACGGAGCCTGTATCTAAGAATCCTTATAGATTAGCACCAACAGAGCTTAGGGAGTTAAAGAAATAGTTGGAAGAACTGTTGGAAAAAGGATTCATACGCCCGAGTTATTCACCATGGGGTGCACCTGTTCTTTTTGTTAAGAAAAAGGATGGATCATTGCGTATGTGTGTTGATTATCGGGAATTAAATAAGTTAACTATTAAGAACAAGTATCCATTACAAAGGATTGATGATTTATTCGACCAACTTAATGGTGCGCGAGTCTTCTCTAAGATGACCTCAGGTCAGGTTACTATCAACTAAAAGTTAAATCTGAAGATATCCCTAAAACTGCCTTTCGCACAAGGTATGGATATTATGAGTTTTTTGTAATGTCATTTGGATTAACAAATGCACCAGCAGCCTTCATGGACCTTATTAATAGAGTGTTCCATGATTATTTAGATAAATTTGTCATAGTGTTTATTGATGATATCTTAATCTATTCACATACTAAAGAAGAGCATGCAAGGCACCTGACCTTGGTATTAGGAGTACTAAGGCAACGTCAACTTTATGCCAAGTTTTTCAAGTGTGAGTTTTGATTGGCAGAGTTCACTTTCTTGGTCACGTGATCTCAGGTGATGGAATATCTATCGATCCAGCCAAGGTTCAAGCAGTTAAGGAGTGGTCCCAACCGAAGAATGCTACAGATATTCGAAGTTTCCTTGGATTAGCAGGATATCACAGGAAATTTATTGAAGGATTCTCGAAGATTGCAACACCCCTCACTCGGTTAACAAGGAAAAACATGAAGTATGTGTGGACTGATGAATGTGAGTATAGTTTTCAGACTTTGAAACAGAGATTGACCAATGCTCCAATATTGACACTTCCTGATGAGAATGAAAAGTTTAGCATTTATTGTGATACTTCCAAGGTTTGTCTTGGCTGTGTGTTGATGCAAGATGGAAGAGTAATAGCTTATGCATCTAGACAGTTGAAAACACATGAGAAGAATTACCCTACCCACGACTTAGAATTAGCTGCAATAGTTTTTGCATTAAAAATTTGGAGATATTACTTGTATGGACAATCTTGTGAGATATTCTCTGATCATACAAGTATGAAATATATTTTCACGTAGAAAGAATTAAATATGAGGCGACGTCGATGGTTGGAATTTGTCAAGGATTATGATTTTGAAATTAAATACCACCCCGGCAAAGCGAATGTAGTGGCTGATGCTTTGAGCAGAGTGACAACATCAGTCTCGGCAATAATTATTGACATGTCATTAGCCTTAGAATATGAATTCCATAGATTCAATCTGGAAGCAGTGTCCAGCGTGTCAGCCATGCTTTCTTCTATATCCTTGAAGCCTACAATTTTGGATAGAATAAAGGAAGTTCAAGCGAATGATGTTGAATGCGATAATTATAAGTTATGCATGGATTCTACAGATAAGTCGAATTTTAATTATTCTAAAGATGGAATTCTTAAGTTTCGAAATAGATGGTTTGTTTCGGCTAATGATGAACTTCGAAAGGAAATCCTTTCTGAGGCACATTCTTCTAGACTCTCTGTCCATCCTGGAAGTACAAAAATGTACAGAGACCTTAGACAATATTATTGGTGGCCAAATATGAAAAGAAGTGTGGCAGAGTACGTAGGATCGTGTTTAGTTTGTCAACAGATTAAAGCTGAACATCAAAGACCTGCTGGAACATTGCAACCGTTACCAGTTCCCGAACGGAAATTGGAGCAAATAATGATAGATTTTGTTGTAGGATTGCTTAGGACAGCAAGGGGACATGATGCAATTTGGGTGATAGTTGATCGTTTAACCAAATCTGCTCACTTCCTGTCAATAAAGATGACATACTCGATGGATCAGCTCGCTGAATTGTATGTGCATGAGATTGTACGATTGCATGGAGTTCCAGTCACAATAGTTTCAGACCGAGATTCTAGATTTACATCTAAGTTTTGGAAGAGTTTGCATAAGGCTATGAATACGCAGCTCAATTTTAGTACAGCTTTTCACCCTCAAACTGATGGACAATCTGAAATGACTATTCAAACATTGGAGGATATGCTTCGAGCGAGCACATTAGATTTTCAGGGTTCTTGGAGTAAGTACTTATCATTGGTGGAATTTTCTTATAATAACAGTTTTCAGGCAACAATAGGTATGACACCATATGAAGCATTGTATGGACGAAAATGCAGATCTCCTTTGTATTGGGATGAGGTTGGTGAAGCACGTTTGCTTGGTCCTGATGTTGTACGACAAACAGTGGAGAAGATTACCCTCATCTGACAGAGAATCTTGACAGCTTAGAGCGGAAAAAAAAGTTATGCTGATTGTAGACGTAGAGAATTGGAGTTTGAAGTAGGTGATGAAGTTTTTCTTAAGGTATCACCATTCAAAGGAGTTGTGAGATTTGGAAAGAGAGGCAAGTTGAACCTCAGATATATTGGACCATTCACAATCTTGAAAAGGATTGGGAAGACAGCTTACCAACATCTATGGAAGGAATTCATAATGTGTTCCATGTTTCCATTTTGAAGAAGTGTATGCGGGATCCATCTCAGGTTGTAGAACAGCAGAATATTGAGGTTCATCCTACTCTTACCTACGAGGAGAAACCTGTGAAGATCCTAGACTATGCCGTAAAAGTGTTGCGCAACAAAGAGGTCCCACTGGTGAAAGTCGTATGGCATAACCAGAATATTGAGGAGGCAACTTGGGAATGCCAACAGGACATGATGGACCAATATCCAGAATTATTCCGGTATTGAATTTTGAGGAAAAAATTCTTTTAATGAGGGTGGATTGTAACACCCGGTTCTATTAAATCAAATTATTTTATCAAATTTAGATGTATATTTTTAGGGATGAAATTGGGAGAAAAAAGTGATTGGGTTAATAAGTGTTTAGGTAGGGGCATATATGTAATTGGATTATATAGTGGATAACATATTTAAGGAAAGGGTTTAATGAGGTTTAGCCGCCACTGTTTTCCACTTCCTTTTCGGTTCTCAGCTCAACAGAGTACTCTAAGAGATTCTCCCTCCGATTTCTCTAGCTTAGGTGAGTTTCCTTCGTTTACCTGGTGTTTTAGTGGCGAGATAACAGAAGGAGTACAATGTGTGTGTTTGAGAATAGGTTCGGGTTTTGGTGAAAAATTGAGAATCCACGATTAACAGAGTTCCAAACTAGTTTCCTTAGATTTCTGGTTGATTTAGGATTTAGTTTGGTGAAGATTTGATTAATGTTCTATTTATGACTTTAGGTGAGCAAACTTCTGAAGTAGCTTACAATTGTGCATTTTTCAAAAAGCCAGGTAAGTAGAGTTTGTGTGCGCCTTCGGGCTTACATCACAAAATAGTAGGATTTATACATGTTTTGTATGTTTTCCAGTACGTCATGCATCATGTTTGTTTTGGAAGCTTACGAAAATGAATTTACATATAATGGCATGGTAAGGCATGAACAGAATTAATCAGATCGGCTATTAAGGGAACTAATCTGCCCCTTAATCGAGTTAGAAGATGTATGACTTTAGGAAAATTGATCCACTTCCCAATGGACAGAAGGATCAGATCAGCTATTAAGGGAACTAATCCGCCCCTTAATCGAGTTAGAGGATGTATGACTTTAGAAAAATTGATCCACTTCTCAATGGACAGAAGGATCAGATCAGCAGAGAACGAGTATGAATTCAACTGAGTTGTGAAAGTAGAAACCGTATGAATAGGATTTATGTTTCAGCATTTCATTTCATTATTACTCTACTTATTTAGCATTAGGCTAATAGATGAGTTTTTGTGATGTAGGTGCTGAGGTAACTACATGTGAATTCTCTGAGTTTACTGATGAATAGGCGCAGTTGATGGAATGCATACTTGCCACGACCTGGTGCATTGATAAGGCGGTTTGACTAGTGTCGTCATGTGATGAATTTTTATGGATAAAGGTTTAGTTAATGTGAGATTAGAATTCTGATAGCAGTGATAGTTTTAAATGTTTCGATATGCTTTTGAAATGATTCTGATGATAAACATGGTTGATTTTGATGGGAGTTATTTTCTGAAGTTTGAGTAAGTTGTGGTTTTAAGTTGTTTTGAACGCTTGCTGTCAAAGTTTATAAGCCCTCTTAGTAGTCAGGATTGTCTAAGATTGGGTGTATAATCGGTCAAATTATGCTTCTGTCTTGAGGATAGTTGTCCAAAGTTGATAGGGAAAAATAGTAGTCTATTCCGTAGACAAGTGAGTTATGTAGTCTGCGTGGACGAATAAGGTATAAGTAGTCAGTGTGGACGAGTGCATTATATAGTTTGCGTGGACGAATAAGGCATAAGTAATCTGCGTGGACGAGTGCGTTAAGTAGCCTATGCGGATTAGAGAGTGGAGTAAGTTGTGTGGACGACTAAGTTAAATAAGTCACGTGGGTGAACGATTAGGTCACGTGGCTTGTGGACGACAAATTTAAGTAAGTCTATGGACGTTGGGTCCGTATGGACGTTGGGTCCGTGGACGATGAGTTCGTATAATCCCGTGGTCGATAAGGTCACGTGGATCTTGGGTGACAATTTAAATGAGGCACATGGTCTGTGGACAAAAACCCATAGTCGTTAAATCCCTGTAGTCGTGGACGAGAACATCGTCCACAGTTGAGGTATGTTGTCATCTGAAACGCTGTCGTCTAAATTAAGGCTGTCTGTAGTAACATCATCCAAAGTCGCTCGTCCGGAGCTCGTCGTCCAGAGTCGTAGACAAACTCTGTGATCGACAAACCTCTTAGTATTGTCGAACTGTTTGCAGGTGGTGTAGGGAAGCTTTAAACGATGTTGAACCCGAAGTTTTGTTAGCCTGTATTCATCATGATTCTGTTTAAATAATATGATTTTTCCGCTGCAAGTTTTTATGTTTTAAATAATGTCGTTTTTGACGGTTGAGTGAAGATTTTAAAAAATATATATATATTTCTTAGTCCTGTTTAGTGTTATGAGTAGCGAACCGGTTTTTAAAAATTTGGGCCATTACATAGAGTTTCCACGTAAAATTCGGTGTCCATTATTTTCTCGTTTTTCTTTTTCGGTTTTCTTGAATCGTTCGTTACAGGTGGATTAGGGCGTATAATCCTAACACTATACTCATAAAAACAGACACAATTCATCAAATGGAAATTCATCTCCAATGACTATCCAGAAAGCCTTTTTAAACAACATCATATATGTAATATACGTGAATTAAATAGTACCAAGGATCCTAAAATGAACGTCTATACATTTTTCATAACTAAACACCCCTCAGCCCGAACACATCCCAAAGTACCCAAAATACTTATCCTTGGCTCCCACGGGTCAAAAGGCACCGACTGTACAGTGCACTCCCGCAGGCATGTTCCTTCAATCCACTCTTTCCTCGTGTGGAGGAACATCTTCCTCACCTTGATCGAGATCACCTACACCATAAAGACACCTATGAGAATAAATCTCAGTAAATTCTACGTAAATGTCTACGCATGATCATGTATGTTCAATGCTATGAAAGCCGTCCATGTCATTTCATTTATTAGTACGTGTCAGTCTATGGTTATCGGAAACGCTCGACAGATTGATAGGGCACGTCAAGCGGTTAGACAGCTCACACCATCTGAAGGGAGGGAAACCCGCTCACCACGAAATGCCGGGTCTGAACCTCATCCTCGATAACCCCATGCCATGGTTATTTACTGTGATACTTTACTTTCATTCTTTACATTTCCATTTTCATGAAATCAATGCACAAATTCCTTTTTCATGACATTTATAAACAATGATGCATGACAAACAATAGCATAACATAAACATACATCGTGTATACCGTCAAGACGATAAAAGCGTAACCTATAAAAGCCACTAATCCTAACTACCCAACTAAAGGAATTCAACAAACCAAGCACCAACAATCCTCAACACAAATTCCGACATATGGTGCAGGCCAATCAGCAACAGTAAGTCACGAGAACTTACCTGTTGTCCTTAGCACACCGAGCTCCGTCCTTGAACTTTGTTCACCTAAGCCAATCCACAACACACGGCATTAAAACCGAGTCTAAACAATCAAATTTTGAAGACTAGCAAAATCCCTAATTAAAGGGTATCTCCTAATACCACAATACTCTTTTCTCAGGCGTTTTACCGAGCAATCCGAGCTCAACATATTCTAAACCCCCATTAATGGAGTTTCTAATCATTTCTACTTCCATATTTTAACCTAAATTCATCAAACCACTCCACTTTCAATAAAAACTCTACTTCTTCCCTCGAGAGCCTCAAATGCTGTAGCTTAATGTTTTCTAGCGAGACCTGATAGTTTCGCCAACATCACCAGCAAAACCCTAACTAATTAAAATCTAGAAATAGAAAACTAACAGTCCAAAAAGCATAGAATCTTACCTAGGGTCGGGATTGGAGAAGAAAACACAAAGGAAACTTGTTGATCGGAGGAGCAACGATGATGAATCGTGGGGGAATGCCGGGGAGGAGAAAAATATCCAGAGAATGTGATTTTCACTCTGAAAATTTGTAAGTGACGAGAAGGAGGGGGAAAATTAAGTTTATTATAAAATTTTGGCTTGCAAAATTACTTATTTGCCCTTCTTTATGATTTTCCATTTATTCCTCCACTTATTCGTTAATTGATCTATCGATCTGGTTTTTCCAAATTTTCTTATTTCACCAATAATTTCAATTTATTACCAGGGCTTTATTGAAACTTTTCGTTCGCAAAATAGACTTAATTTGACATATTTACAAAAATGCCATTATATATTAGAATAATAAAAATTCCGTAAAATCGGATGTTACACAACATTTGTTTTGCTTCTATTTGCGCTTGGGGTCGACACTTGCATTTGGGGTCGACACTCGAATTACTCGAATTTCCTCTGTCTCCATTTCTTCAGAAGTTCGGTTGACACTTTAATTTATCGGTCGACACTTGTTTTTCTTCTATTTGCGCTTGGGGTCGACACTCGAATTAATCGAATGTCCTCTGTCTCCATTCCTTCAGAAGTTCAGTCGACACTTGAAGCACTCCGAACTGGGTTTTCTTTCTTTTAGCTATTACACACTTGATAAATTTCATTAATACTAAATACCTTTCTTCAAGGGCACTAAATACCCTTCTTCAAGGGCACTCTCAATTTAGGTATTTGCAAAAATATTTACTCCTTAAGTTTCATCATCCATCACTCTATAAAAATGTCTTTTTGTTAAACACATTATAATTAAATATCATCAAAAACTCATTATCTTAAACTCATTTTAAGGTTACAAATTTGTCTTCCCGAGCTTTGATATTTGTAACTTTTTATTTATTTATTTCGAACTTATTGGCAAACGTTGGCCTTCTTGTTAATCTATATTATATGTATGCATGTTAGACATTTTAGGATTAGATGAATGTTAGGATTAGTTGGTGGCTTGGTTAAAGATTTGGCCCACTTGAAGTTGAAGACATGGCTAGCAAGCCCAAAGGATGGACCAAATGAAAGCCCAACTCACTCAAAACCCTAGCCTACCACCATTAGGCCTATATATTCATGGTATTGGTGCTTGTAATTTTTTTTTGCAAATGTTTATTAGCATACTCGGATTTACTTTTCTTCAATAGAAGAAGCTTGGAGCAAGAAGCACCAAGGTAAGCTCGATTGACATCAACTGAAGGGTTGCGCCCCCGAAACCGCTCTTCAAGCTTGGTAGCTTGTTGGAGTGGATTTTGCCATCTTCTTCTTCATTCTTTTGAGAGTGGAAAGTAGCAAAAAGTGGCTGTAACCGATCCTTGAATCGAGTTCTTTTCCTTTGAAGAAAACTCTTGCCAAAAGCTTCATAATAGCATCCATTGGCCGATTCTCGGAAACATTCGATAACTCCTTCATATCAACGAATCTGGACCACGCCTTTCACCAGCACACATCTCACTCACATCACTAAACTCACTTGAAATTTCATGTCATTTTGAGTACTTTTGATATTCCATTTGCATCTTTCATTTTTGGGTTTTCAGTTTTTGCTAACCAGGGAACTAATGGTCCTTTTTTGAGTCTCTTGAACTGTGTTTGCAGCTCGGAGCTCAACAGGTTGCATTTGAGAAAATCCTACAAATCAGAGCCTAAACCCAAAAAAATCCAAAAACCCTTCTTGAAAATCGCCCAAACCGATCTAAAAATGTCCCCACAAACTTTTATTGGTCGAAAGGTTTCCCAGACGACAAACAGGGAGGAGTAACCGCAGCTGTCGCAGATGGAATTTCAAAACTAAGCATGTGAGGAGCAATTCAAGCAGGATATGTCAAACCGCTCAATTATCTATGGAAAGACTGCAAACTTTAGTGGTTGGGAGTCATTGGAGATCAAGGAGATGTTTGACAACATCTACATGCAAGGGGTGTATGACATGCAAGGAGATAGCTGTGATAGAGTGGTTCGCCTATTTTATGTGAACTTGGTTAGTACAAGGAGGACTGGATGCGTGGAGTCGTACCTAGTCGGTACGGATATTGTCATCTCGACAAGCGTTATCAACGAATTAATTGGATTTGATGAAGAAGACGTGGAGAAATATTATCGCTCTTCCTGAGAGTGTGATTTTGCTCGGACAATAGAGGGAATGAAGTTCATAAGGTAAATCCATTGCAATTCAAACATTGCAGGCTTCGTGAAGCCAGGATCGAAGTCCTTGAACGTCAAGGCTCGGGTTGTTCACAACCTGATCAGCCACACCCTATTGCCAGGGGATGGACACAGAGATCTTCTATATTATGTAGAAGCTATACAGCGGCGCGACGTTCGACCCAGGATTCATGATTGTAAGTCACATGCACGAGGTAAGGCGAACAAAAAACAAGAGTCTGCCGTTCGGTTCATTCATTTGGAAGATCGTAGAGCAATCTCAGCTTCATGTGCTCAGAGGAGAGCATATCAGATCGCACAAATCTGGCGATGTATTTGACAGGATTCATCTTACTCGGATGGACCTGGTCGAAGTTAACGGGTCTTGGATGCCAAAGGGAGATCATGGAGCCTCTACATGTTGGGATGTTCTGATGGAGGACGCCACCGCCACCACCCCTGCCACCAAGAATGCCGATGCCACTGCCACCGAGGATGCCACCGCCACCGTCATCACACTGCCATTGTACCACCACGAGACTAGTAGGTGGGAGCAGTGGTTTGACAGGATAGATAACTATCTTGTCGAGATGAGGCAGAGGCTGGACAGGATGCACGACACGTGGGATCAGAGATGGGGCATCATGCAGAAAAGGCAGGATTTGATGAGATTGTCCCAAATATGGCTCAAAGACGCCTTCGAGCATTGGCGTGCAGGTGAAGGCGGCGAGGGCGACAATGCCCCACCTCCACCCTTACCGTAGTTTAGTTTATGTTGGATATTTCTTTTAATGTATTCCTTATGTTGTATATTTAATTGAATTAAAGTAATTAACGTGTTTTGATATTTAAATGTACTTTACTTTTCATTTTTATATTTTGATGTTTATTATACGTATTGGATTCTGGTTGTTGGGTCTATATTTGTTATTTGAATTTGCAGGAACTGTTTGAAGATAGCTATGAAAGAGTCATAAAAAAAACGAAACTCTGTTCATTTTTTCATTTTTTTTTGTTTAAATAAACTGAAACAAATAAATAATTCTAATTTGAATAACATTTAATAGATAAGTATTCTTAACATAAACTAAAATAAATAAAAATTTATTTACAAAAATTACAATTTGAGATATCTTCGGGATGTAAAAACTTAATGCGTGCAATTAAAATTAAACCACGTGTTAAATGAATTAATTAATTAAACTACGTAATGTATTTATTTAATGAGTAATTATCGATTTTAACAAAGTACTATGCACTTTATTTCAGTTAATCCCCTGTACTAAAAAAAACTGGCAGATCAAAGTATAGAATTTGGTTTGCCGATTTTTTTAGTACAGAGGGCAAATTGAAAAAAGTATAGTATAGGGTTCAATTCGATAATTACCCTATAAAAAAATATATCTAAAAGAATTTAAAAATATTAATAAATAATTAAAAAATAATAAAATAGTAATAGTAGCAAAATAATATTTAATGAAATATACATTAATATTCATGGATAATACCTTTTATTTGAGTACACCAAGTTGAGAAATAGAGATTGATATATTCTAGAGAAGAGAAAAGTAGAAAAAGAAGAAGACGACAGAGAGAAAGTAATCTGTTGTATATTTTTCCTTACTAGTGCGATATTACAAATGTACAGTATATAGAAAAAAGGTAGATAATAAAGGAAATAAATAAAAAGGAAATAATGACTAATTTAATCTAATTGAACGACTATGCATACGCTAACATCCCCCCTCAAGAGTAAGGCCATTGGCCGAAGATCTTAGATATAAAGATAGAAAAACTTGAAGGTGGGAGAGGCTTGGTAAGAGCATCGGCAAGCTGATTCTGTGAAGGAGTAAACTGAACCAGTAACGATTTTCATTGTACCTTTTCTCGAACAAAGTGGAAGTCAATTTCAACATGTTTGGATTTTGAGTGTAACACGGGGTTGGATGCTAGATATTTCGCACTCAAGTTATCACAAAAAATGATAGGGATATCAGGTGATGTAATACCAATTTCACGGAGTAAGGATTGAAGCCAAAGAATTTCGGCTACTCCATTTACGACGCTTCGATATTCAGACTCCGTGCTTGATCGAGAGATGGCCTTTTGTTTTGTTGAGGACCAAGAGATAGGGTTTGTGCCCAAAAATATGCAATAGCCACTCGTGTTTTTTCGATCATCCGAACAAGAAGTCCAGTCTACATCTGTATAACAGGTCAGGTTAAAATGAGGCGAAGGAGAGAAGGAGATACCTAAAGATAGTGTCCCTTGAAGATAACGGAGAATACGCTTAACGGATTTCCAGCGAACATCTGAAGGTGCATGCATAAATTGACAAACTTTGTTGACGGCAAAGGCAATGTCTGGTCTTGTAAGACAACAATATTGGAGACCGCCTACAATGCTACGATAAGTAGAGCCATCAAGTAACGGAGTACTAGAATTCTTGGATAGTATTGGGCCTGATACCATCAGAGTAGGCACAGGGTCGCAAGAACTCATCTTAGCCTTATGAAGTAATTCAGAAATATACCGAGATGGAGAAAAATGCATACAAGTAGGAGTTCGAGTAACCGAAATGCCAAGGAAAAAGAAGAGAGGACCAAGGTCACGAATTACAAACTGACGATGTAAATAATGGAGAAACTGGGCCATAAGAGAAAGGGAGTTACTCGTCAGAATAATATCGTCGACATACACCAACATGAGAATAATGGAGGAGTGCTTCCGACAAATAAATAAAGATGTATCTGATTTTGATGCTGAGAAACCCCATGCAAGCAAAGCAGAGTACAACTTATTGTACCAAGCTCGAGGAGACTGTTTTAGTCCATATAAGGCTTTCCGTAGTAGGCAAACACCAGAACATTAGAAGGATCAACAAACCCTGTGGGTTGTTTCGTATACACCGTGTTAGTGAGATCTCCATGAAGAAAAGCGTTACTGACATCAAGCTGTCTAATAATCCAACCAAGAGAGAAAGCCAACGATAAAATAGTGCGAATGGTTGTAGGTTTGACAACCGGGCTAAAAGTTTCATCATAGTCGATGCCTTCAGTCTGATCATACCCTTTTGCCACTAAACGGGCCTTATATCGGTGGACAGAGCCATCAGAGTTAAGCTTGACTTTAAAAACCCATTTACAACCAATAAGCTTGGCACCTTGAGGTAGAGAAACAAGTTACCACGTGTCATTCTTGTGGAGAGCTGAAATTTCTTCTTGCATAGCAATCATCCAATGATGGCTTTTAGAAGCTTGCTGGAAAGTTGTTGGTTCAAGATGTAAAGTGGCTTGGGCTTGTAGAGCTTTTGGCTTAAAAATGCCATCTTTGGAGCGGGTTCTCATGGAATGATGATTGACGGTAAGTAAATTATCTCTTAGGTTTGAGGTGATAATTGGGGTAGGAGACGGGAGAGGAGGTGCTATGGAAAAGGTAGGAGAAGTAGTGGAGTTGGTAGGTATAGAGGTCGGGTAAGATGTGAGGGTGGAAAGGGAATGGTGGAAAAGGTAATGACGTGAGTGGGACCGAGAAGGAAGTAGGTGATGTAGAGGAGGAAGTATATGTAGAAAAGGGGAAGGATGACTCATCAAAGGTGACATGACAGGTGACATAAATTTTATTTGACATATAATTTAGGCATAGATAGCATTTGTGATGAGGAATGTACCCGAGAAATGCACAAGGAAGGGAGCGAGGCTGTAATTTATGAGTGTTGAAAGGACGAAGGAAGGGAAAACAGAGACAGCCAAAAACACGTAGTGATGAGTAAGGTAGAATAGACCCAAACAAACATTCAAACGGGGATTTGTTGTTTAAAATAGAAGTAGGTAGATAATTTATTAAAGTAGTGGCAGTAGCTGTAACACCCGGCATTTTTGGCCGGGAAATTATCTCTCGAATTATTGAACGAGATTAGGTTTATATTAATATAATGAATGTTTTGGTGAAATTTGTTGGGTTTTTTAGTGGAAACTAAATAGAAGTGTAACCAAAACAAATCACTAGTCAGGAACCAATGGAGGGGCAGTTTAGGTAAGAATTAAAGTTGGTGGGAGGAAGCCAATGGATGAGAGCCAAGTGTTCAACTTGTTGAAGAAGCTAAGTTCTTCCTCTCTTCTCTTCCTCCTACGTTAAACACTTCTCATCTTTCATTCTCTTCTCTGCTCTCTCTCTTCCAGACGACGTGCGACGAATCCCAAATTTCATCTTCCCTTATTTTTCACCATTTTCTCGTTGAAGGTTTGAGACTCACCGAGACGTTCAAGACTTGCAACTCACGGACAGCAGGTAAGTTCCGGCGTAGGTTTGGCCCTTAAGGCCCTACATCACGGAGGTCCTAGGTTTTCCATTTCTGTCGGGTTGTTGTTGGGTAGATAAGTCATAGGTTATGTTCTGAGTTATCTGTGTTTTGCTTTTCGTCTTGCTGTGTTATTCCCGTAGCCTGTTTGTATTAAGTTTAAGCACTGTAAAAGTTCATGCATACACGTTTTTCCCGAAAATCATGCAAATGTTTTTCAGCACCGGATTTGAAGTTATTAAAAATGTGAATGTAATGTATGGTTAAGTGTGGACGAGGACTGGCATCCTGTCATGTACTCCTGTTATGTCCTGTTGTGGCATGTACTTCTGTTGCGCCAGCTCTTCTTCTCACTTATACCTTCCTGTCCAGTGAAACGTAATGTAATGTAATATTCATGTATTTGAAAATGTTCATGCATAGCACATGCATCACTGCATTTTAACATGTTCTTACTGAGCTCTAGGCTCATAGTTGAACTCCCTGATGTAGGTACGGACCCCGTAGATCAGGATTTTGTGCCTCAGGCCGACAAATAGGTGGTTGGTGGCTCGAGCTTTCGGGGGTGGTTGTGGCAGCCAGACATATTTCTGACCCGAGAGTGAGGTTCTTTTTAAATGAATGTAATGTCTGTATAGTCTATATGGGAATTCTGTTGGGATTTTGATAATGTATAGGTTTTGGTGTTTAAGTTTTTAAACCTCTGTATTTGACAATTGTATATATGTTCTGAAGTATTCTGGAACTGTTTGGAATATTTTCCTTTTAGGTTGGACATGAATTGCCTCAAGTTTTAGAGCTATCCATGCAGTTTAAATTCTTGAAATCCGTCATGTTGTCAAGCATGTTTTAAAACTGTATTTTGAATCGGGTTTTGGGGTTTTGATGTTTTTGTGTCAAATGAAGTAAGTCGTCAAACAGAGGGGGTAGCAGATCGATCGCCTGGGATAGCCGATCGATCTGCGGAGCAAATGTTATGTCTTCAAGTCTTCAAGTTTTCCTTCTATAAAACAGTCGTCCACGTCCACTGTAAAACAGTCGTCCACGCCTTCTGTAAAACAGTCGCCCATGCCCTCTGTAAAACAGTTGTCCATTTTGCCTTTATATTTAGTGTAACGCCCCCGAACCCACCCTGGCTCGGTGCGCTACTTTGCTAATCAAACCCACATTGAAACATAATTTAAACTAGGCCTAGACTCGCTAATTACCATTACTCCTAACCGCTAAGCACCACGGCTTTTTCTCCGAAAATTTCGGCAGAGTAACGCCTGAAAATGTCGCCTCCAAAAATGCTAAGTACCTGCACACAAACCAATTCCCAACCAGATCCAGAATATTCTTACTCAGCTAATCACTCACTATCCAGCATACAAAATCTCCAATAATAGAAAAATGGGAAACTAAAATACTAACATTCCCAAATGTAGAAAATCCACAGGTTAGGGCGACCTATCACCCTTAACTTAACTATATACAACAATAAACATTTACAATAACCACCAAAATATTAAACCCCACATCTCCGAAGACCATGGTCGACACGCCCCGACAACTGCCCGCACCGGCATACCGCGTACATCAACGACTGTGTCCCAATCCTAGCTTTCCTCGAAGCTTTAATCTGTACTCCTGTCGTCACCTACACCACAGAACACACACACACACGTAAGCTTACGCTTAGCAAGTAGGGGATAACAAATATAAACAAATGCAATCCACAATTAACCCTCACACAACCCTAACACAACCACACACACACGCTCAACACGACAACGCAACGCAACAACACAACTTCCCAATGCAACTCAACAACATCACAATGCAATCAACCTAACACAATGCAGTTTCTAACTCTCAGTTGTGTTCGTTTGCTGATCGTTGCTTTAATCACGACATTTACGTATTTTAGTCAATCATCCTTCATAGAGGTCCCCTCGGGGTGCTACTACCAGCAACCTCAGCCCGACAAGGCACACTAATCAGGATCTCGTGTTTTAGCCGGTCATCTCTCATAGAGTTCCCTTCGAGGTGCTACTACCAGCAACCTCAGCCCGACAAGTCACCCTATTCGAGATGCATTTTACATTTACGTATCTTAGCCAGTCATCCTTCACAGAGGTCCCCTCGGGGTGCTACTACCAGCAACCTCAGCCCGACAAGGCCCACTATTCAGGATCTCGTGTTTTAGCCGGTCACCTCTCATAGAGTTCCCCTCGGGGTGCTACTACCAGCAACCTCAGCCCGACAAGTCACCCTATTCGAGATGCATTTTACATTTTACTTTATCTGATTACATTCATGCTCACAATGCCAAACAATGCCACTAATCGTTTCTAACGTGCTATACCATGATGCCTGCTTCAAATATGCAATACCACACAAAACCATCAACACAACAACACAAGTCAACAATACAACACCAAACAAACAAACATCCCCCGAGGCTATGGACTACGATGCATTTCACACTATGATGCAAGTCGCACAAATACTTAACCAGACCAAACCAAAACAAAGCAAAGCAATCAACCAACAATGCTCAACCAACAAAGAAGACAACTAAACAACAAACAACAAACCTACCGTTCCGTGGTGTAGGCCCGAAGGCAAAACACAAACGTCCTCTACTTACCTGAACTCTGGCACCGCACTTACTCGCTTTGACTATGTACATTTGCCCACTCGGTAACCTATCACATTCACAAAATTCACTTAAGCATCACTATTCACTTCTAAAGAATATTTAAACTAACTCTAACTACAACTATTCAAACTTCTTTAAAATTAAGCCTACATACACCAACTTACTCTCAAACTATTATTTCTAGCCTAATCCAACTAAAGCCTAACTAAATGGGCCACCAATTTGGGTTGGGTAAAAACGGACCCGAACTTCAAACGCGCGTAACTTTCGCGTCGGATATCGGAATCGAACGATTCCAGCGGCCACGTACTCCTCTAATAACCTATTTTAACCTGCCAAAAGGACTTTGAAAACAAACGACTCTAGCTAGGTCAAAAATCAGAAAACCCGAACTGCCCCTTCACCCGAAAAATTCCCTTTTCCAACTTTCCATCAATTCACACTCAATTCTTCACCAATCAACCACATATACCCTCAATTAGCATAAACTAATCAAAAATCTCGAATTACAAGCAAAAACCCGAAATGCCCCAAAGAGGGCTTTCTGAATTTCGCCCAAATCGGGCTCCTCACAACCAGACGACAAAAGCCGGTCCAAGGGTCGGCGAACTCACGCCGGAAACACCCAAAATCGGCCGGTGATCGGAGCTCAATCGAGCTCGTCACTCTCGGCCACAACAAAACGGAAAACAGGGCAAAAATGGCTTACCCGTTGGATTTGTGCGCGGAGACGGGCCGAAAATGGTAGACCTGGAAGCGCCGCCGTCGTCTGGCCTAAAAACAGCGAGAGTCACCGGTGTTCGTCGTCCCTCTCCCTCGTCTCTCCCCTGTTCGCGCTCTCGGCCGTCGGGCTCGACGAACAACAGAATGCGATTCTGTTGTTTGTTTTGTTTTTTTTTTATTTTTATTAATAATAATAATAATAATAATTTCTATTAAACATTAACAAATCATCAATTACCGATTTGCCCTCCCGTACATTCGGCCTCTTCGAATTTCGTTAAATCTCGTTATTAATTTAACCTAACCCTCGGCTTAATTTCATGAGAAATACTTGAACCTAAATAAAAACCATTTACTTTTCTTTTAAATTAATTAAAACAACCAATTTATTAATCTGTTATTTTCTCTCCAATTTTCCTCTACAAAAAAAAAACCCGGGTGTTACAATCCACCCTCCTTACAAAAATTTTATCCTCAAAATTTGTGGCCTTGTTATTCCTCAGTGTACTCATCTCATCTCACCTACCCAATACCCTTACTCACCTATCGGGTACTACATGCCTCAACTCACAAGTCCACTAACTATAATTCATATCCTCAAACCCTTCTAACTGAATTCTCAACTTAAATCCTTGATCACCTAGTAAATTTATCACTACGGAGCAATCTTATTCGTCCTATTAGTTAACATCACTTGGCCTTACATAACTACCTCAAGTCTTCAACTCACTTCAATATCGTGACCCTAAGAATTCAATCCATATCCTTCTTACTATAAATCCTCAAAATTTCATTCTCTTCTACTCACCTAACCATAAATGACAAGTTCCCATGTCTTCACTATATCTTCAAAGTCTTACATTACGACCTCAAATCTCAAAAAAAAAAAAAAATCTCCAAAACTACCTCCATGTTATAACATCAAGAACTCAAAAATAACATCTTATCCTAAATCCTCAAATTTAAATTCTCCACTACTCTAACATTTCATTCCTAATTTATCTCGAATCATCACGACATTTCATTAATCACGACATTTCATTAATCATGTAGACACTATCCTTGTACACTTTTTACTATTTAAATCTATTCCTCATTCTTCAAGTACTATCAGAGTTCTCATAATTACCTTCTCTATGCTTAATTTGTTCAACTTCTACCATAGTTGCTACCAGACCTTATAAATTTTTTAGATTTAACTAACTCCTTCCCAACTATTCGCTCCATACTCTAACTCGTATCGTTCTTATTTAATATCTTTTAAATTCCTCAACTTCACATGAAACACTAAATCTTTAATGACTAATCTTTTTATCTTAATCTTTCATTAGAGTTAACTAATCTCCTCAATCACGAAAATAACGGTTTCAAACTTTGTTACATACGAGTCCTTATCCTTAATACACTCAAACGTTCTTCATGCAAATTCCTTCACTTTATAATTTCTATCTCTCCTCAAATCATAGTCTCCATACTTAACAATTTTTCTCACATTTATACAATATCTCATTTCACTAGGTTTTCTCTCCGAAATTTACTAACCAATCTACTCTCTTTTCCTCTACCACTCGAGTTCTAACTATACTCCCCAAAACCATGCCGCTCCAAAAATATTTTCGCACCTCTACAATCACCATTGATTGAATAATCTCCTAAGACAGTACCCCTTCCTTAAGGTTCAACCGGTTTTCTATCTGAGTATCTAACATAAAGCTTTAACTCTTTACTATCACAAATGCATTGACTTTTCTAACTCTAATTAGATCTCTAAACTTCCTTCCTCAATCACCGGTCTAGTTTGATGCTGCTTATTAGTTCAAGTATTTATATAAGTAATCCTAAATCTCTTCTCTACACTTACATATATCAGCCAATCAAGACAATTTATACCTCAAACAATCATGACATTTCCTTAGTTATTCCAACACAACCCTCATTCTCAAAGCTCTCATTTTCTCACTTACCTCACTCTTCACCCACTAACATAGTTCAAACGCATAACTTAGTCTAACTTTCATAACTATGTACTCTTACACATTTTATTAGTTTTAACTTAATCACTCCTTACCTTATCCTTTCAAACTTTTACAAGTTAATTCTCAATATCCTCTAAGTTCTTCAACTTCATATGAGGGCTAACTCTCTTATCCTAACTCTCTCTCTTAGTTAACTACTCTCTCTCATATGTCCGTCCCGAATCTAGAATTTAATATCAGCGTTCTTCTAGCTTACATCTCCCATCCTCTACTAATACTCGAGTTCTCATTCACATCTCACTCTTAAATTCGCCAACTCTTAAGCTTATCAACTCTTTACGACATCAGCTGTTTCGACTTCGTTACATACGAGTCGAACCCTCGAAACTTTCTAACTTAAACTTTATCCATAAGGCATGCCAAAGTTCTTTGACGAATTCTCATTATTCTCATTCAACAACTTTTATATCTGTTTAGATTGTATTCCACTCAGGATTCTCTCCAAAGTTTAATAACCAAATCTACTCTATTTTGCCCTTCCAACTCGCCCAGTCTCCTACCCGTTACATTGCTACAATGGTACTCACTCATTCTAATTATACCTCTTAACCTCACTTAATTTGACAATCAATCAAACTTATAACTTCCTCTCATTTAGACTAGGCTCCCTTCTAGGTTTTTCTTGCATAAAGTTCATTAAAATTTTCCCCTTAACAATTTACTTAAGCTAGGCACTCAAATACAATTTACATTTATATAATTCTAATCTTCTATGACGGGCTACCAAATCCCTCAAGATTCCCCAAATTTTAATCTGAATTTCGTTTCACCTCACAAATATACTTCAATCCTCTAACATCTCATATTTGTCAGTTTCCTATCCTATCTCTAAGTAAATCCCTATACTTCCATCCTTGGTCCTACTAAATTACTCAGTTCATACCCTCAATCATTCACTTAAACTAAACCCTTGAATACAATTTATATCTATATACTTCCATTGTACGTAACTCTAACTATCTCACCTTGCTATCTCATCTTATCTACATAATGTACTAAGGGTCTCTCAATGGTTTAGGACATCTATCTTTTCTTACATAAGATGTAACTCTTAAAGGGAAACTCATCCTAACATACTCTAATCTCTCTATCCTCAATCCTACTTGTATCTATTCTACGGATGTCACCTTGTCTGTTTAGCTTTTCAAATAAATTCCTAACCATTAAATTCCTAGCTATTCGAACCATAGGTTTACTACGTCTATAAGTTGGCTAATAGAATCCACCGAAGTTGTCATAGTACTTTCGAGATTTTCGTTCTAAGCCTAAACAAGATTAAACAATCTAAACTCAGCTCTAAACAACTAAAAGAAAAGAATTACTTACAGTCGGTGAAGCACGTTGCATGGCGGCCGGCATTGTCGGGTAATCATTTGAACGACTCAACCATTTATGCTCTGATACCATCTTGTAACGCCCCCGAACCCACCCTGGCTCGGTGTGCTACTTTGCTAACCAAACCCACGTTGAAACATAATTTAAACTAAGCCTAGACTCGCTAATTACCCTTACTCCTAACCGCTAAGCACCACGGCGTTTTCCCCGAAAATTTCGGCAGAGTAACGCCTGAAAATGTCGCCTCCAAAAATGCTAAGTACCTGCACACAAACCAATTCCCAACCAGATCCAGAATATTCTTACTCAGCTAATCACTCACTATCCAGCATACAAAATCTCCAATAATAGAAAAATGGGAAACTAAAATACTAACATTCCCAAATGCAGAAAATCCACAGGTTAGGGCGACCTATCACCCTTAACTTAACTATATACAACAATAAACATTTACAATAACCACCAAAATATTAAACCCCACATCTCCGAAGACCATGGTCGAGACGCCCCGACAACTGCCCGCACCGGCATATCGCGTACATCAACGACTGCGTCCCAATCCTAGCTTTCCTCGAAGCTTTAATCTGTACTCCTGTCGTCACCTACACCACGGAACACACACACACACACACGTAAGCTTACGCTTAGCAAGTAGGGGATAATAAATATAAACAAATGCAATCCACAATTAACCCTCACACAACCCTAACACAACCACACACACACGCTCAACACGACAACGCAACGCAACAACACAACTTCCCAATGCAACTCAACAACATCACAATGCAATCAACCTAACACAATGCAGTTTCTAACTCTCAGTTGTGTTCGTTTGCTGATCGTTGCTTTAATCACGACATTTACGTATTTTAGTCAATCATCCTTCATAGAGGTCCCCTCGGGGTGCTACTACCAGCAACCTCAGCCCGACAAGGCACACTAATCAGGATCTCGTGTTTTAGCTGGTCATCTCTCATAGAGTTCCCCTCGGGGTGCTACTACCAGCAACCTCAGCCCGACAAGTCACCCTATTCGAGATGCATTTTACATTTACGTATCTTAGCCAGTCATTCTTCACAGAGGTCCCCTCGGGGTGCTACTACCAGCAACCTCAGCCCGACAAGGCCCACTATTCAGGATCTCGTGTTTTAGCCGGTCACCTCTCATAGAGTTCCCCTCGGGGTGCTACTACCAGCAACCTCAGCCCGACAAGTCACCCTATTCGAGATGCATTTTACATTTTACTTTATCTGATTACATTCATGCTCACAATGCCAAACAATGCCACTAATCGTTTCTAACGTGCTATACCATGATGCCTGCTTCAAATATGCAATACCACACAAAACCATCAACACAACAACACAAGTCAACAATACAACACCAAACAAACAAACATCCCCCGAGGCTATGGACTACGATGCATTTCACACTATGATGCAAGTCGCACAAATACTTAACCAGACCAAACCAAAACAAAGCAAAGCAATCAACCAACAATGCTCAACCAACAAAGAAGACAACTAAACAACAAACAACAAACCTACCGTTCCGTGGTGTAGGCCCGAAGGCAAAACACAAACGTCCTCTACTTACCTGAACTCTGGCACCGCACTTACTCGCTTTGACTATGTACATTTGCCCACTCGGTAACCTATCACATTCACAAAATTCACTTAAGCATCACTATTCACTTCTAAAGAATATTTAAACTAACTCTAACTACAACTATTCAAACTTCTTTAAAATTAAGCCTACATACACCAACTTACTCTCAAACTATTATTTCTAGCCTAATCCAACTAAAGCCTAACTAAATGGGCCACCAATTTGGGTTGGGTAAAAACAGACCCAAACTTCAAACGCGCGTAACTTTCGCGTCGGATATCGGAATCAAACAATTCCAGCGGCCACGTACTCCTCTAATAACCTATTTTAACCTGCCAAAAGAAATTTGAAAACAAACTACCCTAGCTAGGTCAAAAATCAGAAAACCCGAACTGCCCCTTCACCCAAAAAATTCCCTTTTCCAATTTTCCATCAATTCACACTCAATTCTTCACCAATCAACCACATATACCCTCAATTAGTATAAACTAATCAAAAATCTCGAATTACAAGCAAAAACCCAAAATGCCCCAAAGAGGGCTTTCTGAATTTTGCCCAAATTGGGCTCCTCACAACCAGACGACAAAAGCCGGTCCAAGGGTCGACGAACCCACGCCAGAAACACCCAAAATCGGCCGGTGATCGGAGCTCAATCGAGCTCGTCACTCTCGTCCACGACAGAACGGAAAACAAGGCAAAAATGGCTTACCCGTCGGATTTGTGAGCGGAGACGGGCCGAAAATGGTAGACCTGGAAGCGCCGCCGTCGTCTGGCCTGAAAACGGCGAGAGTCGCCGGCGTTCGTCGTCCCTCTCCCTCGTCTCTCCCCTGTTCGCGCTCTTGGCCGTCGGGCTCGACGAACAACAGAATGCGATTCTGTTGTTTGTTTTGTTTTTTTTTTTTATTTTTATTAATAATAATAATAATAATAATTTCTATTAAACATTAACAAATCATCAATTACCGATTTGCCATCCCGTACATTCGGCCTCTTCGAATTTCGTTAAATCTCGTTATTAATTTAACCTAACCCTCGGCTTAATTTCATGAGAAATACTTGAACCTAAATAAAAACCATTTACTTTTCTTTTAAATTAATTAAAACAACCAATTTATTAATCTGTTATTTTCTCTCCAATTTTCCTCTACAAAAAAAAACCCGGGTGTTACATTTAGTCATTCATTCTGCCTTTTAGTTTTTGTCTTTCGAGTTTCCAAGGATTCAGCTAAGTGTTAGTCGTTCATTCTGCCTTTCAAATCCTATCGTCCATTTTGCCTTCAGACTCAATCGTCCATTATGCCTTTAAATTTTATCGTCCATTCTGCCTTTAGTTTTCAATTGTCCACAGATTTTACTTTTGATTTTAAACGTCCACGGCTTCTGTCATCCCAGATTCTGTTTTTATTTTAAATGTCCACGATCACTGCCTTTGATTTAAACATCCATCGGCTTCTGTTGTCTACTGTTTCTGCCCTTTTATTTTAAACGTCCACAACTTCTGTTGCTCACAGATTCTGTCTTTTATTTTAAACGTCCACGGTCTCTGTCTTTGATTTTAAACGTCCACAGGCTTCTGTTGTCTACTGTTTTTGCCTTTCATTTCAAACGTCCACGGCTTCTGTCATCCACAGTAAGTCTTCAACTGCATGACTTCCAGTTTCAGTTTCCCATTTTATTAAGTCTTCCACTGCATATCTGTCGTCCATTCTGCCTTCTAGTTTCAGTCGTCCATTTCTGTTTGTTTCTTCCTTCTCTCGTCCAGAGTACTCATCCAAGTTTTTAATATTCATGTCTCCCTGTTTTTCTTCTGCCATTTATTTCTGAAGTCCGATTTTAAATATGTCTTCCAGTCTTCAATTCCAGAGAAGGCTTTCTCTGTGTTTATGTCTTATATCTTCTAACTTATGTTCTTCCCGAACGTTAAGACTTCCGATTTCTTGTCTTCCAAAGTTGAAGTCTTCCATTTTATGTCATTCGAAATTGTGCCTTCAATTTTATGTCTTGCCATATTATATGTTCCCGAGTTTTAGAAAGTCGAAAAAATTTCCCGTCCAAAATGTGAAAGTTAAACTCAACGTTAGGTTGAGTGTCGTGGCAACCCTAGGTTGTTTGAGGTCGTTACAAATGGTATCAGAGCCTGTACCCAACTGGAAATGTGGCCAACGAGGAAGTTGTGCCCCCGAGGGGGGGTGATTGTGATGACCCGACTTGACACGTATGTGGTGGAACCACCCAGTGCTCTGCGAATCCTCAGAGGTTGCCTTTACGGCCCGGTTGGGGCCGGAGGATGACGTGCTAGGTTAAAACTCCGCGGATCCAGGGTTGGACTTGGGCTGGAGGGTTCGTTCGTTGAAAGAGAGGTCGTCACAATCCCACATCGCTTAGGGTGATATGTGGAAATGAAACATGTGTAAAGAGACAGTCCCAAGATAGCAAGATGCGTTTTGGAGCACAATTGACAACGGATCCCATAAGAACTCCAAAGTTAAAAGTACTTCGGCGAGAGTAGTACCAGGTTGGGTGACCGACTGGGAAGTCTTCGCCAAACAAAGTCGTGACGGAGGATATTGGGCTGTGACCCAATCCCCAGAGCGGACAATTTCTTGCTAAGAAATGGGGTTGTTACAAATGGTATCAGAGCCACTAGGTTTTAAAAGTGGTTATGGAGAACTGTTTGGTTGCGCAACCCGCCACGTGAGATCGCTCCACCAACTGTAAGTGTTTAAGTTCCCGTAAAAGTTCTGTTTATTAAATTTGATTATTGTTTATAGGATTTTCCTAGAAATGGTGAGAGGACATCAGGATGAAGCAAACGATAGTGCCAGTGCCATTGACCGTTTAACCGAACTGGTGGGTGTACAATCTCCCATGATGGAACGCATGATGGCAGACAATGGGAACAACAACCATGCGCCACGAGACACCAGTGGAGACAGATTTTGACGGCTCCAACTGCCTACGTTTGATGGATTGTCTACGGACCCAGCTCACGCCGAGGAATGAATCCGGGCAATAGAGAAAATGTTTAACTACGCAGAGGTGGAATAAAGCAAGAAAATGATATGTGCCACGTTCCATCTCACCCAGAATGCTGGATTTTGGTGGGGCACGGTGCAGTCAACTACAATGGCGTTAAGTTGGGAGGGATTCAAGAAGATCTTCTACGAGAAGTACTTTGATCGTAGTGTGAGGAAGAGCAAGTTGATCGAATTCTCTCAGCTACAGCAATATGGATCGGTGGCCAAGTATGTTCAGAAGTTTGAGTCACTGTCTCGCTACGCACCTCATCTGGTGGCCACCGACGAAAACAAGGTACACCAGTTCATCCAGGGTCTGAAGATGGACCTTTTACGGGGAATCACGACTGGGGGTTTTGATGAGGCACCGTATACGAAGGTGGTGGCTAAGGCTTATCAGTTGGAAGCCTTAGAGAAGAAGTTCCAGAGACAGAGGGATTCATCAGAAAGGTTCTATCAGGATGTTCCTCAGCAACAGCAAGGTCGTGATTGGCAACCGCAGCAGCAACCGAACCGGGGCATGAAGCGGCCCAATGAGATTGCTGCTTATCAGGATAAGGGGAAAAGATTAATGGGGGCTCCTCAGCTTCCTGCATGCCCGCGTTGCCAGAAAAGTCACAGAGGTGAATGTAGGCTCCTTACCGGCCATTGCTTTCGATGCGGCAAAGAGGGTCATCACGTCCGAGATTGTCTAACACCCGACACGAGACCAAATCATGTTGTGCCAAGGGTTTTTGCATTAACAGAGAACGACGATGATGCCCAGCACACAGCGATCACAGGTACGGTCCCATTGTAGAGGTTCATAAAATAGAGAACCTTAGGATGAGGGTAAAAGGGATTAAGAGAACTTCAAGTCAAATCAAATTTTGGGGACAAAATTTCCATTAAGGTGGGTGGAATGTAACACCCGGTATTTTTGGCCAGGAAATTATCCTTCGAATTATCGAACGGGATTAGGTTTATATTAATATAATGAATGTTTTGGTGAAATTTGTTGGCTTGTTTAGTGGAAACTAAACAAAAGTGTAACCAAAACAAATCACTAGTTGGGAACCAATGGAAGGGCAGTTTAGGTAGGAATTAATGTTGGTGGGAGGAAGCCAATGGATGAGAGCCAAGTGTTCAACTTGTTGAAAAAGCTAAGTTCTTCCTCTCTTCTCTTCCTCCTACGTGAAACACTTCTCATCTTTCATTCTCTTCTCTGCTCTCTCTCTTCCAGACGACGTGCGACGAATCCCAAATTTCGTCTTCCCTTGTTTTTTACCATTTTCTCGTTGAAGGTCTGAGACACACCGAGACGTTCAAGACTTGCAACTCACGGATAGCAGATGAGTTCATGCGTAGGTTTGGCCCTTAAGGCCTTACATCATGGAGGTACTAGGTTTTCCATTTCTGTCGGGTTGTTGTTGGGTAGATAAGTCATAGGTTATGTTCTGAGTTATCTGTGTTTTGCTTTTCGTCTTGTTGTGTTATTCCTGTCGCCTGCTTGTATTAAGTTTAAGCACTGTAAATGTTCATGCATGCACGTTTTTCTCGAAAGTCATGCAAATGTTTTTCAGCACCGGATTTGAAGTTATGAAAGTTAAAAATATGAATGTAATGTATGGTTAAGTGTGGACGAGGACTGACATCCTGTCATGTACTCCTGTTATGTCCTGTTGTGGCATGTACTCCTGTTGCGCCAGCTCTTCTTCCCACTTATACCTTCCTATCCAGTGAAATGTAATGTAATGTAATGTTCATGTATTTGAAAATGTTCATGCATAGCATATGCATCACTGTATTTTAACATGTTCTTACTGAACTCAAGGCTCATAGTTGAACTCCTTGATGTAGGTACAGACCCCGTGGATGAGGATTTTGTGCCTCAGGCCGACGAATAGGTGGTTGGTGGCTCGAGCTTTCGGGGGTGGTTGTGGCAGCCAGACATATTTCTGACCTGAGAGTGAGGTTCTTTTTAAATGAATGTAATGTCTGTATAGTCTATATGGGAATTCTGTTGGGATTTTGATAATGTATAGGTTTTGGTGTTTAAGTTTTTAAACCTCTGTATTTGACAATTGTATATATGTTCTGAAGTATTCTGGAACTGTTTGGAATATTTTCCTTTTAGGTTGGACATGAATTGCCTCAAGTTTTAGAGCTATCCATGTAGTTTAAATTCTTGAAATCTGTCATGTTGTCAAGCATGTTTTAAAACTGTGTTTTGAATCGGGTTTTGGAGTTTTGATGTTTTTGTGTCAAATGAAGTAAGTCGTCAAACAGAGGGGTAGCCGATCGATCGCCTGGGATAGCCGATCGATCGGCAGCAAATGTTATGTCTTCAAGTCTTCAAGTTTTCCTTCTGTAAAACAGTCGTCCACGCCTTCTGTAAAACAGTCGTCCACGCCCTCTGTAAAACAGTCGTCCACGCCCTCTGTAAAATAGTTGTCCATTCTGCCTTTATATTTAGTCGTCCATTCTGCCTTTCAGTTTTTGTCTTTCGAGTTTCCAAGGATTCGGCTAAGTGTTAGTCGTCCATTCTACCTTTCAAATCCCGTCGTCCATTTTGCCTTCGGACTCAATCGTCCATTCTGCCTTTAAATTTTATCGTCCATTCTGCCTTTAGTTTTCGATTGTCCACAGATTTTACCTTTGATTTTAAACGTCCACGGCTTCTATCATCCACAGATTCTGTCTTTTATTTTAAACGTCCATGGTCACTGCCTTTGATTTAAACATCCACTGGCTTCTGTTGTCTACTGTTTCTGCCCTTTTATTTTAAACATCCACAGCATCTGTTGCTCACATATTCTGTCTTTTATTTCAAATGTCCACGATCACTGTCTTTGATTTTAAACGTCCACAGGCTTCTGTTGTCTACTGTTTTTGCCTTTCATTTCAAACGTCCACGGCTTCTGTCATCCACAGTAAGTCTTCCACTGCATGACTTCCAGTTTCTGTTTTCCATTTTATTAAGTCTTCCACTGCATGTCTGTCGTCCATTCTGCCTTCTAGTTTTAGTCGTCCATTTCTGTTTGTTTCTTCCTGCTCTCGTCCAGAGTACTCATCCAAGTTTTTAATATTTCTGTCTCCCTGTTTTTCTTCTGCCATTTATTTCTGAAGTCCGATTTTAAATATGTCTTCCAGTCTTCAATTTCAGAGAAGGCTTTCTCTGTGTTTATGTCTTATATCTTCTGACTTATGTTCTTCCCGAACATTAAGACTTCTGATTTCTTATCTTCCAAAGTTGAAGTCTTTCATTTTATGTCATCCGAAATTGTGCCTTCAATTTTATGTCTTGCCATATTATATGTTCCAGAGTTTTAGAAAGTCGAAAAAATTTCCCGTCCAAAATGTGAAAGTCAAACTCAACGTTAGGTTGAGTGTCGTGGCGGCCCTAGGTGGTTTGGGGTCGTTACAGTAGCAAAGGCATAAGGCCAAAAATGTTGAGGTACGGACGCATGAAAAAGAAAAGCCAAACCAGTTTCGACAACATGACAATTTTTGCGTTCCACACGTCCATTTTGATTTGGAGTGTGGGGACAAGAAATCCGATGATGAATGCCAAGAGATTTAAAAACAGTAGACAAATATTAGAATTCGCCACCCCAATCAGATTGGACAGTTTTAATAGGAAAACCAAACTGATTTTGAACAGGCTTCTGAAATTCTTGAAAAGTTTTAAGAACATCACTTTTCTATTTTAAACAATACATCCACGTAAAACGAGTGCAATCATCAATAATTAACAGAAAATAACAAGCACCATTAATATAGGAAATAGGGGAAGGACCCCAAACATCCATGTGCACAAGATCAAAAGGAGAAAGTGTATGAGAAGTTGAAATTGAAAATGGTAACCGATGGTTTTTACTCAACTGACAAGAAGTACATAGTTGAGATAAATTAAGCTTAACAGATGGGACATTACAGAGACGAAATACAGAATTTAAAACTGGAACTGATGGATGACCGAGACGAAAGTGACACAAATTTGAAGAGGAACCAGCGGAAGAGCAAACAGGGACGGAGGGACTGGTGGCTACAGATAGAACCCCAGCCACAGAAGGAGGAGCACAAGGGGTTTTATAGAGGCCATTGGTGAAGAGTGCTCGAAGAATTGTCTGATGGGATCTCCGATCCTTAATAAGAAAATAGTCAGAGTGAAATTCAACAAATAACGATTTGAGGAAGAATAGATTCAGAGATGGATGAGAAAATCCAACTCATAATGAGCCGGTTATATCTCTTCCAGAGGGTAAAATCTGGGTGGAAAGAGAATCGAGAAATTGGGGAGGAGTTGGGAAGGTTCCATCAAGAATGACATCAATACCATTGGCGATAACAATATTTAGTAGTTGTGCTTTCCATATTGTGAAACCCACCAGCTACTTTTGGGGAGAAAACGCCAGAGGACAAAAAGGTAATATCCTTTTCCCTAAATCAACTTGCCACCTGTACAATTCTCCTTCTCCTTAAAATTTTCCTTTTGATATTTCTCCCAGAAACACCTTCTGTTGATGGCGCCGCACACCAGGGGAGAACGAAGGAAACAATGAGAAAAAGGTTGAATTTAACCATCGGATTTCAATTTCTTCTCGTACCGTTTTGTCCCATAAATGGTTTTGCTTACCTACCTTTTTTTTTCTAGTTTCTTACGTTACTGCTCGTGATCGCTATGTGCAACAGAGCTGCTTGATCCTCCGAACCTTCCTCTTTTCTTCTCTGACTAGTTGATTTCTTTATTGCTGAGTTTTTAAAGATTGGAGGAAATTGTCAAAAACTTGAAGTGATTATTACTGCTGCCTATGTGAAATTGTGGTTGATATAGCAATTGAGAAGTCCTCAGCCGTAGGTAAGAGCCCAAACCCTTAAGTTTTCTTATTTATCTGCCATATTTAGAAAAGTTGGATTATTTCTTAGCTGGATGAATAAATCTGTTATGTTCCTTGTTCTGATGTTGTAAATGGAAGGGATGATTTTCTTAGAGAGTTCTACGAATTTTTCCTTAAAACAATTGAAGGAATTGGAATGTTTTCTTCTCTGTTATGACTATGAGAAAATTCAAATCTTCTGAATATAAAGGTCTTGAATCAATATTCTGAATATGGTAGACTTAAAGTTGACAGAACAGGGAGTTGAAACTTCTAGAACGAAGCTATATATCTATTATCGTCAAGCCCAAACTGTGAAGAAATGAGACCAAATTATGGATTAATTACCCAATTTGATGTGGATTGTCTTTTCGGAGAATGAATTGAGAGATAAGATGACTCAAAAATAATGAATGGCTTTATTCTTTGTTAGGAACCAATTTATCGAATTAAGTTGTGGACTCATTGCTTGGACTTTTAAATTTATTGGGTTTGACCTGTTGTAAGTTCAATCGAGGTAGGAGTTTATTTCATTTTTGGTTAAGTATTATTATTTTAATCCATTAATTAAATTCATTTATTTGGTATAAAATGTTCATTTAATTTGGTACTATTGTTCTTTCACACATTTATCAACTGCATTATCTTATCATTGATAAAAATTGTGTGGTTTTAACTAGAAGTAATAGGACAGCTGAAGAGTCGTGTCCTTGGACGCGAAACCCTAAACCTGATCAGGGTAATTGTGGCGTGCGACCGCCTAATGTCGATGTTTTGGCCTATGGCCCAGTGTACTCGGAGTCCATGAGAGGCTTCAATTTCACCGAACATTTATATAGATTGCATAACTGTATTTTTAT
The DNA here is from genome assembly GCA_022432975.1 of Begonia masoniana. Taxonomy (NCBI): domain Eukaryota; kingdom Viridiplantae; phylum Streptophyta; class Magnoliopsida; order Cucurbitales; family Begoniaceae; genus Begonia; species Begonia masoniana. The sequence continues at coordinate 41,015,112 of CM039511.1, forward strand.
TAAATTTATAATATTTTATAACGGTTGGAAATAAACTCTATCCCTATTGAGTTTAGTCGACTCACCCCAAGCGACTACTTTTTTTTCAGGATCGAATCAAGAGGAGTTCTAGTTATCAGCGAGAGAACAAGAACTTTCTTTAAGTTTCATTATTAAATTTCTTTTGAGATTAGAGAATTTTGAGATTGTAAGTCGTATGGTATTTAGATATTTTGTTGGACGTATATCATCACATTATCTGGTGTCTCTTGTTGGACCTGTTTAAATTATATTTTGGACCCTAACTTTATGTTAGTTTATAAACTTTTCCGCTGCATGTTCTTTTAAGTGAATGAGATCTAGGGTCGGACGATCTAGTCCTTTTCGGGGCGGGTCGTTCCCCGTTCTGTTGCGGGTCCCCTTTGGGGCGTGACAGAAAAAATGGTATCAGAGCATGGTTGCAATCTTGAAAAGTGACACTTGTAGGATAGATGATGTGATGATATACAAGAATTATTATTGTGCAAAAGACGTATTTTAACCTTAGAAGTAAATTATATTTTTTTCAGATTTACGAAAATGCCTCAAAGAAAAGTCCATAGGAACCAAACTCCTGTAGCACCTACTGTGCAATCAACTGAATCGCAGTCTACTGATCCGATAACAGCTCTCAGGGATGTACTGCAAGATTTAACTCAACGACGCCGCAATCAGGACGTATAGGACCGCCGCATGACTTACTTTATGCAGTGGGAGCGGATGAACTTACCAGTGTTTGTGGGTGATGATGACCCTCAAGGTGCAGAAAATTGGTTAAGGGTGATTCATAAGAAGCTAACGGCTCTGAAAGCTCCAGCAGATTATTGGGTTGGATTTGCGACTTACCAATTTGAGAAAATGGCCGAAGTTTGGTGGAGGTCTCTGAAATTAGACTACCCTATGGAGGATATGACCTGGACACAGTTTGAAACTCTTTTCAGAGACAATTATTGTAATGTTGAGCATCGCCAGAAGATGATTGCGGCGTATCAAAAATTGGAGCAGGAAAGTCTTACCGTACTGGAGTATTATGCCAAGTTCATGGAGTTCTCTCAGTATATTAATCATATGGACCCGATGGATATGCAGGTGAAGTTTCGAATGAATTTGAGGCCCAAGATCAGACACCATTTGTCAGGCTTTGCATTCAAAACCCTTTCAGATGTAGTTGCTGCTGCTCAACGTGTTGAGGCAGATTTAGAAGAACAGTTTGGTGTATACAAAGGGAAAGATAAGGATGATCAACACGTGGGAGGCAAGATAACCAAGAAGGACTTTAAGAAAGGGAGAAACCGTGACGGTAAGAATCAAGATAACTTTAGCAGATCCTCTGATACTACACCTTATTCTAGTGGGCGTTCTGGATCATATGTTTGTCATACTTGTGGACAGCCTGGACATTTAAGAAAGAATTGTCCTACTAATCAGAAATCTCAATATAATTCAATACCTTCTCAGACAAATATTAGCAGGTCTGGTTTTGGAGATAACAATGGATTTTCTGGTCAAGATCAGCGTAATCAACATCAATACCAGCCATTTGGTACCAACTTTCAGAAGTCTACTGGGTATCAACAGAGCTCTGCTTCTAACACCATTCCTGTTGTGGCTCCGAATTATATGTCTACTGCTAACCCTAGTTCATCGAGGGGTGGATTCGGAGGTGGCAATAGAGGAAAAGGAAAGATGACTGGTCAAGCTTATGCAGTTGTGGGATCTGAACTTCATGATTCATCTGACCATGGTGTTATCGATGGTATGATTTCCTTATTTAATACCATGATGCATGTCTTGTTTGATACTGGAGTAACACATTCATTTATTTTTACATCTTATGTTCATGCTTTAGACGTAACCATAGAAAAACTTGACAATCCCCTTATTTTGAGTATTCCTATGAACAAGAAATATGAAATGAATCACATTGTTCGTTATGCAGCTATTATGATTAATGAACACGAGTTACCTGCTGACTTGATAGTTATGCCTATGGATCAATTCGATATGATTTTGGGTATGGATTGGTTAAACTTTTATAAGGCTATAATTGACTGTCATCGGAGAAGAATATCCCTTACCTTGGAGGATGGAAAAGTTTTGGTCCATCCATGCAATGCCCGTATGTTTCCTGTTAATTCTGTTTTACGAACTTGTTTCGGAGGTCGGAGGAGATTGGAGCTATATGGGAGTGTTTTTGCTATTAGTGACAATCATTTTATGGTTGAGCACGATTCTGATTTATCAGTGATTTGTGATTACTCTGATGTTTTTCCTGACGATTTACCTGGGTTACCACCCGATCGTGAGATTGAGTTCAGTATTGACTTATTACCTAATACAGCTCCAATTTCAACTACTCCATACCGCATGGCTCCTGCTGAGTTGAAGGAGTTAAGAACCCAACTAGATGATTTGCTGAACAAGGGTTTTATTCGGAATAGTATTTCGCCGTGGGGATCACCCGTCTTATTCGCCAAGAAGCAGGATGGTTCGCTTCGGTTGTGCATTGATTATCGCAAATTAAATCATGTGACAGTAAAAAATAAATACCCTCTACCAAGAATTGATGATCTATTTGACCAGCTTGGAGGGTCAAAGTACTTCTCAAAGATCGACTTGAGATCTGGTTATCATCAATTAAAACTTCGTGAACAGGATATTCCCAAAACAGCTTTTCGCACTCGATATGGACATTATGAATTCCTGGTACTTCCGTTTGGACTGACTAGTGCACCAGCAGCTTTTATGGATCTAATGAATCGAGTTCTTCAGCCTTATCTTGATCATTTTGTCGTAGTATTCATCGACGATGTTTTAATATATTCTAAATCTCGTGAGGAGCATATGGAACATCTAAGGATTGTCCTGCAGACGTTACGTGAACACCAGCTATTTGCAAAGTGAGAGAAATGTGATTTTTGGATGGCTGAAGTGAAGTTCTTAGGTCATGTAGTTACTCAAAATGGTATTTCAGTAGACCCCGTTAAGGTCGAAGCAGTGTTAGAATGGAAACCACCTAAGAATGTTACTAAAGTACGGAGTTTCTTGGGTTTGGCTAGATATTATCGACGGTTCATCTAAAATTTTTCTTCTATTACTATGCCATTAACTCAATTGACCAGGAAGAATATAAAATTTGTTTGGGATGATAAATGTCAGATGGCATTTGAAGAGCTTAAGAAGAGGTTGACTACTGCACCAGTTTTAGCAGTGCCTGATGAAAGTTTACCGTATGCAGTATATACAGATGTTTCTGGAGTGGGTTTGGGATGCGTTTTAGTGCAGCAAGATAAAGTAATAGCATACGCATCTTGACAGTTAAGGACGCATGAGCGAAATTACCCTACGCACGATTTGGAGTTAGCTGCTATTATTTTTGCTTTAAAAATTTGGCAAAGTTACTTGTATGGAGCAAAATTTGAGATATTTTCTGACCATAAGAGTTTAAAACATCTATTTACGCAGCGTGATTTAAATCTCCGGTAATGTCGATGGATGGAGTATATGGGAGATTATGATTTTAAATTAGAGTATCATCCTGGAAAGGCTAATGTTGTAGCTGATGCCTTGAGCCGTTACCCTCAAGAATCTCTTTCTAGTCTTTTGTTAGAAGATTGGAAGAGGTGTATGACTATAGAAGATTATGAATTGCATTACCATGAAGATAATCAAACAGTTCGAGTATTTAATTTGGTGGCTACCCCCACACTCTTTCAACGTGTTAAAGATATGTAGAAATTTGATGATGAATTGAAAGAAAGATTTGAGAAAATCCGGTCTGGTGAACAGTTTGATGGTTGGGAAGTTAGTCCTGATGGATTTTTATTATTTAAAAGGCGAGTTGTGGTGTCGAAAGATCCAGAGTTGAGACAAGCTGTTTTAACTGAAGCCCACAAGTCCAAATTTGCTATACAGCCAGATAGCACAAAGATGTACCATGACTTGAAACGTCAGTATTGGTGGGTTGGAATGAAACGAGATGTGGCAGAGTTTCCCGATGTTTGGTTTGTCAACAAGTTAAGGCTGAGCACCAGAGACCAGCTGGGTTATTGCAGCCCTTACCTATTCCTGAGTGGAAGTGGGATAAGATTACCATGGATTTTGTAACAGGTTTGCCGAGGACAGTACAGAAATTTGATGTCGTATGGGTGATTGTTGATAGATTGACAAAGTCGGCCCATTTTGTCCCAGTCAAAATGGACTTTTCCTTGACTAAGTTAAGTAAGTTTATGTTGAAAACATTGTTCGTCTACATGGTATTCCCTCGAGTATAGTTTCTGATAGAGATCCGAGGTTCACATCAAAATTTTGGAAAGCCCTCCAAAAAGCCTTGGGCACCGAATTAACGTGTTACCCTTGGACCCGATATGGTTCAAGAGACAACTGAGAAAGTTCAAATAATTAAAGAAAGATTGAGAACAGTCCAAAGCCGCCTGAAAAGTTATGCTGATCTTTCGAGAAGAGAGGTCGAGTTTGAGGTAGAGGACTTCGTAGTTTTTGAAAGTAAGATCTTGTCGTGGTGTAAGTCGTTTTAGTGTGAAAGGAAAATTAGCTCCCAGATATACTGGTCCGTTTCGAATCATAGATCGAGTTGGTTCAGTGGCCTACCGTTTGGACTTACCACCACAGTTGAATTATGTTCATAATGTCTTCCATGTTTCTATGTTGAGGAAATATATTTCTGATCCATCACATGTCATATCCTGGACCGTAGTACCTATCCAGGAAGATGTTTCCTATGAAGAAGGGCCTGAGAAAATTTTAAGTCGAGATATCAAGGTACTGCGTCGTCGGGAGGTACCCTTAGTAAGAGTGAAATGGAAGAACCACAGCAAAAGAGAAAGTACTTGGGAACTTGAATCGGATATGAGAAATAAGTACCCTCAACTGTTTAATGATGAGTCAATAGTTGATCCAAATTTCGAGGGCGGAATTTCATTAAGTGGGGGAGAATGTGAAACCCACCAGCTACTTTGGAGGAGAAAACGCCAGAGGACAAAAAGGTAATATCCTTTTCCCTAAATCAACTTGCCACCTGTACAATTCTCCTTCTCCTTAAAATTTTCCTTTTGATATTTCTCCCAGAAACACCTTCTGTTGATGGCGCCGCACACCAGGGGAGAACGAAGGAAACAATGAGAAAAAGGTTGAATTTAACCATCGGATTTCAATTTCTTCTCGTACCGTTTTGTCCCATAAATGGTTTTGCTTACCTACCTTTTTTTTTCTAGTTTCTTACGTTACTGCTCGTGATCGCTATGTGCAACAGAGCTGCTTGATCCTCCGAACCTTCCTCTTTTCTTCTCTGACTAGTTGATTTCTTTATTGCTGAGTTTTTAAAGATTGGAGGAAATTGTCAAAAACTTGAAGTGATTATTACTGCTGCCTATGTGAAATTGTGGTTGATATAGCAATTGAGAAGTCCTCAGCCGTAGGTAAGAGCCCAAACCCTTAAGTTTTCTTATTTATCTGCCATATTTAGAAAAGTTGGATTATTTCTTAGCTGGATGAATAAATCTGTTATGTTCCTTGTTCTGATGTTGTAAATGGAAGGGATGATTTTCTTAGAGAGTTCTACGAATTTTTCCTTAAAACAATTGAAGGAATTGGAATGTTTTCTTCTCTGTTATGACTATGAGAAAATTCAAATCTTCTGAATATAAAGGTCTTGAATCAATATTCTGAATATGGTAGACTTAAAGTTGACAGAACAGGGAGTTGAAACTTCTAGAACGAAGCTATATATCTATTATCGTCAAGCCCAAACTGTGAAGAAATGAGACCAAATTATGGATTAATTACCCAATTTGATGTGGATTGTCTTTTCGGAGAATGAATTGAGAGATAAGATGACTCAAAAATAATGAATGGCTTTATTCTTTGTTAGGAACCAATTTATCGAATTAAGTTGTGGACTCATTGCTTGGACTTTTAAATTTATTGGGTTTGACCTGTTGTAAGTTCAATCGAGGTAGGAGTTTATTTCATTTTTGGTTAAGTATTATTATTTTAATCCATTAATTAAATTCATTTATTTGGTATAAAATGTTCATTTAATTTGGTACTATTGTTCTTTCACACATTTATCAACTGCATTATCTTATCATTGATAAAAATTGTGTGGTTTTAACTAGAAGTAATAGGACAGCTGAAGAGTCGTGTCCTTGGACGCGAAACCCTAAACCTGATCAGGGTAATTGTGGCGTGCGACCGCCTAATGTCGATGTTTTGGCCTATGGCCCAGTGTACTCGGAGTCCATGAGAGGCTTCAATTTCACCGAACATTTATATAGATTGCATAACTGTATTTTTATTAAATTTATAATATTTTATAACGGTTGGAAATAAACTCTATCCCTATTGAGTTTAGTCGACTCACCCCAAGCGACTACTTTTTTTTCAGGATCGAATCAAGAGGAGTTCTAGTTATCAGCGAGAGAACAAGAACTTTCTTTAAGTTTCATTATTAAATTTCTTTTGAGGTTAGAGAATTTTGAGATTGTAAGTCGTATGGTATTTAGATATTTTGTTGGACGTATATCATCACATTATCTGGTGTCTCTTGTTGGACCTGTTTAAATTATATTTTGGACCCTAACTTTATGTTAGTTTATAAACTTTTCCGCTGCATGTTCTTTTAAGTGAATGAGATCTAGGGTCAGACGATCTAGTCCTTTTCGGGCCGGGTCGTTCCCCGTTCTGTTGCGGGTCCCCTTTGGGGCGTGACACATATGATGTAATTTGTAGAATCAAGCTTAACAGTCAATGTTTGATTCATGGAAAGGAAAGGAAGGGAAGGGAGGGAGGGAGGGAGGCGACCAGAGGAGAAGAGGGGACTGTTGAAGAAGATGAAGCCATCGGCTTTGATACCAAGTTGAGAAATAGAGATTGATGTATTCCAGAGAAGAGAAAGAAGAAGACGACAGAGAGAAAGTAATATGTTGTATATTTTTCCTTACTAGTGTGATATTACAAATGTACAGTATATAGGAAAAAGTTAGATAATAAAGAAAATAAATAAAAAGGAAATAATGACTAATTTAATCTAATTGAATGACTATGCATACGCTAACACACCACCTATACAGAGTATACTCCCAAAACAAATCACTCAAAGTAATAGGAGAATTGAAGAGGGGACTGTGGATGTGAGAAACAAGAGAAGGGGTGCTTAAATAGGACTACAACGGTTGACCGTATTCATATAGCGGTCAACCGTTTTGGTATTTTCAGTAAATATTCACCTACAGTATACTCTGTGACCCGAATATTTCAGAGACTTCATATGATAGGCGGTCGATTGTCTCAAATCAGCGAGTAACCGCATTACGCGGGGACCGTGTGAGGGTTTGCACCCCCGCGTTGTTCTAAATGCGGTTAACAGTCTCAAATAAGGCAGTTAACCGCATAGGGGGCAATCGGTTAACTGCATAACCTCCCGCATTATGCGGTTAACTGTGTAAGGCGTGCGGTTAACCGCTGCACCTAGCACGTGGGGTCAGTAGTTAACCGCCAAACTTTTTTTTGCACTTTTGAAAGTTTAAGTTTTTTTCCGAATTTTTCTGATACTTCAATCTTTTTTATGCACTTAATCCTATTTTTTATTGAATAGTCTCAAATTATTTTTTTATTAATACATTTAATTTTATATATCTTGACTTAACATAACTAATTTTTAAATTAAATAAGTAAATATCGTTGACATATAATTATTAATACTTATTATAATTTTAAATGAATTTTTTAAAAAAAACTTATATTAACATAAGTTGAAAATATTTATATACGCTCGACTCGTTAGGTTCGGCTCGTTAGGTTTGTTGCACCGGCTCGGCTTGGCTCGGCTCGGCTCGTTTAACTAGTGGCGCGCGAGCCGGTTCGGACTGAAATTTTTTTCAGGCTGGCTCGTTAGACTCAGCTCGTTAGGATCAGTTCATTTAATTCGTTAGGCTCGGTGAGCCGAATTACTTCTTGCTCTGGCTCAGCTTGGCTGCACCTTTTTTGTAACGACTAACCAGGTTCCCCTGGCCCAGCTGTGACAGCCCGAAACCAGAGCCCGTTCGGGGTCCGGAATCGGAGCCATCACTCCGGGACAGATAACAGGAAAAACGGTGACTATTTTTTTTCTTTGAACATAAACAGGATGAACTTATAGAAATAAACTCATAAACTTTTCAGAGGAAGGGAAAAACATTCCCTGGAGTCGGAAGACTTAGGTGGAAAGTTGGCGGAAGACTTGGTTTAAAACTGGGCAGCAGACTTAAATGACGTCAGCCGGAAGACATATTTACACTGAGCGGAAGACTTGGGTGATGTCAGCCGGAAGACATATTTACACTGAGCGGAAGACTTGGGTGATGTCAGCCGGAAGACATAATGCACTGGGCGGATGACAGAATTGACTTTGACTGGGGCGGATGACTAAGGCAGAACTGGGGCGGATGACAGAATTGACTTTGACTGGGGCGGATGACTAAGGCAGAACTGGGGCGGATGACAGAATTGACTTTGACTGGGGCGGATGACTAAGGCAGAACTGGGGCGGATGACAGAATTGACTTTGACTGGGGCGGATGACTAAGGCAGAACTGGGGCGGATGACTAAGGCAGAACTGGGGCGGATGACAGAATTGACTTTGACTGGGGCGGATGACAGAATTGACTTTGACTGGGGCGGATGACTAAGGCAGAACTGGGGCGGATGACAGAATTGACTTTGACTGGGGCGGATGACAGAATTGACTTTGACTGGGGCGGATGACTAAGGCAGAACTGGGGCGGATGACTAAGGCAGAACTGGGGCGGATGACAGAACTGGGGCGGATGACAGAATTTTCAAGGCAGAATTTGACAACTCTTTAACAGAAAGACATACCAACGGAGAGCAGAAAAATAGAAAACATAAAATCTCAGATTCTCAAACCAATTCAAAATATGGTTTTCGAACACAACAGAAGGCATAACAGGAACTTAAGAAAGATCACACACAGTGACCGGATGATGTATATACAACGAAAGTGAACAGTAACCGGAAGACATAAATTTTGAAGGCATCGGTGGACTTAGATTTTACACTGGGCGGAAGACGTCGAATAAGACAAAATAGCTTACGTCACCGGAAGACATAAATTTTGAAGGCAGAATTGAACATCTTTTTAACAGAAAGACATAAAAACAGTGGACATGAAAACAGAAGCATAAAACTTCAAACTTCAGAGACTGATTTAAAAACATAACTTTAACACATGTTTAAAGAAACACGACAAAACCACGGCAGAAACTTAAGAAAATCAAGTTGCATGGACGGCTCTAAAACCAGAAACTATCCATGCACAGACTAACAGAAAATATTCTAAACAAATTCCAGAATACTTCAAAACATAATTCAACTGTCAAATACAGAGGTTTTAAACATCAATACAGGTTCCATACATCGTTTTCCACAAAGTAGTACAGAACTGGACCTACATTTCAAATGTTTTTAGACTTCAAAAGATGGTACAATATTGGACATAACTTCAGAAAACACATTCTCACAGGATTAACTTTTGTCTGACTGCAGCAACCAAACCCCGTAAGCCCGATCCTCCAACTACATCAGCTCGTCACTTTGAGGCACAAGGTCCTCATCTGGAGTATCCGTACCTACAACATGGAGTTCATCTATGAGCCTAGAGCTCAGTAAGAACATACTAGAATGCAGTGTGCATATGCTATGCATGAACATTTTCAAATACATGAACATTACATTACGTTTCACTGGACAAGAAGGTATAAGTGGGAAGAGGAGCTGGCGCAACAAGAGTACATGCCACAACAGGACATAACAGGAGTACATGACAGGATGCCAATCCTCGTCCACACTTAACCATACATTACATTACAGGTTTTATCTTACTTAACTTCAAACCGTATGCAGAAAACCTTTTCATGACTTTCAGAGAAAAACGTGTATGCATGAACATTCATAGACAGGCAACAGAATAATAAGCAGGATAAGCAGGATAAGCAGAATATAAAACAGAATACACTTAACCTAAAACATAACCTATGGTTTAACTACCCAACAGAAATCTCGACAACATAAACCTAATACCTCCGTATTGTAGGGCCTTAAGGGCCAAACCTATACGTATGAACTTACCTGTTTTCTCGATGCAGTTAGCCGGAAAGCCTCGGAAATGTTCGAACCTGTACATGTACGTTCAGAAAATAAACAAGCTGCAAATGCTAACAAATAAGTCAGAAGAGTCTGTTCCAAACTCATTCAAACCCTTAGAAAACAAACCGGTGTGTTTTCATCCAAAGACAATGAGTTTTTTCCACAAAATACCATAACCCTAAACTTCGGGAAAAACTCACATTAAACTTGTCCAAACTTGTTAGCATGAGTAGATGCTTACCTTTGATAGAAAAGAGAAGGAAATCCAAGAAGATCGAAGGTGCTTCGATGGTTTCTTATCGTCTGGGAGAGAGAATGCCGAGAAGAGGAAGAGGGAGCAGATAAGTGAAATGAAGAAGGTTTCACGTAGGGGGAAGAACTTAACTTCTTCAACAAGCTGCCATATGTCAATCATCCATTTGATTTCTCCCACCAACCTTAATTTCCTTCCTAATTTGCCCTTTCATTGGTTTTAAACTTAGTGTTATGCTTAGTTAAACATTAGTTTGGTCTCCTCTTAAAGATTCCATCCTTTCAACCAAAATATACATTGTATTTAAATAATTTAAATATAATACAGGGAAACAATTATGTGGCAAAATGCCGGGTGTTACACCAGCCGTGCAGTCCGGCCCATAGGCCCACAGACAGTGCCACGTGGTGCCCAAGGCCGCCCCCACGTGTACTCACGATCTTCTTCTCCTCCCTGGTTGAAGGGGAATTTTTGCCTCCCAGAGATTCGAACCCTAGCTCTCAGGCTTCATAACCAAGGGTTCACCATCTCTGGTCCCAAAGAGGGAGAGAAGATCGTGAGTACACGTGGAGGTAGCCTTGGGCGCCATGTGGCAATATCGGTGGGCATGTGGGCCGGACTGCACGGCTGGGCCAGGGAACCTGGTCAGTCGTTACAAAAAGTTAGTCATATGTGTAACTTAGGGGTGAGCAAAAACCGGACCGGATCGAAGAACCGGATTGGAACCGAAAATTTGGTCCGGTTCTAGGTGGTTTTGTAATTTAAAAAATCAAAATTCGGTTTTTTTGTAGGAGAACCGAAAAATTCGGTTCAGTTTTCGGGTTTAGTGAGACAAACTCGAAAAAACCAAACCGAATTACTTGCCTACTTTAATGCTCACTGTTCTCGAATCCGCTGAACTTCTCCGATCAGATGAGTTTATTTCCTTCTCCTCGACAAGGTTCCCTTCGGTTTCAGGCGATTCAGATTCTAAAACAGGGGTTTTCTCCAACATTCCTTACTTTCTAATACGAGGCGGTTGGGCTTTGTTTAGATTTTCGCCATCGGATGAGTTTATTTCCTTCTCCTTGACAAGGTTCGCTTCGGTTTCAGGCGATTCAAATTCTAAAACAGGGGTTTTCTCCAACATTCCTTACTTTCTAATACGAGGCGGTTGGGCTTTGTTTAGATTTTCGCCATCGGAGGGGCTCGGAGCGTCTGGTAGCTCGCCGGCATTGGTTAGATTTAGAAAAGCAAGGCAGACGATGAAGCCAAGAAAATTGGCCATTTTTTAGGACGATGAAGCTTTCTCTACCTGAAAAATGGTGAGTACTGAAATTTCTCAGTTAGGTGGTGAGGGTGAATAAATTATAAAGTTTGTGGCTTTATGTTCCAGATTTGTCTGTGGAAATGGTGGAAACCACGGAGATACACCTGCGGGCAATAAAATGTTAGAAAAACTGGATTTGGACCAGAACCGGAACTGAAATTCGGGTCCTGTTCTGGTTCGGTCCTTAAAAAATTTAAACGATTTTGGTCATGAAAATTGAAAACCGAATTTTATTAATACAGTCCCAATTTTCTCTAAAACCGGACCGGATCGATTTTTGCTCACCCTGTCACCTATCCTTGCTCCACGGCTCTCTAGAATTCTTCCTTCCACTTCGAGATGGTTCTACAGCTTTCCGTCTATGCTTTCGCCTTTTGATTTCATCGTTATATTTCACGTCTTCCTCCGTGGTTGTTTCTGAGTTTTTCTTGGCTTCAGATCGCCCTTGGAAGAGTTGTTTTCTATTCCCGGCAGATGACTTCATTTTTTAATTGCTTTCAGCTCTTAATTTCGTAAATTCGATGATTTTCAGCAGAAATGGCTTCATATAGCAGATCAAAGTTTGCATTCAATGGTTTTCGAAGTTTATATTCAAAGTTCATCCCTAATTCACCAATTCACGAATCCACCTCGAGAATTTATCAGTACGGATCTCCGTCTTCCATTGCGAAGAAGACTATTTTTTTAGGGCTATCTTCTTCTTCTTCTTTAGTCTCGCTAAGATTTGGTTCCCATATTGGAGCCTATGGAAAATCATATAACCCCTTTCTAGTTGGTTCCAAGAGATTTTACTACGTTGATCGCCATCGCATACAGCATTTTAGACCAAGGGGTCATCATCGATGGTTTCAGAATCCGAAAAACGTGCTGATAGTTGTTTTAATCAGTTCTGGGTTTGCAATCACTGTGTATTTTGGAAATTTGGAGACGATTCCTTACACGAAACGACAACATTTTGTTCTTTTATCCAGACAAATGGAGAAAAGGCTCGGGGAAAGTCAGTTCAACGAAATGAAAGCTGGTTTCAAAGGGAAAATCCTTCCTGCAATTCACCCAGAAAGTGTACGAGTAAGAATGATTTCCAGAGACATAATCGAGGCTCTGCAAAGAGGGTTGAGCGAAGAAAATAAGTGGACTGATATAGGATATGCGTCAGAGAATACTACTGGTGGGCACGAAAGAGGTGGGCATGAGACCGTAATGGCTCTAAGGGAGAAGAAAGAAGAGAATGAGGAAAGTAAATGGTTTAAGGAGGATGAAATTCTTGATGATAAATGGGTTCAGCAGAGCAGGAAAAAGGGCAAAGAAAGTGGCTCACAGCCTGCAACTTCCCATTTAGAAGGATTGAATTGGGAAGTTTTGGTCGTGAATGAGCCAATTGTGAATGCTTTTTGCTTGCCGGGTGGAAAGATTGTGGTCTTCACTGGGTTGCTTGAACACTTTAGAACTGACCCAGAAATTGCAACTATTATTGGACATGAGGTAGCTTACATATAAGATCTTCATTTCGCTCTAATTTTTATCTAATGATGTTTAGAAAAAATTTGAGTTAGCATATGCCGTGAGTACGCTTTTGTTACAAATCTACATGTATATTAGTTCAATATATCTGTGATCTTGCAGTATCAAAGTCTACAAATTGTAACACTAGAAGTTAGTGAAACTTATTTCTTTTAGGACACCTAATACTTGACATCCTTCATCCAAAAATTGTGGATTACACCCGAACCTTGCCCTCACACAAATCGTGCCTGGTAATCATGATGGATGTTTATTTTTTACTGAACTGGTTTAAATTTGGTGGAGAATATAGAGGAAAATTGTTTTGGTGATTAGAAATATTTGTCATTTGTTGAATTGATTATATTTTAGGAATTATGGCAAAATTCTTTGTATAAGCAATTATTAGTTTAGAATTTTCTTGATTTCTGTATAGTCGAAAATGTAAATGATATAATTTTCTCTCATTCATGTTATTCAGTCTAATTCTTTCCTAACTTCTTTGTTCTTTATACTCTCCCTAATCTATCTATTTCTCTTCCATCATCTAAATCTCTATCCCTATCTTTGGATTGACTGTACTTCAAAAAAAGTATGATTGTTTTGTTATCGTAATAGCTTTCAATGATTGGTGATTATTGTGGCATTTTTGTTGATGATTATATTTCAAATGAGTAGGTAGGACATGCTGTGGCTAGACATGCAGCAGAGGGTATTACAAAAAATCTCTGGTTTGCCATCTTACAGATTGTTGTTTCCCAATTTTTCATGCCTGATATTGTTAACACGGTATCAACGCTCTTCTTGAGGCTCCCTTTTTCCCGGAGGTAAAATATGTTGCTTTGATTTAATTAGATTTAGTTACTTTTAAATTTGTATATTTTAATTTGCTTTTTTTGAAATATGCCTAAATGGGATATTGCAATAGTGCATAGATTCACTTCTTTTGTATTGTGTGATTAGTTTTTTGGAGTACAAGGCTTTCATTTTGGATATTAATTTACCAGATGAGTGATAGGGATCTTCATTGTGAAAATGCACGATACTTTTGAATATTCTTTCCCCTGATTGATCTATCAAACATATATATCATTAGAAGTCAATGGGAAATCGAATGTAAAATCTAAGAAAACTTTTTAAAAAGCATTTCTTTTTAAAGTTCAATCTAGATTGGAATTTGGAGATTTCCTTCTAAAGTGTCTTACTCTGGAAAAGGAACTTAGTTTGATTGTATTCAAAGTCTTTTTGGTGTTTTTTTTCCGTCCTGGATATATTTTGGCTACAATCTGGAAAAAAGAAAAAACTAGAAATTGAAAAAAGCAGGTTGTAATTTGATGCATGATAGACCCATATTACAAACCCTTCTCCCAAATAGAGAAAATCTTCCTCTAAAACAACATAAACAACTACTAGCACTACTCAAGAAGCGTGGATAATACACCTAAGGCCCGACATTCTACTCCTAATGCAGAAACTTGTTGATACGACTCCATAATAATAAGATAAAAAGCGAGATAAAATTACAAAATAGCGAGACTTTCGAGAGATTTGGTGGCTCTCCCTTTAGATTATTTTTCCCAAAAGATAATCTTTCCTTATTGCAACACTCATTTCTTTAAATAAACAACACTTAGAGAATACTAAAAGACATAATTAAAATACTATCCAAAAATCCTAAAATACAACTAAATGAGACCCTTTTATCTTAACATTTTATCTTCCTTAATAAACTCCATTAGAAGTCTATCATTACTAGCAGTCCAATGATCACCTTGTCCTCAGCGTAATCATGTGCTCTCCTCTTTTATCCCTTCAAACCATCATCGGCTAAATGCTTGAAATGTTTGCTACGTCTTCAGTCTTGAATTTTTCAAGTATTGGATGGGATGAGCTTGTTTACGTAAACGGCACTGATCCGAGAGCTCCATGTTGAGGAAAGTCTTCTCCTTTTTCTTCTTTGCACTTGATGGATTTAGATGAATACAACTGTTTTATGATAGAGGAAATCAGTTTAATGATTGTTTGATTTCTGCTTTTGCGTCCGTAAAAAAGTGATTTAATTTCCTTGTCTTCATCGTCCATACGAAAACCAAACGAGCTTGAACCATCTCCAAACCAAGGAGGTTTTCAAGGATCATTTGGTGTTGCCGATTGCAATGTGTAAGTGAGGAATTATGGTGGATGAAGCTGAAGAAGACTTGGGCTTACAACTAGAAAGCCCAACAATGGCAGAAACCCAACCTGAAGCTGTCCAATTTCTAGGCCCATTTCCATTTGAAACTGACCAATTTCTAGGCCCATCTCCATTTGAAGCTGTCCAATTTCTCAGCCAACCTTCCTTTTGCAGCTGTTCCTTCTCCCACCCACCATCGTTGTAAGAACCATAATTTTTGCTTTAATTAAATTTCGTATTAATTTTTTCCTCGTTGTTAATGGTCAATGGGTTGACCTTTTTTGTCGTTTTGCAACCACGTTAGATTTTGAGGTCCAATTGTCAAAAATCAGTAATCAAGGAAGTTTCCGTGTGGTAAATTTTAGGAAATTAAAGTCAGGTAATTTGGATTTTTCCTCGAGTGGAGATTTTTGGAAATGTTCGGGTTTAATCGATTCGGAATTTAAAGATTTTATTTAATATATAAAAATATATATTAATTTATATATTTTATTTATTAAATGATTAGAACGAAGTTTAATTAAAAAGGAAGAGGGAGGAAACCTTCCTCCCTTTCTTTTATTGCACCTCGCAGAGGGAGGGAGTCGAGCTGGGTTTGTGCAAACCATCGTGTTCCGAGGTCGGAGAAGTAAACGTTGGACGTCGTGCAACGACTCTTGTGAAAGAGTTTTGGAAAATTGTAAGTTTTCGACCTCCGATTTTAAATTCAAACTTTAGAGTTTTTATGAGAAATCAGATTCGAGCTTGGAAACTCGAATTTGTAGTTGGTTTTGTTTAGGAGTAGATTTGAAGTTTGTTTAAGTTTGGCCAAATTGAAGCGAAATCAGCAGAGAAAGGGTGCGTTTTTGCGATGTTCCGTAGTTGGAAACCGCATGAGGAGTCAACTCGACTCATGAAATTCGTGGATGATTGCAGACTAGTCCAATCGACCGTAGAGGACGACCGCGAACCAGTCCGGTTGATTGCAGTGTTCGACCACGACTCAGCCAGGATGACTGCAGACTAGCCTGGGCGACCGCGAGGTCGATCGTTGGCCAGTCCGATCGACCGTAGAGGTTGCACAAATTATTTTCGAGGAAAATTTTGTCACGGCTGCTCGTAAGTTATCGGATTGGGTTACTAGTCCTAGTATAGGACCCATCCTTGTGATTCCCTTATTGGTTGATAGAGATTTTTTGACCATTTTAGACTCAGACGAGTTTGTGGACTACGAGCCAATACCGAAGGTTGTAGTTGCGATTGGACAAAAGAAGAATCGTCGCTGAGATAAGGATTTTATATTATTTGGATTGCATTGCATGATTTTGATGAAAATCTTTTTTGATGAGTTATCACTTGTATAAAACCTGACAGGGCCTGGTCCTCAGCACGTCTGTTTTTATATATATGACTATACGGTTTTCCAAGTTTACCATTGATGAATGGTTTTATTTGATATGATGTATATCTTGAGAGGATGAATCATCGTGATACTTTGAACGTTTTCGGTGTCAAAGTATCAAGAGGACATCCTAGTACCTCTTTTGCTGCGTAAATGTGATCTTGCTTGCACGTTACGAAAATGTGTAATAGGGCATTGCTGACGCGCTCATTGAATTTCGAACCCCTAAACCTGATCATGGTGAGTTTGAGATATATTATTGTGTGGGTGGTGTCGCTGCCTGGTTTTTGGATCGCCGACCACCCTGTGGCGTGGCTGAAGCTACGAGCTGCCGTCACCTATTATCTTCCTTTCAGACTCATGAGATGCTGTCTAGTTTTCAAATCGCCACCTTTTCTTGTTAGTGTGCTGAAGGTGGTTCTTGTGTGATCTTCCTTTTTCACTGAGGTGAGTTTTTATTGCAAACATTTTCGTATTGTTTGTCTATGTATATAACAATGATTTAAATAATTGCCTCATCGGTGGCTCGTAAAGTCTGTTTTCTTAAAATGATGGAAAAGAGTTTTTCTAAAATGATGATTTGAAAACCATATTTGTTATCTCATTATTTTGAGATGAAAGGTAAAAGATTTTTTCCATGCATTACATTTAATATAACTTACCTTACCTACTGAATTAGTCATTCACCCCAACGACCCCCTCCCTTCCAGGAAAGAGCAAGGGATGTGATTTGCTGGAGTTTTTGGAGCAGCTTCTTTATTTATTTACTTGTTGAGTGATCTAGTCTCCTGGTGATGATTCATTTATAAATTTGGGTCCATATTAGAATAACAGTTTGGACGTGGATGTATACCTTATTGAAGTGTTGTTTAAATTATTGCATTATCATATTTGTAATTGTTGTGTGGATCTCTAGCTTTGAATTGTCTTCAAGACTTCCGGTGCGAACCAAACTTTGGGCTGGGTGATCGGGTCCTCTCTGAGGATCAGGTCATCAAACCCAGCATTTTGTTAGGCCCGTTCCCAAGTCGTGACAGTCGCTGTGAACCAAACTCAATGCAGCTTCTCCGACTTTCTCTAGCCCCATTGCTTCTTCAACGGACATCACCGCGGCCATTTCTGTCTTCTTTTCTCGGGGCCACAACCTTCCCTTCCACGACCTCTTTTTTTTTTCGTCGCCGTTGCTCTCCTATTCATCGCCGATAGGTCCACGGTCTTCTCCTCTGTAGCTTCCTCTTTTTCTTCCTGTATTTCTTGAATTTTCGAGTATTGATCAGCCACCTCTGCAATGGAAAATTCTTTGTACATTTTCTGATTGATTTCTTGTAATTTTTCTCATGCTTCATCTCCTTTGGTCAGTGAAAGCTTTTCAAGAACAAGTTCTTGATCTGTGTTTTTTGTACATCGAATCTAGTTTCCTCCCAATGTGCTGTTGTCGGCAATATTTGTTTCTTAAAAATTCAACATACCTTTCCCGCCACCACATAGGCAATTTATCATAATCGATTCTGTTCTTGGACTGGCGGAATCGATCATACGGCGATACCCTTAGCTTTCTCCATGAATAGAAAAGTGTTGGACTCTTCCAAATCTAGCGCAAATCCTTCAAAACAGTCTGTAGCCAACTCTACTTTTTCATCTTCTAACAATTTGAAAATTCTGAAATACCTATCCATCTCAAATTCATGACTCCGGATCTTGATTCGTAAAAATGGAAAGTACGAATCTCTCTCCATTACACTAGAAAATTCTTGTTTCATCCATGTCTCCCGTTGGATTCGATTTCTTTAATACTATTGGTGCGAACCCCATGATAATAAGATAAAAGATGAGATGAAATTATAAAATAGCGAGACTTTCGAGAGATCTGTTAGCTTTACTTTTAGACTATTTTTCTCAAAAGATAATCTCTCCCCAATGCCATACTCTTCTCTTTAAATAAACAACACTTAGAAAATACTAAAAAATATAATTAAAATACCATATAAGAAACTTAAGAGACAATAAATGACACCTCTTTATCTTAATATTTTATCTTTCCTAGTAAACTCCATTAGAACTCTATCACTCGCCTCCTTAAACATCGACATGCATTTCTCCTCCTTTCCCCTCTCCTTGTATTCCTCAAAACCCCTCACTGTACCTGGGTAACTAACAATACCACAGAATTAATCTAATTACCTAAGTTGCTCTTCAGGTAGATGGGCCTAATTGTTCCCTGGCCATAACTTGACTCGACTTCCGGCTCGCTACTCTACTCCTCACATAATTCTCTTGAAGAATTTGTAAACTACGTACTTAAGAATGTGAGAAATATGTTATATGCAAGGAATGATGCTTTAGAAATACCAGAGTATATCTAATCATTTATTTCTGTCTCTTTGTTCATTAGTTATCAGAATATTGTTTCTCCATGATTTTTCTAATTTCTTATTCTCTCTGCATTCTTAACTGTGTAATCTCAGTCATTTGGCTATTTTATTGACTAGTTGGAAGCTCTATTATTATCTTCCTTTTGGATAAACCAAAGACATAGCAAATAAGAATATCATGTCTAGGAAAGACTCAACATCATGCTTTTTTATTGCACAAGGCATTATTATTGTGAGAATGTATGACTTTTCTTTGGGTTGTTTGGCAAACTAATTATTGGTTGTCTAGTTTGAACAAATTAATAGGGTCATAAACCTGCTAAAGTATGAACTTCTCTTCATGGTTCATTTAGTCGTGCTTAACTTCTCCTTAGTTTACTTTGATGCCTCTGCTTAAAATGATTAAAAATCAAATGAACAGAAAGCTTCTCCTCCAAAAACAAAGACAAAAAGGTAAGCTTATTACTCAGATCTAGGCTTGTTTTGTATTGTTCTTTAGATCTTTGTCAATTATGATACTTTTAAGGCAGGAACTGGTGTTGAATTAGTCAAAAAAGTACGACATGTTCAACTTCTTTTAGAAAAAAAAAATCCAGATAGACTCGCCAGCCAAAAACAGAGAAAATATTGTCAAATGCAACCAGGAAAGCCACTCGCCAATTCTTCTTTTTTTATACATTTTTTTAAAACTTTTTATTCTCGAATTTCTTTTTAGGATGGAAATGGAGGCAGATTACATCGGCCTGCTGCTAATTGCATCGGCAGGATACGACCCTCGAGTTGCCCCAAAAGTATATGAGAAGTTAGGGGAAGTGGCAGGTGACTCACCACTGAGAGACTATCTTTCTACGCACCCGTCTGGAAAAAAGAGAGCTCAATTGCTCGCTCATGCTAAGGTTATGGAGGAAGCATTTAGTATTTACAGAGAAACCAGATCAGGACATGGTGTTGAAGGTTTTCTGTAGAAAAATCACTCAATTCAAAGTAAACTGGTGGTGTCATCAAATGAAACTGAATTTTCTTTAAAGTTAATGATTTGATCTTGTTCAATATTGCATATTACGTTGAAGAATGCGCAATACAAGTATTATTATTTGTTTTGATGTTATCTTTTCAGTCTGATCAAGAGCTCGTCCAATAAATTGATTACAGATAAAGCTTTGAAGATATCTTCTTTTTTCTCTCATTTTAACAGTGCATTAGTGGTTTTTCAGTTGGAGCATCCAAAACTTGACTTGTTTATTATTAACCACAGAAACTCTGAAAGCAATATCTACACTGGTTCTGTTCAGATTCTTGTCCTCACAAAATAGAAG
Source organism: Begonia masoniana (assembly GCA_022432975.1). Taxonomy (NCBI): domain Eukaryota; kingdom Viridiplantae; phylum Streptophyta; class Magnoliopsida; order Cucurbitales; family Begoniaceae; genus Begonia; species Begonia masoniana. The sequence continues at coordinate 41,035,596 of CM039511.1, forward strand.
CTGCCAATCTGGACAAGTGACTCATCGATCTTAACAAGCTGACTCTAATAAGCCAACTTACAAAAGTGAACCTGATTCGGTTTGCAATTTGCTATTATCGCTATTTCAATGAGTAGAGTCAAGGAGCTGCAACCACATGTAAGTTTACAACTTATATGATTGTAATACATATTTTTATCATAATTATTGACATTTTATTATAATATTAATATGGAATAATATATAGAATGTCACGATCCAAAGTAGATTTGAGACGACCTAGCCTAAACATGGATCGAACCATTCAACCTTAACGAAATATAATTAGTAAAGCAGCGGAAGACTTGAAAGAAATTAAAACTCCGGGACCAAAACCGTTGTGTTAAAACCAGGTTTAACAATATTGTGCTTATAATATACACTAAATAATTAGATACAGATCAATTCAGAGAAATTGAATAAACTAGTCATTCCAAAAAGAATTTTTTGAGAAATGAAATAAAAAGTAAAGAGAAGTATTGAGCTCACCCAAATCTCCCGGACCACAACATGTAAGAGAATCAATTCGTATGAGTCGACTTAACTTAGTAGACATTTTAAGTGCTATATTTAGTATTTACAAAATATTTGAGAGCGTGCATGTAACAAAACTGTGTATGAAAAACTTGAGGATAAAATGAGATCAAATAGATCTAAAGATTTTCAATAGAGCGAACATCTAAGACAACCCACTATTGTGTGGTAAGCAAGAAAATAAGTCGATGCTGTAAAAGAACAAAATTTCGGTGAAAAAGAAGTCATTCACAAACTTTGAACACACGATGTCCCAAAATGTTGAGAAATGCAATACTCGGTGATCGCAACTACCAAAATAGCGCTGATCAAGTTCAATATTTTGCGTCTAGGAACATGACACATTCAGATATCTCATTACCATCTTCCAACAGTCGAATGTTTATGATAAACAAAAACCCCAACACGGGTCTCATCAAACTCGGTTTATATGACTGAGTTGATTGTTACTTCAAAATATGAAATATGCATACTCAATTAAACTATGACAATGAAAACACCACACAATATAAAGAACATCATGAAAAAAATTCAAGTCACGTAGGGAATATATGAGAACTCAATATGTTTTTGAAAAAAATTACGTATGCACTACTAAATATAATAAATAAATCTCATACCTCGAATCAGTGTACCATTTCAAATAAGTGTAATCCAAATTTACCGGCTCAAATAATCTAATCAATCCAACTTGTCAATCACGATATTTGACTTCGTTCCATCATCAAACTCCTATAAAATTTTCAAAATAATTGTTGGAAATCATATCTATATTGGGATAGAAACCAACTTGAAAATTTTACAAAATAATTTTACAAAAATTCGGTGAAAACTTGATTTTTAAATCTCCGATCAATACGTTCCCACCCCTAGTGGTGAGCAAAGCCCAACTTATCTCCATACAGCAATGGAGTACCGACCAAGTAGAGCGAAAAAAGCTTAATAAGCACTCTTTTGATGGTGTATCCATTTAAGAGATGTTGGATCACTGTTTGTTTTGAACCATTTTAGAGTTTAAGTCAAATACTATTTTCGATGATAGCTTGATAATACAAGAGCTTCCACATAAAATCTTTATACTATGCTTCTACTTTTATGGTTCGAGATTCATGGGGATCATTGCTACAGTGGCTTGTATAAAAGATAAAGTTAAGAGTTATATATATATATATATATATATATATATATATATATATATATATATATATATATATATATATATATATATATATATATATATATATATATATATATATATATATATATATATATATATATATATATATATATATATATATATATATATATATATATATATATATATATATATATATATATATATATATATATATATATATATATATATATATATATATATATATATATATATATATATATATATATATATATATATATATATATATATATATATATATATATATATATATATATATATATATATATATATATATATATATATATATATATATATATATATATATATATATATATATATATATATATATATATATATATATATATATATATATATATATATATATATATATATATATATATATATATATATATATATATATATATATATATATATATATATATATATATATATATATATATATATATATATATATATATATGGAAAATTTTACAAAATAATTTTACAAAAATTCGGTGTGAAAACTTGATTTTTTAAATCTCCGATCAATACGTTCCCACCCCTAGTGGTGAGCAAAGCCCAACTTATCTCCATACAGCAATGGAGTACCGACCAAGTAGAGCGAAAAAAAGCTTAATAAGCACTCTTTTGATGGTGTATCCATTTAAGAGATGTTGGATCATGTTTGTTTTGAACCATTTTAGAGTTTAAGTCAAATACTATTTTCGATGATAGCTTGATAATACAAGAGCTTCCACATTAAAATCTTATACTATGCTTCTACTTTTATGGTTCGAGATTCATGGGGATCATTGCTACAGTGGCTTGTATAAAAGATAAAGTTAAGAGTTTGATGATATATATATATATATAGTAAATATGAGAATATATAAATAGAATTAATCGAATAATAAAATTTGCCTCAATATGGTAATTAACTAGTATTAATAATCAGACATTTTCTTTTGTTTCTAAAACAATATGTTAATGTAAATTTGTGTTGGGATAGATTTGTTTGGCAAAATTAATTAAAGTGGGTATTTAATTTATCTTGGAAATTATATATTGATTGCAATATTATTCAGTTGCAAGGCAAGCAGATTTTGTGGAGATTTATCTATCAAATATATGCAGAATATTTGATTTAGGAAACCTTGAAAAATAAGAAAAGCTAGTTACTTAGAAATCAAGTTATCAATTATATTTATCTATAAAAGGGCGATTTGAAGTTGAGAAATTCTGTATATCATATTACAGAGCAAGATTCGTGATCTAACTATTCAGGGATTCAAATATGTTATATTCTGGTACTTTCCATATATGTCGCAAAGGGTGTCATGAATCTGGTTTCCTGTGATTGCGTTTCCTGATTCTGTGCTTTCTGTTTTTGGAACGAAAATCTGTTGCAGACTTATTTAAGCATCTACCCTTCACAGAAGACGTGTGCGGATTATTGATTACTTTCTAATATTTCTTGTGCTGCAAGTCGTCATTGTTTTCCTCCCTCACGTTTCTGCGTTTTGGGTTGTTATTGATTGTTTCGGTCTCTGTTGACTGTTTTCCACACTCTACCTTTGGTGGCGTTCATTGTTCAATGAGTGTGGTGGTGTGCATCCTAAGACAACGATTGGTGTCATAGGAGCGCTCTTCTTTATTCTTAATTAAAGATCAGTCTCGGGAGGAGATTTCACTGGAACTCGGGAGGAGTTCTATTGATTGACAAGGGGAGCTTGTCTTTCTGATCGTGGGCAAGGGGATCTTGCCATACACGGATTCTGGGAGGAGTCATTATCGACAAAGGGAGCTTGTCGCATATAGATCTCGGGAGGGATCGTCTTAAAGTCGAGGGGAGCTCGCAAAAACTATTTCATTGGGGAAGTTAGTGAGAGACGGCGACAAAGATAAGATTGAGTCTTTATTTGTATAAGTTTGGTTGTTTTATAACTTTGTAAACACTCTGAAATGTTTTTAAATCTGGGCGTGGCCCCGCAGACATAGGCAATTTGTCGAACTGCGTTACCAACCTTGTGTCTCCTTCTTTACGCATTTCTTTATTGTCCATTACTGCTGTTTTCTATTGGTGTCACAAGTAGTGTTATGACACCGCATATCTAATCACGATTTCAATTGGTATCAGAGCGGGACGCTTCTGTTTCTTAAACGGGATCCACGGGATTTGATCGTGTTTTATTTTGTGCAATGGACTCTATGAAAGAAGGTGGTTCAACAATGCGGCCACTTCTATTAGATGGTAGCAACTATGCTTATTGGAAAGCCCGAATGAGGGCTTTCATCAAAGCTATTGATGAGAAGGCTTGGAAATCTATTATGGCAGGATGGGATCCTCCGACAATTACTGACAATAAAGGTTTTACAACTCTCAAGGCTGAAGAAAGTTGGTCTAGTTCTGAAGATGCGATGGCCAACAGTAATTCAAAGGCTCTGAATGCTATTTTCAATGGTGTTGATCATACTCAGTTCAGACTTATTTCCACTTGTGAGTCAGCTAAAAGAGCATGGGAAATTCTTCAGATCACGTATGAAGGGACGTCGGCTGTGAAATTATCTAAAATGCAGATGATAACTACAAAATTTGAGAATCTAAGGATGCATGAAGACAAAAGTATTGCTGAATTTAATGCTAAATTGTGTGATATTGCCAATGAGGCATTTGCTCTTGGTGAGACTTTTTCGGAAGAAAGACTAGTAAGGAAGACTATACGATCTCTGCCTCAACGTTTTGCATATAAAGTCACAACTATTGAAGAAGCCAAAGATGTAACGACCCAGACAGGGAGCCGTCACTTAGTCATAATCTTGCATTAATCATTGACTCAACTTCTACCTTTTCTTCTTCATTTCCAATCTAATATTTACATACATTTTTTGAACTCACTCTTAGACTGATAACAGAGACGTTATAACATCAAGGGAATCTCGCCCTCTCAAACTCGATTTTTCCTTAAATCCCATCGGCTAAATCTTACACAGAGTCGAGCGGCTAAAAATTGGTCATTTGATCAGTGACTTAATCGGGCAGGGGAGAAATGCCCCAGACTACTCGACGTTACTCAGTTGGGGTTTGCATGGGTTTGCATGCATCGGGTGACGAAGTAATATCATTCGATTTGTCACGTGTACCCTACGTGACTCAGTTATAGACGCCCAGTAGAAAACATCCACCGGCGGTCATGGGCATTACACGTGTCTAATTAAAGACATCGCCCGGTCCCAAACATTCTCCACTAGATGTTCTTAATTACACTACATCGACCAGTGGTCATGTTCGCCTCGCGTGACTAATTAAACATTCCTCGGGCACTAGACGACAAGAAATTTCTCACATCATCCGGTAATTGAAATACTCTACATCTACCGGTCACTAGATGACAAAATGACATTTAAATCATCCGATAACCTAAATACACTTGATCTGCCGGTCACTAGACGACAAAATGACATTTAAATCATCCGATAACCTAAATACACTTGATCTGCCGGTCACTAGACGACAAAATGACATTTAAATCATCCGATAACCTAAATACACTTGATCTGCCGGTCACTAGACGACAAAATGACATTTAAATCATCCGATAACCTAAATACACTTGATCTGCCGGTCACTAGACGACAAAATGACATTTAAATCATCCGATAACCTAAATACACTTGATCTGCCGGTCACTAGACGACAAAATGACATTTAAATCATCCGATAACCTAAATACACTTGATCTGCCGGTCACTAGATGACAAAATGACATTTAAATCATCCGATAACCTAAATACACTTGATCTGCCGGTCACTAGACGACAAAATGACATTTAAATCATCCGATAACCTAAATACACTTGATCTGCCGGTCACTAGACGACAAAATGACATTACACTTGATCTGCCGGTCACTAGACGACAAAATGACATTTAAATCATCCGATAACCTAAATACACTTGATCTGCCGGTCACTAGTCGAAAAAACCACGTTTTCATCATCCGGTGACTAAACGACAACTACATTCCCATCATCCGGTGACTAAACATACTACATCATCCGGTGACTATTTGTTCAACTTCTATCGTTTGACATCCACCGATGACGTCAGCCGGATGATCGCCTCATCCAGCTTCTATCATACGGCATTAAAACACTATAATCATCAAACAACTTCATTCAACAGGAAAGTACCACAACTCACCCAAATCTTAACTTAGTAACTATAAACCTCAAAGAGTGAGAATCATAGACTCATCCAGAATACACATAGCGGAAGACTTAAGCAAAACAGATCATTCGATAATCTTTAAAATCATTATCAGACTCTGAAGTCTATCAATCAAATCCGAATTTCATTGTTATAAGAAATTCTATTCTACTTAGGCATCTGTTTATCATAAACTTTACTGACATACTATGAGCATAACCAGGGGACTTAATCGCCTGTCCAGCCTTGCACTGTCATACTGAGCATTCTCCAGCAACCAGCTTTAAACATCATCTCTGGATAGGAAATCCTCACCTGTTAGCTCTTCACCTACATCATAAGGTTTAACTATAAGCCTAATGCTTAGTAAGGAATGCAACACTAACACGGATGCATGAATGCATAATTCGGAAAACACATGTTCATAAATCTTTTGTTGTTCATATCTTTGCTCGTAATCATCATTCATAGTCATGGATCATATTCATCATTCATAATCATTGATCATATTCTTCATTTAAGTTGTGTGGATTAAGAGAGGATTTGTGCCGGTAAAGGTGGTTCGACAGTGAGTTTGATCTTGGTCCCTACTGCGGGTCGTATTCATATGTCCCTCTTTTGGACTGTGACATACGCCGAACCGTCCCCAACCCTCACTTAGTCCACGTTGCATAAGTTTTATCTTCTTACTTTGTTCATGAGAAAACCATTCTCTTAAAATATTTTCATATGCATAAAATAGTCATGATGCATGTACATGGAAATTCTTAAATCATCAAGCTACAGAATAGAGCACTATCCAACATGAGACCTTACCATTGAGCTAATCATCAACATAATGTTAGACAGTAACATAAGGGAACTACTAATTATCGTATGAGTTTCTACCTAGCATCCTTTGATGTAGGGTCCTAATGACCGAGAAACCTGTACATTCACTTACCTGTTTTTCTTAGCAACATGAGCTCCTTTTCTTCAGACTTTTTCACCTAAAACATTCACATTGCAGTAGTTAAAACAAAATCTTAGTAGTTCTAAATCTCAAGTCAACCTAAGATTTAATAGATAAAGTCATTCCCGAATCCTTAGTCTAATACTCTGTGTGAATCCAAAAACCGAAATAGACAGACCCGACTATCGATTACTCAGGGTTGGTTATTTTAAATGTCCAGAATCGATTCGGAATGACATTACCGCTCTCAGATTCTAAAATATCCTTATTATTATTCGGCCATTAAAGAATCCGAAACTTCAATACTGAGCTGAAAACAGAGCTTAATAACTAACAGATAATTACCTTGCCTATTTCATACCTTGGACGTGGATTCGTAGGGAATGCAGACCTGAAGCCAGGCGTCGACGAGAAGGATTACTGGTAACAGAGAGCGAGAGCTCGGGAGAGAAGAAATCGCCGAGAGTAGAAGATGTCGGCTACAGTGGTTTAAATGAAGTTTGAACCTTTTCCATTTTCTTTAAATACCGGTTTCAAACCTCCATTATTACAACTTTGCCACCCAACCTGGTCGTTATTTCGGGTGTTACATCCACCCCTCCTTAAACAAAATTTTCGTCCTCGAAAATTGATCAAACAAATATCTCTGGATATTTGTCTAACATGTCCTGTCGTCGCTCCCAAGTGGCTTCTTCGATGCCATGATTCTTCCATAAAACTTTGACTAATGGAATCTCTTTATTCCTCAGAGTCTTAACTGCAAATTCTAATATCTGCATCGGCTTTTCTTCATACACCAGTGTCGGCTCTAACTCAATATCCGTTGGCTGAACAACTTGCGTCGGATCTCGTATGCATTTCCTTAACATTGACACGTGAAAGACATTGTGAACCTTATCCAATGATGGAGGCAAATGCAGTCTGTAGGCTGTACTACCAATTCTAGCCAAGACAGGGAAGGGCCCAACAAACCGTGGAGTAAGTTTCCCCTTTTTGTCAAATCTTAAGACTCCCTTGAACGGTGAAACCTTCAGGAATACATCATCCCCGACCGTAAATTCAAGATCCCTCCTCCTATGGTCTGCATAACTCTTCTGTCGGCTCTGAGCAGTCATCATCCTCTTCCTAATAATAGAAATTTTTCAAACATCTGCTGCAGAAGTTTGGGTCCTAGAAGTTTTGCTTCACCAACCTCATCCCAATATAGAGGTGATCTACATTTCCTGCCATATAGTGCTTCATAAGGTGCCATACCAATTGTGGACTGGTAGCTATTTTTGTAGGAGAACTCAACCAGAGGTAAGTATCGGCTCCAGGATGACTGGAAATCTAGTACACACGCCCTCAACATGTCTTCAAGTATCTGAATAGTCCTCTCAGATTGACCATCTGTCTACGGGTGAAAGGCAGTGCTGAAGGATAACCTTGTGCCAAGTGTGCCTTGTAGACCTTTCCAAAACCGAGAGGTAAACCTGGGATCACGATCAGAGACAATAGATACAGGGATCCCATGCAACCTAATAACTTCCTGTACATACAGATCAGCAAGCTGGTCCATCGAGTAGGTTGTTCTTACAGGTAAGAAATGGGTTGATTTCGTCAGTCTATCAATCACAACCCAAATACTATCATGTCCCTTAGTTGTTTTAGGTAATCCTACTACGAAATCCATAGCTATGTGTTCCCACTTCCATTCGGGAATAGGTAAAGGCTGAAGGGTACCTCCTGGACGCTGGTGCTCGGCTTTGACTTGTTGGCATACCAAGCATGACTCTACATACTTAGCAACATCCCTTTTTAAGTTAGGCCACCAGTAGAGTAACTTCAGGTCTCGATACATCTTGGTGCTGCCAGGATGCACAGAAAAGGGAGACAAATGTGCCTCGGCCAAGATTAATTTACGTAATCCCTCATCATTAGGGACATACCATCGATTCCTAAACCTCAGAATCCCATCTTTGGAAAGACTAAACTCGGAGGTGGTCTCCTTCAATTTGCTCATTATGCTGATATTCTCCTCTGAATTTCTCTGTTAGGCCTCTTTGATCTTTTCCAAAACCGTTGGTTGAATGGTCAAATCGGCAAGTAAGGTTGATAACTTTGGTACTATCTCCAATTCAAATCTCTGAACTTCTGTCCTCAAAGGTATAGACATAGTTGACACAACGGGTTGCATTGTTGTTGACATCCTGCTTAATGCATCAGCTACAGAGTTAGCCTTACCCGGGTGGTACCTGATCTCAAAGTCGTAATCCTTCACAAATTCCAACCAACGTCTCTGTCTCATGTTCAATTCCTTTTGTGTAAAGAGGTACTTCAGACTTTTATGGTCAGAAAACACCTCACACTATTTTCCATATAAATAGTGTCTCCACATCTTCAAGCCAAAAACAACAGCGGCTAATTTTAAATCATGGGTGGGATAGTTCTGTTCATAACTCTTTAGCTGCCTAGAGGTATACGCTACAACTTTACCCTCTTACATCAAAACACAGCCCAAACCAACTTTAGATGCATCACAGTATACGCTAAACTTTCCTTCTTCGGTTGGAAGAGTCAATACATGGGCTGTTGTTAACTTCAATTTCAATGTTTGGAAGCTATCCTCACAAGCTTCGGTCCAAGAATATTTATTGTCCTTCTTTGTCAGATTCGTCAAAGGCTTAGCTATCATGGAGAATCCTTTAACAAACTTCCTGTAATACCCTACCAAACCAAGAAAACTACGGACTTCACTGGCATTCCTTGGTTGTGGCCAATCCTTAACAGCCTGAATTTTAGTTGGATCTACTGATATGCCATCGGCAGAAACAACATGACCTAAGAAGTTGACTTTATCTAGTCAGAATTCACACTTTGACAGCTTTGCATAGAGTTGCTGCTGTTTTAGGGTTGTCAAAACTATCCTTAAATGTTCCTCGTGGTCAGCTTTAGTCCGTGAATAAATTAAGATATCATCTATGAACATAATTACAAACTTGTCCAAGTAATCACGAAACACTC